>CM077502.1:41623948-42223948 GCA_039654745.1 Houttuynia cordata | reverse complement strand
TTCATCATATAAAACCTGAATTGGCATATGTGCTCTTTAACATCGAATTAGACATGAAACCTTGCACATTCAGTGTCCCAAAAAATGGAAGTTCGAAAAATAACAACACTACTCTCACTAATTGAGACACATTACAGATAATGTTACTGATCCAAATTCCTACCTTCTGCCGCCTGGCCCTTGTTTCATGATCAAGCTTTGACCTTGGACCTTTGGAGGCCATTGACAATGGAAAGGCCTATATCATGGTATAGATCCTGTACATTCCAGCAAACGATTTATTCAAGAACTATAAAAGTTTCAAAGAAGACCGCGTAAAACCTATATCAGCAGCATGCCAATTAAAAGGCAAAAAGGCAAAACTTTGGTAAACCTAATTTTACTACCTGGAAAAAATGTGCATGGACTAATTACTATATTAAGGCCACTAGTTCGTCAGAATAACCTGTTCAAGACAAAATGCTAGTGATAGAGTGCTGCAGAAAAAAGAAGAAACAATTGAAAAGCTAGAATAAATGAAGTATGTTCGATGGAAGTTTGAGAAGTACAATCATAAAAAAATAGTCTGCGATCTCAAAAAACACTAAATCAATACTATATGTAACAAAAATGGAGAAAAAATGTCCTGCAGTCAAAGTGGTTTCGATCGGACCCAGATTTCCTTAAGAAATGTGCTCTACATGTCGCGGGAAAATAATACAACTCTCTACAGCCCTCCTTAAATATTCACTCTGTTACAATTTTTCACAGTCCAAACATCAAACAACAGATTGGCCATTCAATGACCCTTAGGGTGGGTTAGGGGTTCTTAAAAATAAAAAAGTTCCATGAAAACACTTTCCTCCAGAAAAAAAAACTTTCAGGAAAAATTAAATTTTTCAGTAAAAAGTTGTTAGGGGTTACGGAAAATGATCGTGTAGGTTGCCTTGAAAATTAATTTTCCGTCCTAGTTAGGGGTTTGATAAAATGTGGCGACGAAGATAACCTAGAAAATTTACAACTCATTCATTAGAACTAACATGAAAGTGGAAGGGGTTTCTCTAATCCAATAAAACCAAATCATGTATCTCATGTTAATCGTCCCATTTTATGCTATCATCCATATAACAATTAGTTGATGCAGTAAACAAGCACCATAGCAATTTAAGCACCGTTAAAATAATGAACTATTCAATGGTTGAAGGTTTACAAAACAAAAAACAGTTGCTATTTTAAAGGATAAGCAACTTCTCGTGGCTGAGCCACGTTGGGCCTATGGGTGGCCTTGGCCTCCTTACTGTTTCCGAAAATTCTTGATACCATGCATAAGTCCCTGGTTGGGCCAAGTGTTGGGTCATTAGTTGGCCCCCATCTGTGAATCCCCACATCTAAATTTGACTTGAATTACCCAATCCAAGTCAAAACCTTACAAGCTCTTCTATCTCCACTCCATTCCCTCTTCATCATCTAAGTCATCATCCAATATGAGCCACCCTGTTCAGGCCACCCTGTTGAGCTGGTAACTTAGACAAGTCAAATGAAACACGTAAGGGAGTCCTACAGATAAGTTTTAAGCATGAGAAATTCACATACAATACAATACTTTTTGTTTACCTTGAAATTTCTCAACAAAAATTGGGATCACTCCTTACATGCGGACATCCAACAGAATAATAGGTAACTACAAACTTTGTGAACGTTATCAAGTCCAGAACAGCTTAAAAAAGGATGGACACCACCCCAAACATCTCCTAAACAGCCTTAACCCCCTTGATGATTCTTCACAAATTTAAAAATGTCCAACCAACAAGTGACCTGTTCAAGATTTATAACCTTAAACCAATGACTGCCCGACCAAGCCAGTCTCACATGCACCACGTTTACATTATGTTTACCACAAGAGCAAACATAATTCTTTTATAATACTAACTCACTAACTATTTCAATTAGAAATCATTAAAAGAAGGATAAAGGAAGAACTTTCTCACATTGAAAACATAGTAACAAAACCATTACAAACAAACAAATCTTCCTATACAAAAATTCATTCAACACATAAGCTTAGCATTTTGTCAAACATCTACAAGGCAGTCACTCAATCAACAAATATATGAACATAACCCAATACCTAACAGATCCTCCTATAACAAAAAACACCGCTCAAACGTACACAATTAGCAAGAGGGTGCTCTTACTTTGAATGCAGCAATTTCAAAACCAAAATCTGATCTTTTTTCCTAGCTCTCAACCAAATCAAATCCTAGAAAAGAAAATGGCCACTTAGCTTCTACCCATCTAAATTAATAGATGCATTACTACTACTATGTAGAGGTCGGTATCAGCTCCAAAGAACTAAGAGATTTGGCATCAAAATCCTCCAAGGGCGATTGCTGTCATAGCGCCATTTGTATGAGATTGTACCCATGAATTATAAGGAAGGAGAAGGAGAAAGAGAAGGAGCGACCTAGACTGGGAGATGGCAGCAGGAAGGGTGGTCGGAGGCAGTGGCGAGCGCTGGCGAGGTAGGCCAGGGAGTACTGTCCCGAATTCTCAAACAAACATATTTACTTTCAATTATAAAAAAAATACATTTAATTTACAAAAACTTACGTAAATTTAGATGGTTGCAAAGACCTCTTCCCAGGAAAAATCCCAACTCAATTCATTAAGTTCAGCCAACCATTTCATAGACAAAATTCAGCTATATCTCAACTGATCTTCAGATACAACAAAACAACAGCACAAATGTTACTGACAAGCTAATACAGACAATTCAATCACATATACAAACAAATAAAGGAAAAAAAGATGCTTCTTTTTTTTTGTTCTTCACCTTCGAAAGGAAGTCTTCCGTTCCAGGAAGTAAACAAATGAGGGAGCGGAGCAGATGAGGTGCAGCCCCTCCTCTACGTATATACGGACGAGCGGGAAGACGAGTCGCCGGTCCGTCGGAGGAAGGGCGGCGGGCGGCAGCCGGCGACCGGTAGCGCTGCAGGGGAGGGCAGGAGTTGCGGGAGTGGCGGAGAGAGGTGAAGTGGAAAACTGGAATCCCTAGCTCGCGATCTGAGAAGAGGGAGTCCCGATAGATAACGGCATGTAAACGGTGATTAACGGAAAGCGATACGATCTGATTATCCACAGCGCCATACGGACGGTCGTTAGTATTCGGAGGTAAAGTTTTTTGTATTCCGTCTGCAATCTTTGCCGCCAAATTTGGTGGGGCCGGTCAAGCGATAATCGATTAATAAGGGGGGGTTGAAGCTAGAACTGCCGGCCGGTGGCAGGGCAGCATCAGGCACCGACCTGTTCGAGATAACCCTTGTGAAGTGCCCTAGCATTTTAGGAATGTTGTGTTGATGGTTACTCTTGTGCCTTATGTTGATAGTTGAGTCGGGATGGTGTTTTATATTTAGTGTCCTCCTTCGTGTGCTTGTGCTAAAATGTGTGCTTGTGTTATAAGTTTAGTTTGTACCATAGCAAATTCCCTAGGGGTGTACGAATCCTATGGATAATGGACCCGACTAGGGGCAGGGCAATCGACCTCTTAGAGCATTGTATCATGCCGTCAATCCTTCGGGTGCATACAAAGCCCACCCATTGTATACACTGGGTATATAGATATACAATCCCGGGTGGGTGCCCAACCCATAAGGAGTGGAGGTTCGAACTTAGGACCTCTATTTTAGAACATATTATAGCCAGTTCCTTAAGTGCATTTACTTTTATATAGGTTAGTTAACTGGAAAAGGGTGGTGTTTTCTCAATTTTTAACCATGATTGTTTCATGAATTATTAATGAGCTCATCAGTGAACTGGTGGACATCAACTTGAAAGTTAAAATGATTAACAGTGTAGGGTAGGTTTTACCGAACATGAACGCATTTCTAACCTACAAGTCAAAGGTGTTATCACTGCTGTTTAAGTCATTCTTATGCTCTGATACCAAGCTGTCACGCCCCAAATTTCTGAACCTCGATTAGAGCGCAGAAGCACCAATCCATTAACGGTCAGAAGGTTTGAAATCTAGAATGCGACCGAATACTCGATCATTCTCATTCCCATTTAACAGGGATACTGACAATACGGTAAAAAGAGTAAAGACAAGTTCAATAACATCAGGATTAGTAAATACAAAGTTTACTTACCTAGATATCAATCATCATCAAATACCCTCAATGGTCAAGAAATATAAAAAGATCAAAACTCAAAACTCCAAACGTACAGTGCATAAGGAGAAGACAAAATGAATATCAGCTTCAGACATCCAAAGTGTAGGAGACAACAATTTTTGCTCTCAGCTCAGTCCACTTCTTCTATAGACATCAATACCAGAACATCCTAGAGGTTCTTCAGAGGAACCCAGCCATACGTCTAACAATGTTGGCCCCATCGGTGCTTACAGGCACAATGGGTAGAGACTGTAGACCTTCCGTAATATCATACACTCTAAAAGCGCACGTGTTGCCGTCATCGACTGAACTACAGAGGTTCATTAAATAATCTAAGATCGCAGAGGATCTAGCAATGGCTCGTGAACATACTATGATTCTACTGTAAAAGTGTTCATCAATGACAATGGAGAACAGTTTACATCAAATTGATTTAATATAGAAATACTAAGAGCTCTCTCATCTAGAGACTCAGACAACAATTTTCTAGAATCTGACTCACAGAGGAGTAAAACAACAATCTCAATGATATAATCTGAATTAACCCACATAGAAGTATTCAAGAAATTAGAGTGACCATAATCTGAGAACTCAAATTGATACTCATCAAAGATCGAAACACTGAACCTCTTCACCGTACTTAGTCATAGATATGACAATCCCAATAATACTGACGCAAGATCCATATTTCTAGAAATAGGTCAAGTCGTGAGATACAAAGTGTAGAATTTTTAACAAGAAACTCCTTAGACATGAAACCGTTCAAGAACTGTGGTATTCAAGACAATTAATTCCAGACGAAAAATCTCAGCTCTACATCCCATACTCATAAATTAATATTACTGTACCCAGTACTCTCAACGTCTTACCTTATAAAATTTGGGTCATTGATACCATATATATCCATAATTTATAGTGGTAACACGGATTAGGGTTTTAGTACATAATATAGTGTTCTGCCCCTTGCAGATCAGACAATTTCATCGACCACTAGTGTCTACACAATACAAATTATTTTATGGAATTTTTATTACACATATCCCTGAATGTCTAGTTTTTATTCCAATAGACGGCATATTTTTCTGAGTTTTGTACAATTCATTAACATTTTCCGATTACTGCTCTTTGGTGCAGGAAGAGTCCTGGCCGAGAGCAAATATCATCATATATTTTAATTAATTAATAGTTTAACCCTAATTAACTATTTAATTACACTTACTAACATTGGCTACTCATACTTTAAATTATTTACAGAACTTAATTGGTTCTGGAATTCATAATTTCTTTCATCATATAATGCATTCTATATGAACCGATTGCTTAATACACTAAGTAACCCATACAATTCCCATACCCAAAGAAGACACCTTTAATTGGACACTGAAATAGACAACGACATTGTAGCATGAACCCAAGAAATTGTCTTTCAATAACAGAGACATGGATATAGCAAATACCAATGATTTAATAAGGTATCTCATATGATATCATCAACTAGGGTAATGACTTGGAATTGAGCAAGAACTTACCAACGAATCGGTATGAATCGAACAAGAGTTGTATCAAACCATATGAATAGATCGCCACATGATGTTTAAAGATAATAAAAGACATGACTTTACGTGTCAAAACATGTGGGGATGTCAATCTAAGCACTAGGATGCATGAAGAGTAGAATATGCACTTAAACTAGTGCGACAACTCAAGTGTGGCTCACATAAAATCTCAATGCATGATATGAAACAAAACTCATATGAACATAGCATAGACACATCTTTGAATCATTCAATATCATTCATATAATATGAGTTATCTCATCAGATTTTCAAAGAACAAGGTTTGTAGGAAAAAGAAGCATCCTACCTTGTATACAAAACCGAAATCTCTATGCTTCGATTTTTCCTCGCACCACTTCCTTTGCTCGCGAAATCCCACGAACCAAGGCTCTCACCACCAAGGAGTTGCTGTTGGCTGAAAGGAGAAGGAGACGAGAGAGCACCAAAAGCTTGCACGACTCCTAATATCTACAAAATATACACATTTTATATGCCTTTCTACCTATATGTTAGTCGGTAAATCATGATAAGGTGAGTAATTAGGAGTTTAATAAATAAATGTGTTAAATTGATTAATTTAGATGCGTTAATTGGATTTAATGGATTTATAATTTATGATGCGTCTAAATTATATTTAACTTTATTTATGCAAGTTTTAAGAGTCCAAATGCAGATCGCCAAAGTGAAACATGCCAAACAAGTCCAGATGAGATCCGATGAATAAGAGCAGTACGTCAGGTTTTAAAGAAGAAAAAGAAAAAAGGAAAAAAAGAGAAAGACCTGAACTGACCAGTTTATTGGTCAGTTCGGTCTAAAAAAGAAAACAAAAATGAAACAGAAACCCGAGCTGAAGCTCGAGCGTCTGCTTCAGAAGACAACGCTCGGGCAAAGCTCAAGCGCTGGCAAGGAGCTGGGCTGGGTCTCAGCGGCAGAGCACAGTGGCAGCTTGAGATGACTAACGGCGATCGACGAAGTTCATGGCGGTGCAAAGAGAGGTTCTGAGTGCAATGAAGCGGCGAGGCTTACGACAGAGGAGAAGCTCAACAGTGAAAGAGAGGTCGATGTCGGCGTGGGCAATGACGACGACGACGAGGCTCACACTCGGTGAAGTACGACGACGGCTACGGTGATCGTGCGAGAGGAGCAGATTTCGGTGGCTTGGGCAAAACAACAGAGAACCTAACCGGAGCAAGCTTGATGGCGAGACGATGCGGCCATGGGAGAGATGAGGCATGGCGCAATCATAAAAAGCAACAGAACTGTGATTGATACGGAGATTTGGGATAGAATCGTGCCGGAATCGGACTATGGAAGCGGCTCGAAACAGGAAACTTTAATTTAGTTCGAATTGAAATCGGAATTGGAGTCCAAGACTTTTAGAAAGCATAAACCACTAGATTCCGACGGGGTTTCGGCCCGAAGGAGAGAAGAGGAAGAAAGGAGGCCGAAGGAGAGGAGAAAGCAGGGATTTTATAGCTGAATTCGAAATTCCTACAGTGTTGTTCCAAGTGGTACAATACCGCAGTGAATTGGAGAAGACGAACAATGTTTTCTCGGTGAATAGTGTTCGATGAATCCGAAAAATCAGGCTATTCCTTTTTCTCTTTTCATGTCTGGCTAAATTCACGTCCAAGGCATAGATGATGCTATAAATTTGTATTTACTACTCTTAGTTGTTTAATTTAGTGAAATATGATATGATTTTCTATGCTTAATGCGATATCATTGTTATTTCTCTTAAGTGCTTTGACTGAGACTTAATGAATGATTAATTGAATTTGATCTTGATATTTCCTGTGTCTAGATAATAATAGGACTATGATTGATTCTATGCTCACCCAAGGATATAGTTAATTATATTAATTTATAGTGGATGACCTTTTCGTGTTTGGCCAAGAACGTGTAGTCCATTCACTGGTAATTTGTGTGTCCGGACAAGAACATGACTTACTGTATCATATCAATTTGTGAAAATAATAATTAAGAGTAGTAATTGTATGTTTAGTGGTAGATTCGATGCTTTGATATTCTCATTACTCTGATTTCTTGTTAAAGTTTATTTTTTTAGTTAATTAAAATCATTAAAATTCAATTCTTTTATTAAAATTAGGTTAAAATTCCAATCTTTTAATCTCTAACGTTGATCACTATCCCATCTAAGGGTCATGACTTATTCACAAAAAGGGAAGGCCAATAGTCTGGGACGTGGTCAATCCACTATCCAATTCAGTTACATTCCCTTTTTGGTAAGGATTGGCCTATTAAGTTGGTTTCCCTTACTGATTAGGTAAACCCCCTCCTAATTGAAATCAATTTGCCATGATCTCTCCCTATGACACATGGCATCTTTCCTTGGGTGAGATCATGTCAAGCTAATCTTCCTTTTGACGTCCAATTGTCATCCCACTAATTGATTCAACTTTCATAATTGTAACCTCCTAATTCAACTCAATTTAAAATTCAAATTGGTTTGAATTAGGGATCTTCATTGCTATGCTCTAATAAGACTTAATTCATGGAGTGATTCTCTCCACAATTCAAAACTCAAATCTTGTAACTACTAATTCAAAACTCAAATCTTGTAACTGCTCCATTGATTTTCTCTATTTAAACCGTCAATGTATATTGCTCATTATTAGGTTGTAACTGGCTGCTTAAATTCAGCCTTGATATTTTGTAACAACTATACAAAGAAGTATCTATAAATATACTACCTGTATGAGGAAATCCTCAATGGGTTCTCCTTCTCTTACATGGTATCAAACTCCTTTAGGTCCTAGACCTCCTTTTTTTAATGGCAACATCCTCCACCTGTGAACCTTCATCTTTTGAGATCCGTTCAATCCTTCCCTCTGTCAAATACATCTCTCAAGAAGTATCTCTAAAACTCTCATCCTCAAACTATCTTCTCATGGACTTCTTGGCTTTGTTACTGGAATGACACCTAAGCCTCTCTCCCATATTCTAAATATAGAAAACTCCTTGATACCCAATCCTAACTTAGTTCAATAGGAGAAACTAGATTAAATGGTTCTTGGTTGGATCAACTCCTCACTGTCAGATGTTATTCTTTCTCAGGTTGTGCATAAGAGCATGCACGGGATGTCTGGGAAACACTAGAAACTGTATACGACACTCATACTTGTGCGCATGTACAACACATGAAGGCTGAACTACAGTCCATCTCCAAGGATGCATGTTCTATTTCTGAATACTTTCAGTATGCCCAATCTCTTGTGTTAGCATTGGCAAGTGCCGGCAATGCCATTGCTGAAGAGGACTTGATTGATTGGATTTTGCGGGGCGTTGGATCAGAGTATGATCCAATAGTGGCTGTAGTCAACGCTAGCCATGACACTCCTACTCTTGACGAAGTTTATGGTTTGCTCTTAGATTTTGAGTTGCGACTCCAACATCTATCATCTTCTAATACTACTCATGCAGCATTCTTCTCTTCTGCACCAAAAGGACGTGGTCGCTCTAGTTACCAAGCTGGTGGTCGGGGCTAATTCAATGCTTACCAGCCGCCCAATACCTCCTATACCACTCCTAACCAAGGTCGTGGACTCAACAATCATGGTAATGATCGCCCCTATGCCACCACCTCATCTCGGCAGATTAACTGTTATAAGTGTGGCTTCCCAAACCACAAGGCTGAATCATGTCTTGCCCCAGCAAAGCACTCTTCCCCAACTATACAATCCTTTGCTGACCCGAGCGACTCCACTTGGTACCCAGACATAGGTGCAACAAAACATATGACCTCCAATGAGTCTTCCATTCTCAGCAAGGCTCCATATCAAGGAACTGATCATGTCATGGTTGGAAATAGTGCTGGACTTGATATCATGCAGACGAGTACCTATCCTCTTTCTCTATCTAGTGGTTCTTTCTCTTTAAATAATGTTCTTATTGTGCCTTAGTTATGCAAGAACCTCCTCTCAGTGGCTCAGTTTACTAAAGAAAATTCATGTTATTTTATCTTTACTCCTTGGGGTTTCTATATAAAGGATTTAAAGATGGGGACGATTCTACACAAGGGACCGCTTGAAGGAGGCTTGTATCCACTGCATCGAAGTCAACCTCCTGGCTCACCATCTAGTTTTATGGATAATAAGTCTTCTTCGGAGCTATGGCATGCACGTCTTAGGCACCCCTCTGAACGTACAATGCGTTTATTATCTTCCTCCTTAGGATATGGAAATATTATGTTTAATAATGTTTGCTCTAGTTGCAAACTTGGCAAAAGTAGTCGATTGCCATTTTCTAATAATGTTGCCCGTCCAAGCCATGTGCTTAACACTATTCATTGTAATGTTTGGGGACCTACCCCATTTATTTCTATGGAAGGATTTCGCTTTTACCTTATCCTTGTGGATGGTCATAGTCGATTCTCATGGTATTATCCTTTGAAGCATAAATCTGATGTTGCACGGATATTTCCTCAGTTTATATCTCTTGTTGAAAACCAATTTGATTCAAAAGTTAAAATTATACAATCTGACTGAGGAGGAGAATTTGTTAATAGCTCATTGGCTTTTTATTTTGCAACTAAAGGAATTTTCCATCGAATCTCATGCCCAGGGACACCCGAGCAAAACGGTGTCGCAGAAAGAAAGCATCGCCATTTAGTTGAGACAGGACTTACACTTCTCGCCCACTGTCACGCCCCGAAATCCCACACCTCGATCGGAGTGCGGAAGCCAATCAAAGATATACATTTGGAGGTAGAGATCCCGGGCGCGAGACCGAACAGTCAATTTCACCACCAATTACGATCATCTCAAAAGGATGTGTAATCGGTCATGCCCATATTCAGTGCAATATAAATACAGACATTAATGAATACTATGGAATGGAAATTTACTTAATAATACTGATAATAATCCATTTAAGAAAGTCAAATCAAATAAACCTATAAATCTATGGCACACAATTGCCATTAAATGTCATAAGCATCAAATAAACAAAGCAAATAATATAAACTCTAAGTCTTCACGGCTCCTGCGACCGCTTCACTACTGCAACTTCCTGATCTCAAATTCCATTTGCGCCTGCATCAGAGGATGCATGAGTATTTCATAGAAACACTCAGTAGGATGTAAAAACCCATTGAATTAGGACAAACAATATGAATAGGATAAGAATAACAAAGGTTTATGAAGATGCCGCAACATCTGGACTAAACCAAGGATTTATACACCTGAAAGGTTAGTCAATAATAATTCCAACCCGCAAGTAGGGAAAACAACAATAAGGCTCCTACTACACATATGAGTAAGGAGGGAATGATAATCATATTAAAAAGCTCCAGACATTAAAAGTGAAAGGAGTACAATTTCTGCTCGCTGAACCGATCACCCGCAAGTGACTATACCAGAACCACCCTAGGGGTCCTCTTTTTGGAACCCTGCCATGCGTCTAGGATGCTGGCCCCACCAGTGCTTACGGACACGATGGGCGGAGACTGAAGACCTTCCGTAATGTCAACAATCTAACGTACGTATGTTGCCTCTTTTTGGGCAGTATGGAACCGCAGTACCACAAATATTAGTGACCCCGCAAGATCCAGCAATGGCATAATTTGAGCATACTATGAATCCACTTCCGGAGAGAGTCCCGCAAGACCTCTAGTGGAGGAATCAATCAAATAATCATGATGAATAATAATTCAAAGGTATAGGGGCCGCAACACTCTAACCACATAAGGTATCAATCACCGGAATAGACTCTCATACGGAGTATAAGTAGAAACGTCACACAAAGAGAATAACACAATCCATACATACGTTCATGATCAGCCCTAGATGGAAATTCATATAGGTCTTATTGAAATATATATAAATCAGAGACAAGGTGTTAATGAGTCCTAGATGATTTGGATTCCAAATGGAACCTCAAACCGACACAAACGCTTTATCTTCAAATACACGATTACGGTTTTCTTAACATAGGTATTACCCATCTATCATATTAACCATAACCCAACCTTACTGTAATAATCATAAGGATATAGTCTAGTATTAGCTACTAGCACGTCATACCATCTTCACATCTTATTAAGTAGTTTTACTTAAGTACTTAGTATTTTCACTTAGATTCTGCTCACTGTCTTTTGCACAACAGTCCCCTTCCGGCGGCTCCCAGACACTGTATAGTTGAGGTTATCTTATGAAATTTTTACTGAGAATACCCTTGTGGGTCTAGTTTCTAACCCCACCGGTTTTATATTTTTCTGCTATCATATAAATTAGTTATGAATTATTTACTGTCGACTGTCCGTGCAGAAACAGTTCTGGCCGAAAGTGAAACACATGATTAAACTTTAATATTCTTATTCCGAACCACTTATAGATGATAATTTACTCATGATAGATGATGGTACTCCCCTCCTTAATTAATTACAGATCCTGAAATTAACTAGAATTACCAAAAGATTCCCTTTTATCATGTTTCTCCCCATATAACACAATCTTAGACCAAATATCTTTCAATTAAGTCGATTTAAGCAAAACGATCATTAAAGCATAAGACTCAATCATTAGACATCATAATCAAAGCAATATCAGAACTTTTATCTTCTGTAAAATTAATAAAGCATCCAACTTTGATCTGATTTACCATCTAGACATGAAGCATGAAGGCATATATGCATGTATCGCAATACACATGGAAAACAAGACATAAATCATTAATCCCGCAAGATTCAAAGCAATACTCCAAGGAAATCAGTAAGAACACTCATCATATAATGTGAGAAAAGAATAAGAAGAGAGGGAAAAACCATCCTACTCTTTATCACCAAAAGACGTCGCCTTTCTACGCGATGTTCGTTCCTCCGCTTCCTTCAAAGCTTCCCGATCCAAGCTCTTGAGCAATTCCCACAAGAAGAGGTCTTCTAAGAGATTGATGAACGTGGGAAGGAGAGGGGAAAGCCTCTGGACGTTCTAGGGTTTAGTTTTCAAAAGCACAAGCCTAGACTCTATGGGTTTATATAGAGTTTTTAGAAGATCTTTGCCCAATCAATTCTACCATATCTTGGGCACTTTCCACCAATGGGAGAGTCCCTAAATCACCCTAGGAACGTGCAATACAAGTCTAGTTAGGATATGACATCTTTCCCAATCAAATCCGCCTCAAAATTAGGTTAGAATTCGCCAAACCGCAACTGGCGATTGATCGTGCAATACGGCGATCGATCGTCCTGCGCTGTTTACAAACTGCGCGATGGCGCCGATCGTAGCCGATCGATCGTGTTCCATAAGCCGATCGATCGTTTTCAGCGCGATCGATCGTGTTTATTCAATTTCCCATATCTTTTTACTCCGAACTCCAAATCACACAAAATTGGTGTCGTTGGAAAGCTCTTCTCACCAACTTTAATTTAAACAAAGCACCACACGGTCAAATCAATCATTAAGAGGGTCAAATTTCAGTTTTAAGATACTTACTAATTTTTCGGATGTTACACCCACAACGGAATGCCTTCTTATTTTTGGAATCATGCCTTTTTTACAGCAACTTATCTTATCAATCAGCTTCCACCAGCTTCTTTGGGTAATATCTCTCCTTATGAGCTTCTTTATTGCAAGACGTCTGATTATTCTCTTATGCATATATTCGGGTGTTTATGCTTTCCCTGCCTCACCCCGTTTGGGCGATCAAAGCTTCAATTTAAAAGTGCAAGATGCATTTTCCTTGGCTACAGTTGATATACACTTGAAATATGCATTTTATTATCTAATAAACTTATGTTTATGCTAGTGTTTGATTAGAATTACTACTACTTTAATATAGTTTTTGGTTTTTGTAGGAAACAAGAGTAAGATGCAAAAGTACGGTGAAACATGACTTTAATGGTTAAATCATTATAACTTCGTGTACATATATCTGATTAGACTAATTCAAGCTTCATGTTAAAGTTCAAGAAGTCAGCTTTCCAATACCACTAACCACGCACAATTCGGATTCGGAGCAGAAAATTATAGCCATTTGAATATTATGAACAGTAACTACGATCGATCGGCATTTCATACATGATCGATCGCCAGAGCCAGAAACAGTTCTATCGAAGAAAATGATTGATCGGTACTCAAAACGATCAATCGTATCTATTGGAGTTTTTGGATGCGCACATTACAGTAAACACGATCGATCGGGCATGAAATGATCGATCGGCTGATGAGACAAAACAGACGATCGGTGCGATAACGTTGTATTTAACAAAGGAAAGCGATCGATTGGCTATATGGAGCGATCAATCGGTTTGTGCAGGAAAATCTAAATCAAGCCTATTTTGACTCGGATTTGGAAGGGGACTTCGAAGTTTTTCTTCAAACATATAAATAAGCCTTAAGGGAGAACGTATTGGGCATGGGAGAATATATTTTGGAGGCTACAGAAGAGTAAGAGAAGGAGTCTTTTGGAGCCAAAGAAGAAGAAAGATTCATGCCAATGGATCTAGAAAAATATGTTTTTCTTTTCTCTCTTTCTATGTGTAACTAAATTCCTTGTAAGGCTAGATGAAGCCCTAGATATGTGTATTGCTACTCTTGTTAGTTTTATTTAATAAAGTTGATTATGATTCATGTTTAATGCTATTTCATAAAACAGAAATTTAGAATGTATTGCTATAATGTTCTACACTTTTACTATTTACATTATCATACTATACCATATTGAGCAGAAATTTCCAAGATGAAAGTGTTGAATAAAACCACTTACTTGAGGGATTCTATATTCCTGTTGATTATGAACCAAATACATGTGGTTAATTTTCTTAAGCATTGTAGTTAGCATTTGTTAGAATAATAGGTTGTGTGTTTTACAATGTTTTATTTTTGTTTTATTTCTGCACTTAGGTTAATTAGGCTAATAAATACATGTTTGTGGGTAGCATGGTTGCAAACCCTCACGAGACAAAACTTGTCCTACTAGGGCCACCTAGAGGTTTAACGGCTTGTTGCATATGCTCAATACAATCGTGTTCCCTACGAAAGTAGTGTTTACTTTTCTGCATTAATTCCTTAGTTTGTTTGATTTTGTTTTGTTTTGTTTTGCTAGGGACTAGGAAAATCTAGATTTAGGGGTGTGATCTACACATGAAATATGAATTTTATTATCTCATAAACTTATATTTATGCTAGTGTTTGATTAGAATTATTGCTACTTTAATATAGCTTTTAGTTTTTGTAGGAAATGAGAGAAAAGATGCAAAAATATGGTGAAACATAACTTCAATGGTTAAACCTTCATAACTTCGTGCATATATATCTAATGGGACTTATTCAAGTCTTATTCAAGAAGTCAGCTTTCCAACGCCACTGACCATGTATAATTCGGAGTTCGAAGCAAAAAATTATGACCATTGGAAAATTATGTTGCACAATAAATAGTAACCGATCGATTGGCTAAATGAGGCGATTGATCGCCTGAGAAAAAAATCGAAATTTTTGCGATCGATCTTCGCCGTTTGATCAATCATATCTACTGGAAATTTTCATGAACAGTAACCGATCGATCGGTGAATAGTGCCGATCGATCGTCGTATACGGAAAACGCGATTTTGACCCATTTTAACTCGGATTTGGAAGGGGATTTTGTGGGTTCTCTTCAAACATATAAATAGGCCTTAATGGAGAACGTTTTGGCTACTAGAGAACATACCTTGGAGGTTAGAGAGGAGCAAGAGAAGGAGTCTTTTGGAGCAAAGAGGAAGAAGGATTCATGACGATGGATCTACATAAACAGGCTTCTCTTTTCTTTCTTTCTATGTGTAACTAAACTTTTATTAAAGGCTAGATGAAGCCCTAGACGTGTATTGCTACTCTTGATAGTTTAATATTATATAGTTGATTATGATTAATGCTTAATGCGATTTCATGAGTATTCTTTTGAGTGCTTGACCATAGACTTGATTGATTATGAATGGAATTAGATATTGTGATTGATTTTATGCTCGATCAAGGATAAGATTAATTGCATTATAATAGAGTTGTGATTGATTCTATGCCCAATCAAGGATAAGATTGATTACACAATAATGGTTGAACTTTCGTATCCGATCAAGAACGTTAGTGAATTCATTAGTAATTCGTGTGTCCGATCAAGAATAGAAATTACCATATCATGTTAACTTATGCTTAATAATAATTGAAAGTAGTAATTGCATGTCTAGTGTGGATTCATTACCTTGATATTTCTCCATATTGATTAAATCTAACTTAGATTAGCTAAAATTCATTACTTTCCTTAGAATTAGTTAAACTACATTTTTTCTTTCTTTTGAATTTGGTAAAATATTAATCCGTCCCTAAGGTTCGACAACCCTTTCTATACTCACTGTAGTACAATTGCCTTGTGCACTTATAAGGGTTTTATATTTAAATGATCAACCAGCCCACTGGGGCACATGCATCCACGAAAAAAAAATACAACATAACTTCTTCAAACTATCCTCATATATGCAGAACAAAAAAAAGGGGAAGTTGATATCCAAAATGAACAACGATTATCTTGAAGAATTGCACCACTTAAAAGAGGGTTAATATTTATTAGACTAACGGCCGTTTGTTTTCCAATTGATAAGGCCAATTCATTGGAAATTCGGGCTTGAATTTCTTAGACCATCTCTTAGCAAATTGCATTTTTAAGTGGAAAATTGAATTTGCCACCAATATATGTTAAATTTTATTTCAAAAGCAAATGCTCTCTTGAGGAGATTTGTCAATGACCCGAGGGAAGAAAAGAATAGCATCCATTGTCGCCCAACCTATTTCTCCCTTTTCTGTACTTCTATTGATAAAATGAAATTCAGATTCAAGGATGACCTCAAGAATCAAATTCACTGAAATTGACATTCAATACAACAATAAAATTTTAAGCAAACAGTTCCTTGACCTATCGCTGCGTGTATGTTTTCCAATAAAAAAACTTATCACTTTTGTACTTTGGTTGACGTTTAGTTTAATCATTTACTTTTCTTTCCTTATATTTTTTGTCAGCATGTGGCCCATGTAAGCCCAGTGTTTGTGGCCTATTCCACTGAATAAAACTTACCTTTGCGGCAATGTTCAAAAACTCTAGATTCGTACTCAACTCCATTCGCCAAGGAGTGTAGTCCGCTTGGAGTTTTGATGGAATCACAGTAGAGTCATTCAAATATTTATTTTCGATCTTTTTTAAAAATATTTTTATATAAATCAAGATAAAAAATATTCCATTGGATATATATATCTTTTCCATTTTCATCCAAGGTTGCTAATTTTCCAATTTAAGACCATTGTACCATCAGTACTTATAGTCTATGAAGCTGTATGTTTGACACATCGGATTCTATATATTATAAAGGACGTTATTAATCTGAGAGATGATTACAAATTCTCGACCTATGAACTCGCTATACGTGACTCAAAGAACAACTAACTATGCAATCTGGTAGAGACCAGAAAGGTAATGTAATTGTTAATATGCGCATGCATTTTACATATTCAATTTGCCGCATTGCAAGCTGTTGGAGCTCGATCTGACGGCTCGCGTGTTAGGACAGGTCACCAGGGCCCGGCAAGCCTGTCTGACTCTTGTATTGATTGACGATTGTGGTTGGCGATTTCACTTTTTTAAGGAGCATTACTACTTCGTTGGGATATCAGGAGAAAATTAGTGATTTTGAAAACACAAGAAAAAGTAGAAAAGTGGTGAAGTAAAAATAATACTCTATCCCATATTTGCTTTGGTGGTGGAATTACCTGCGTTTGTTTGCTGAAAGATGAAAAATCATCACGGTGAAAGAAGTGCCTTTTACAACTTAGTGTGAAAATTTTTCAGGCCTAAAACGTATATTGGGTGCGTTTATTAAAAATTATCCAAACACATTTCACTTTTTACAAAATTTTAGCACTTCTTTCACCTTGACGATTTTTCATCTTTCAGCAAACAAACGCACCTGGTCGAAGTCCCCAAAGAGAGATTAGTTACTACTCCTGCTTTATCCCATAATACTCTATCCCATATTTGCTTTGGTGGTGGCCCAAGAGAGATTAGTTACTACTCCTGCAATTAACTTTGTTTTCCTTATGATCTTTGACTGCCCCCAACTTGTTCAAGTAATGTCACATAAGTGACCTGCTCCTTTTTTGGGGTAAATTAATTGATTTACTCAAGCAAATACTGAAGTAGATAAAGAACACAATATTTGTGCTTGAAATTACATACTAAAAATATAAGTCACCAGCCCCAAAACCATATATATCCAAACACAATCATAATACAATAACAAATTGTCATTCACATTAATTGCTGTCACCTACAAATTTTTTTCCTATGAGAAGCCATCACCTACAACTCTGAAAATAAAATAAAAACAATTCTAAAAATCTTAAAAGAACCTTCCTAGTTAATCACTCAAAGGCCCATCGGTTCTCCTTCCGAATCTCCTCTTCCTCTTCAGGTGTGAAGTCGTTCTTGATGTTAAATATCGTGCGAATTTCCTCAGGCGACTTCCCCTTGATTATGTCCACAACTTTCTGGATTGTCAGATCCAGCAAGCTATTAATCTCCAGGTAGTTTGCCGCGAGGATGAGGTGAAAGAGCACAGCCTGGTCGACGTTGACAAATGCGGCATCCCAGACCTTGAGGTCCTCCTCCACTACAACAGCCTTCTTGTCCTCCAAGTCCATCTGCTTCTGCATGTCGACATGCTTCTCACAGTACTCAATAACCTTAGTCAAAACCTCACCTGTCACGTTCGGCACTGGGATCTTGTCGTTGGCGCAGTCGTCCTCGAACATGAGCTTGATCATGTGTGACTTCATGGCCACCGCCTCCTCCACCTCGAATTCCACCGCATCCGAGCTCTTCAGCGTATACTTCTTCCCCTCCACAGCCATGGTCTTCACAACGAAGAAGAAACAAAGGCAAGTCGAGGAATAAGGATTCTATGCAAGGTGCCCCACTATTTATAATGGGGAGGGCTGCGACGTGAGGAAAGTGGGAAGGCTGGACAGAGTAGAGGAGTAAAGAACCGAGTTAGGAACTACGTATCCAATTAGGAATAGGGAAAGAAAGGGAACCACTGTTTCCTGTTTTGCGATGGTTTCCACGTCCAGACTTGCTACACTTCGATCATCAAATTATACTAGGAATTAGAAGTTAATTTGCCTCCCTCGCCCAACAAAGCCAGTCTGCATTTATAAAAAATGAATCCATCATTAGATCGCTGACTTTGATCACTCACGACTTAAAAAAACGGTGGAGGGATATTGTATTTTTTTGTTGGGCCTTAATTATAGCCCAATAAATTTAACTAATTTTCAATTGCAGACACACATTATTGGCCAAAGGGAGTTATATGCTCCCCTCCGTTCACTTTTAGTAATACATTTTTTTTCTTCAAATGGACAGTTTTTTTAGTTCATTCGAAAAAAATTGTATCCATTAAAAGTGTACCAGGAGTATTTTATTGGACTTGATTCCTATTTTTGGTTCAAGTTAACCATTGATCAAACCTGTGCCATCCATCCATAAAAATTTAGCTTTACAACTCACAAAATTTTCATTCATATGGCCCCTTTCTATTAAATTGAATGGTAGAGGTTATAACTAAGGGGCCGTTTCGATCGTGAAAAATCCCAAAAGTCCACTCCAAAAAATCCGCCTTATTTCAAAAATCCACCTGGTTGGTGAATTTTTTTGGAGTGGATGTTTTTTATTTTTCACGCCCCAAATGGCCCTAAATGACAGAAGCATTTTTCATCCACCAGAATTCTCCATTGGATAAAAGCTGCACACCTGGGCGTACAGGACAGAGATGGAACTCTTCCATCAAGAGTGGGGCTCACAATGCTTTCTATTTTATGCAGCGGATATTTTTCCACGGGGAAATGATATTTGTACAGCAGATTCCTACACATTTTCCCTACACAGCTGATGTGTATGGAAATGTGTAGGAATCTATTGTAGGGTTATCACTGCCCTTTTCGACGGGGGGGGGGGGGGGGGATGTGGATATAGGCCCATTGGATGTTTTGCCATTTTAGGTGGATATTTGGGGAATTTATGAAACTGATTTTTCACGCCCCAAATGGCCATATCAAGATTCGAGTAATCTGGAATTCAACCATTAGCCCATGTGTCAGAAAATGAGTGGACCGATGTAGGACATATGGTAGAACCGTTCTATTGGATAATTTCTCCTCCTTCCCAGTTCAGCGCAGCGCCTCCTTACTCCCCATTTTCTCACTTCACAATGAAACCATGAAGATCTATTCTACATCTTAAAGCACATTTAGTTTGAATGAAAAAATCACCAGAAAGTCTTGAGGCCCCATGAGATCGAGGCAGGTGATCCTATAGCCGGAAGTCTTGAGGCCCCATGACTCCTTCCATGAACCAACACAAAAAATAGGGCTTTTTCATTGATTCCATTATTGTAAAGCTATTGCTTGTTTCCACTACATGAAGCTTTTACACTTCTCAATTATCCAGTCCTTGAGGGTAGAAAAGCAAAGTCCCTGTTTTTGTTGTCTTCCGTCTGTGGCCTTTGGGTTTATTAATGAGCGCACTCGCGTTCACTGCAAAGCCATCACCTCCCCCCCTCTTTTTTATTTTTTATATTTTTTATTTAATGACATCATCACCTTGTCAATCCGAGTTGACCCCGGTTGGACTTATGCGGCAGGAATTCCTGGTCAGTCATCGGTCCGGTTTTTAAAACACTTAAGACCTCTATTTCAGGACATTTTATAGCAAGTTTCTTAAGTACATTTACTTTTATGGTAATGGATAGGTGATACTAGTTAACTGGAAAAGGGTGTTTTCTCAATTTTTAACCATGATTGTTTCATGAATTATTAATTAGCTCATCAGTTAACTGGTGGATATCAACTTGAAAGTTAAAATGATTGACAGTGTAGGGTAGGTTTTACCGAACATGAGCATTTCTAGCCTACAAGTCAAAGGTGTTATCACTATTGTTTACGTTCAGGCTAAAGTTGTGAAGCAAGATGAAGATTGAGGAGAGAGTGGAGAGGCGAAAGGGAGACAATAGGACATCAGCCTATTAGGGTTTTGACTTGTGAGTAGTAAAGATTCAGTTTAGGCGAGTTGGGTCAGTTATATCTGGGTTGAGGAGGTCCGGGTTTTCATGGTTCTTAGGGGCCGTTTGGGGCGTGATTAAAAGCAAAACATCCAGATGGGATGTTTTGCTACACTGTAGCAATTGGATATTTTATATATCCAGCTGAAACACCTCAGGAGGTGTTTCAGCTGGATGTAAAAATCCACATGGATGCTACAGTATATATCCAATATCCAGTCTGGATATTTTGCAATAATCACGCCCCAAACGGCCCCTTAGTGTTCAGAGGGTTTGCTCCGGGGTTGGATATGAAATTACAAATACATATATATGTATGCCAATGATTAGGTTAAATGAAATTAGATTTTCCCTCCATCTGGAATTAGTAGTAATAAATTAAAACTAGCATCCTTTTTATTAGAGAAAATTACATGCATATACAGTCATCCTTAGCGAACAAAATATGTACGTACGTGCAATTGCCCGTTTTTATATCGTTATGACGACCAACGCCTTTTTTAACACTCTATCGGCAACATTTGGTTTTTACAAGATGACTAAAATTAACCTCTCTATTTAAAACAACTGAAAGAGGAAAAATAATATGTGCTCGGGCTCACATGCAACAAGTAATTCAAACTTGTACGCCCCTTTATAATATGCCAATGGATCACAATTCGACGGCTCGCAGGACATAGGTGAACAAGAGTAAAAAGAAACGAGGAAGGAAAAACACAAAACCAAGCAAGCATTTTTCATCTTCACAATCATGACACATGTAGCATTAGCATATCACATAAAAAGCATTAAAACATTATTATTTAAAATTAACAATTAAAAGTTAATTTCATTTCAGCAACGACTCTGAGTAGGAGTGGCCCTTTGTGGATTTAAAGAATACTATTTTGTGATTCAAGTTATTTATGTTAAAATTGTCTGAAATTCCTCTTAGTTCTCTATTTGATTTCTTTATAATCTTTTTAAGTTCACTGTCGCAAAAGTGCCAGTTGTATTAAAATGGTACTGAAGTACTTAAAATTTTTGCTGGAAAGTTCTACTCAAATTAAGTCTAAATTTTTTGCTCAACATGTTGTTTATGAATTCACCGTGAACTAAGTACTAATGAAAAGGAATTGTTATTCATGTCGAGGTTCTTAATAGAGATGACTCTCACAGGAAATGTCAACAAAATAGCTTTTTCACAATGTTTTAAGTGTTAAGTCTCTAACTTTAACTTTTTAGGACAAACACCTTTAATTGACAACTCTTTATTTTAATTTGTAACAAATACACTGAAATGAAATTAAACATATATAGATCTAAACCGAAGGCATCACTATGAGTCACATAGTAATCAGCTAGGGGTTAGCTGATCAAGCATCAAACTACGACACTAGCACACATATTGTATAATGTTTCTCTTTATTTCTAAAGAGTATATAAAAATCGTTGGCTCTTGTAGGAAAGCTATAGACTCGAGTCAACTTTTCTCTTTTCCTTTTTCCATCATCCAGGCATACAAGTAATCCTGAACTTTATTTTGAAGCGGTCCCTCGATAATCTGTTCCTCATTATTTTTCTTTTTTAAGCTATTGTGCTTGCCTTTGAAAGGAAATTGCAAGAAGCAGAAATTATTAGAACCTTTTTTTCTCCAAACAACTAATTTTTTATTGCCCTTCAAATATTTATGTCCTTAGAAATTTTTTGAACCACCACTCCATTGTGTCCTCACTTGATGAGTTTCATGGCTAAGCTTCTTGCACTATAGTCCATAAGGAAATAGCCCGGCTCACTAGCAAATTCCTCCAACGTATGACGATCACTTGAACTTGAACATATTTTCTTGCCCTTGCCCATTGTTCTCCACTCATCCAATGCTATTGTAAGGTTGCAAGTAAGCTTTAATGCTTCTTCATATGAATTTAAGAAGCCATTACACTTCCTTTAAGTTACATGAGAAGCCAGACAATCAGCACATGCATTGGCTAGTCTAAAAATATTTTAAATGTGATAGGGTAATTGGCCGCCATTAAATCAATTTCCTTTAGCATATCTCTAATATGCAAAAGCACCACACACTTCTTAAGAATCATTGCGACGAGTGGAAGAGAGTCCAATTCAATCAACAAAGAAAGGAACTTAAACACAATCACATATCTAATACGTTCAACAAAGCTATAATCTAAACAGTCATGTATGTTGGTTGATAACAATTCAATTTTTCTTGTCATCACCTGAATTGATAACCCTTGGTGATGATGCTTCTGAAATAAAAAGGTTTTACTTCATTTTGAGAAATAACACTTAATATTCCACATAGGGAATATTTCCATGCTACTATAAAATACAACATGTACATATAAGGTAAGGATGAAATGTAGTCGTCAATTGAAAATGACATCTGAATTGATAACCCTTGGTGATGATGCTTCTGAAATAAAAAGGTTTTACTTCATTTTGAGAAATAACACTTAATATTCCACATAGGGAATATTTCCATGCTACTATAAAATACAACATGTACATATAAGGTAAGGATGAAATGTAGTCGTCAATTGAAAATGACATACGAGCTGTGTCTGATTAAACTTTTACACTTGACATGATCTTCCACTCTGATTTTACTTGAAGAAGGTCTAAGAGGAGTACATACATGGATATGATAGTATCTCCTTCTACAGTTTATTAAGGCAAATAAATTACATCAAAAGATTTATATAATTAAGCAACAAAAACTCGCATGTTATACCCAAATCATCTTCATATGGCTCCTTATGAAATTTGGTTAGTTGTATCAAGAAGAAAGCCATAATATTATTTCTCCCACCGCTTGCTTGTATACCTCTTAAAGGGCCATCGTCTCATGGAGTTGATCGAATGTCCCCTTCGCCTGCCCTATGTATCAGTGAAATTAAAAATTTGGCACATTTAAGCTCTTACACTTGTCCCTTTTTAATAGTCTAATTCAAAAAATATTGTCCCGCTGTAATAGTCCTATTTTATGGTATTCCTCATGTAATAGTCGATGCAGTGAAAAGGGTAGTGGATAGAATAGAAATGTTAACTAATTATTTTCCTTAAATATGGACTACTAATATGGCACACAAGATGTATTATAGAAAAACATCATATACTAGTCCAAACCGGATGTTACACAAGAGGGGACACACAACACACACATTAATGTACAAATAGAATCATGTTGATAAATAAAATAGCCAAATAGAGTTGCATGCAAATATAAGCATGATCCGGGGTCAATCAAGGATCTCGATGATCCGGGGTCAATTAAAACCCTAGCCAGTCTATTGATCTATACATGAATTATGCATTTTATTATCTCCTAAACCATTTGAGTTACTTTTCACCTCATTTCTGTGTATTACTCTTCTTTCATACAAAAAGAAGTGTATTGAAGGAAACAATCGATCGTATCTACTGGAATTTTTGATCCGCGCAAGACAGTAACTACGATCAATCGGTATCATACGGTGTCGATCGCCAAAGCAATCGATTGGAGTAAAATAACGAAGGAATTGCGATCGATCGGTAGGCGAACGTTCGGCAATACGGAGTGATCGATCGCTGTGTGCGAAAAACCGAAATAAGATCTATTTCGACTCTGATTTGGAAGGGGACTTCGTGGTTTCTCTTCAAAATTATAAATAGGTCTTATGGGAGAACGTTTTGGAAACCCTTGGAGAATCCAGAGAATAGACTTTTAAGCTTTATTGGAGGCTAGAGAGGAGCAAGAGAAGGAGCCTTTTGGAGCAAAGAAGAAAAAAGATTCATGACGATGGATCTACATAAACAAACTTCTCTTTTTTTTCTTTCTATGGATTTTTGGCGCCGTTGCCGGGGACGGCACAATAGTTTACTGAATTCTTAGCATAGTTAGTTTTAGAGTAGTCTAGTTTAAATTAGATTTCTTTTTCAGTAGGTTAATTGCATTCTTCTTCTTTTGCAGGATTAAGAGAGGACGCTGATTCACGTCATTGTTGGAAGGGCCATCCCTTTCCACTGTTTGCACTCTCTTAACCTTCTTTTAGAGTAAATTTAAGTGCTTGATGTTTTTCTTTTCTTTGTGGGATTGCATGACGTGCTAGTTGTCGCTATTAATAAAGTTTTCGAGAGAGACAAGAGTGAATTCTTCGTATCCGAGAGGATTGTAAGTAAATTGAGGTGTTATATATCAATAAAGTTTTATTGGTTTATACTCGAGAGAAATAGATCACAACTCCATGTTTTACTTGTTTTATATGTTACATCCGAGAGGAGAGCACTATATTTTGAGTTGACAAGAGTATTGATCATTTAAATATAAACCCTTGCAAGTGCACAAGGCAATTGTACTACGGCGAGTATTAAAGGGTTGTCGAACCTCAGGGATGGATGAATAATTTTACCAAACTCAAGAGAAGAAAAAGATGTAGTTTAATTAATTTTAAAGAAAGCAATGAACTTTATCTAATCTAACTGAGATTTAATCAATATGGAGAAATATCAAGGCAGAGAATCCACCACTAGACATGCAATTACTACTCTCAATTATTATTACGCTCAAATTGACATGAAATGGTAATTTGTGTTCATGGTCAGACACACAAATCACAATGAATTCACTCACGTTCTTGGTCGGACACGAGAGTTCATCCACTAAACATTAATGTAGATAATTCTATCCTTGGTCGGGCATAAAATTATCATTTGGGCTAATGATTCTATCCTTGGTCGGGCATAGAATTAACACCAGCCTACTTTTAGCTAAGCTCAGAAATTGAAAAGTTCTAATTTCATGCAAATCAATCAAGTCTATGGTCAAGCACTCAAAAGAAACTCATGAAATCGCATTAAGCATAAATCATAATCAATTGTATAAAATTAAACTATCAAGAGTAGCAATACACATCTAGGGCTTCATCAAGCCTTGACAAGGAATTTAGTTACACATAGAAGGAGAGAAAAGAAAAGCCTGTTTAAGTAGATCCATCGTCATGAATCCTTCTTCTTCTTTGCTCCAAAAGACTCCTTCTCTTCCTCCTCTCTAGCCTCCAATAAAGCTCTGGTTCTCCAAGGTTGAATGCCCAAAAAGTTCTCCCATAAGGCCTATTTATAATAGTGAAGAGAAACCACGAAATTCCCTTCCAAATCCAAGTCGAAATAGGTCTTATTTTGGTTTGCCGCAGACGGCGATCGATCGTACGTATTGACGATCGTTCGCTATCCAATCGATCGTAATTCCTTCGTTATTTTACCCCGATCGATTGTTTTTCCGATTGACGCCGTATGATACCGATCGATCGTAGTTACTGTCTTACGCGATTGAAAAATTCCAGTAGATACGATCGATCATTTTTGTGCCGATCGATCGTTTCCTTCAATACACTACTTTTACGGCTCTGTCGATCGATCACAGTGATTACCGATCGATCGTAGTTACTATTTATAAACTTCAAATGGCTATAACTTTGTGCTCCGAACTCCAAATTATGCGTGGTCAGTAGCGTTGAAAAGCTGACTTCTTGAACTTTAACATGAGACTTGAATCAGTCCAATAAAAAATATACACACGAAGTTATGAAGGTTTAACCATTGAAGCCTTATTTCACCCTATTTTTGCATCTTTGCTCTCATTTTCCTACAAAACCAAAAACTATAATAAAGTAGCAATAATTCTAATCAAACACTAGCATAAATATAAGTTTAGGAGATAATAAAATGCATATTTCATGTATAGATCACACCCCCAAACCTAGATTTTGCTAGTCCGTAGCAAAACAAAACAAAACAAATCAAACAAACAGCTAAAGAAACTAATGCAGAAAAGTAAACACGACTTTCGTAGGGAACACGATTGCATTGAGCGTATGCAACAAGCCGTTAAACCTCTAGGTGTCCCTAGTAGGACGAGTTTTGTCTTGTGAGGGTTTGCAGCCATGCTACCCACAAACATGTATTTATGAAACTAATTAACCTAAGTGCAAAAACAAATCAAAAATTAAAACATTGCAAAACAAACAATCTATTATCCCGATAAATAAATACTACAATGCTTAAGAAAATCAACCACATGTACTTGGTTCATAATCTACAGGAATATAGAAGCCCTCAAGTAAGTGGTTTTATTCTACACTTTCATCTTGGAAATTTCTGCTCAAATATTATATAGCATGATAACATAAATAATAGAAAGTGTAGAACATTGTAGCAATACATTCTAAATTTCTGTTTTATACAGATCCAGTGTTACCCATTAACCAAAGAACATTAGAATCTACATAGTCATCGTAATCTTTAGGTTCATGATAGCACAGATCTGCGTGCCTCCTTCGGGTCCAACATTCTAGATTTGAGAGGATAATACACCATAGACTCTTTTTTTTTTTTTCGCTAGGACTGTGTAAGGCCTGACTTCATGATGCTTAGGTTTAGCAATGACTCAGGCCAATGACTCCCAGCCAATTTGGCTTAGGGCATTAGGTTTTAAGAGACCGCTTCGGGCCCGAGTATCGGCCTAAGTTAATCCTATAAAGTCAAGCAGCCCCTTTCCTTTTCATTTTGTTTTTATTTTTTCATTTTCACATTTGCATTTTCATCATTCATATTTTTCAGCACATCTTTATTTTGTCCAGGCTGTATTATACTCTCAACCTATTTCCGGTTCCAATCCCTTGCCATAGCCAAGTAAATGGTATATCATGATCTTTTAAGCCCAACAGACAACTACACATCATCCAATGATTATGACTAAAGACATCCCACTATAGATTAGCATTCAACAAATCTCTAGATGGTATTACTTTATGTACTAGTGTGTGTAAGTGAATTTTCTTACTTCAAGCACTTGTTCCAAGAGGACTGTAATAGAAAGATATGCTCAGTTAAGTGTATCTATCCTCCAGTATACTTACTCACACTTCCAATGTAAATTAATCTCTTAAGAATTGTAACATGCAATATTACGGGATAAACTATCAAAACCTAACAGAAATACTAACAAACAACTTAAAACTACTCAAACAAATTTAACTTTTTTTTTTTATTTTCCTTTTCTGATTTTACAATGAAGCACATCCTCTCCCCCAAACCTAATATAAGCATTGTCCTCAATGCACAATAAAGACAAAATACAATGATCACAAAAGGTAAAAAGAGAAAGAGGAAGGAAAACACCAGAGGAAGTGGACTAGAAATCCCGATCGTCGCCATCACCATCGCCTAGAGGAAAACGCCATGCATGAAGAAAATCGACTATAGAGTCGAGACGTTCCGTAATAGCATGCTGGGAGTCCATAAACACCTGCTGGGACTGGTGAATCTCCTGATGTGACTGACGAATCTCCTGCTGTGACTGGCGAATCTCCTGCACGTGGCCAGTGAGATCGCTGATCTGCTGCTGCATCGTCGCTCATGGTGGTTGAGCAGGCTCACCCTCAGGTATCTAAGCGTGGTCCTCAAGACGGGGAGCTCGTGGCCACCCGCGTCGTGTATAGCCCATCATACGGTTATACGCATCTACTCCAATGGGCCCCAATCCATGAGATACTCGAGAATGCTCAGGAAAATGCACCCCATGAGTCAGAAATACCCGCTCTAAAATGTATCGGTACGGTAACCTCTCATCTTTTCGGCCCACCATCATTTGCTTCATCGGCCAAAGACTAAGGAAGGCAAGTCAGAATCACGGCGCCGAGTATCGTCGCCGAATACATAGAGTAAGTCAGTCATGGTTCGGTCGAATTTCTCCTTCCTGGCCTACCATACATCATGCTGTAGAATTAAAAAGGCAAAGCGAAACTCCGATCGCATGCTAATGGCGGCCAGGTAGGTAGAGGTCCCTGGTCCTACTGCAGACCCCATCAATCGCCCTGTGATATTCCGGTACGGAGGAAACTGATATCCATTAAAATCAGGGTGATGAATCGTACCTCTGTCACACCCCATAGCACTAGCGATATCGGCGACTCGGACTCGGATAGGAACACCACATACTATGCTCTGAATGGTCACCTGTTCAGGATTATCGTTGTCTTCAATGGTGCCATTTGCGTAGAATTCCCGAACCGGATCCTCATGGACCATTGCGAATGCATTCTGCCTTTTTGCCGCGATATGGGTGAAATAGTTCACCCAATCCGGCCGGTCCTCAATCCATCGCTGAGTTGGAAGATTGGGAATAGCAGGGTTGAGGACCACCTGCCTCTCATATTGGATGGGCTGTGGCGGTGCAGCAGGTTCAGGTGGAGGGGTGGAAGAAACAGGACGTGATGAAGAAGCTTCACCTCGTGAACGTTTGTGCGCGACGAATTTCTAAGGCATGGTACCTGAAAACCAAAGATAATAGTGAAAATCCAATCAAGGTACAAGAATATGCAGCATGTAATTGTAAACATAAATATCACAGCAAGCATATAATAGTAGATCCACTTCACAATTTCGGGTTTTTTTTTTAAAATAATAATAAATTTCCTAAAAATAATAAAAAAATAAAAATAAAAATTTTATGAAAACTTAGGAAATCGAAAGGAATCATCATGCATAACAAAATCTCAATCATCAATATAGAAGTATGCATGAAAGGGATTCAAAAATCAGATTTCGAATTTTTTTTTTAAATAGAAAATACTGTTCACCGCAAGAACACAAATCCTAAAAACACCTAAAATCGAAGAATCAAAAGTTGAAAGTCACGCATAAGCATCGCAATAGTCATTATAAGAGAATGCATGAGAATAATCACAACAATATCTACCAGAAACCAAGAAAAATCGAGTTTTTAAGTTTCGGCTTACCGGAAGAAAAAAAGTGATTGCGATGAAATGAGTGGGAAATCACGGAAACAGACACCGGATCAGGATTCTACGTGCAAAAATCTTATAGGGGCCGGAGTTTCAACTCAAACAAGGGTCGAAAACGGCGGCGGCGAGCGGAAATAGATTTCTCCCGCCGTGGCCGTTCGGGATTTATGCGCGAGGAAGACGACCCGCGATCGATCGTGTTTTTATCCAATCGATCATAATGTAAATCGAGAAACAGCGCCCGTTAGATTGAAGATGAACGGTGTTGATGTACCGCATCGCGATCGATCGCAAATATAAGGCGTCGATCAGATACTGATCGATCGTAAATATTCGATCGATCGTATCTACTGTTCTTCGATTTTTTTTTAAAGCATATCCTCTCCCCCAAACCTAGTATGAACATTGTCCTAAATATGAACAAACTATAGCATGACAATGAGCATATATCAAAGAAAATTAGAGAAAGGAGAGAATACACCTGAATACGTGGGTTGCCTCCCACCAAGCGCTAAGTTTAACGTCTTTAGCCAGACGTAGCCACAATCAATCTGTAATTGCCGGATCATCCAAGTAGACAATCATCATATCAATATCTGTCACGGCCTCGAGATATGGTTTCAATCGGTGACCATTGACTTTGAATGGAGTCCCATCCTTTGGATTATAAATCTCAACCGCTCCATGAGAGTAGACTTGTTTCACAATGTAAGGGCTATACCACCGAGAACAAAGTTTCCCAGGGAATAAGTGTAGCCGCGAATTATAGAGTAACACCTTCTGATCAGGATGAAAAGATTTCCTCGAAATCATCTTGTCATGTACAGCCTTGGTCCTCATCTTGTAGAGTTTGGCATTCTCATATGCATCAAAACGCATCTCCTCTAACTCACTCAGTTGGAGTTTTCGCTGCTCACCGGCTTTATCCATATCAAAGTTGTACGCCTTAATAGCCCAATACGCTCGATGTTCCAACTCAATAGGTAAATGACAAGCTTTTCCATATACCAATCGGTAGGGAGACATACCAATCGGGGTTTTGAAAGCTGTCCGGTAGGCCCATAATGCATCATTCAGTCACAAGGACCAATCCTTTCTATCGGGGCGAACCGTCTTTTCAAGAATCTGCTTGATTTGGCGATTTGAAACCTCCAGTTGGCCACTCGTCTGAGGATGATATGGTGTGGCAACCTTGTGGGTGACAGAATATTTCTTGAGAAGAGCTTCAAAAGACCTGTTACAAAAATGAGAACCACCGTCACTAATAATAGCGCGAGGAGTTCCAAACCTGCTAAAAATGTTAGATTTCAGAAAGTCCAGCACAACTTTTTGGTCATTGGTCCTAGTGGCAATAGCTTCAATCCACTTAGACACATAATCAACAGCAACAAGAATATATGTATGACCAAAAGATGGTGGAAAAGGTCCCATAAAATCAATACCCCAAACATCAAATAAATCAACAATCAAAATTGGTTGTAGGGGCATCATATTCCTTTTAGACAAAGCTCCTAGTTTTTGACACCTATCGCAAGATTGACAATAAGCATGGGCGTCTTTAAATAGAGTTGGCCAATAAAAACCGCTTTGAAGTACTTTGGTCGTAGTTTTCTTACCACCGAAGTGTCCACCACAGGCATGAGAGTTACAAAAAGATAAGATGCTATGAAACTCACTCTCGGGGACACATCGTCTTATGACTTGGTCAGCACATATCTTAAACAGGTCAGGGTCATCCCAATAGTAATGTTTGACTCGAGAGAAAAATAAGTCTTTGTCATGTTTAGACCAAAAGTTTGGAATTTCACCCACAACAAGATAATTCACAATATGTGCAAACCAAGGTGGAGATGTAGTGGAGACAGCAAAGAGCTGTTCATCAGGGAATGCATCTCTTAGAGGGTCATGGCTATGCAGATCAGGAATAGGAATTCTGGATAGATGATCAGCCACGACATTCTCAAAACCCTTTTTATCTTTAATTTCAAAGTCAAATTCCTGGAGAAGTAAAATCAACAGATCAGTCTTGGCTTGGCATCCTTCTTGGAAAGAAGGTACCTCAAGGCTGCATGATCAGAGAAGATGATGATCTTACTCCCTAGGAGATAGGACCTGAATTTATCTAATGCAAACACAACAGTAAGCAACTCTTTTTCAGTGGTGGTATAATTCAATTGAGCATCAGTGAGTGTCTTGCTAACATAGTATATAACATGAGGAATTTTGTTGATGCGTTGGCCTAACACTGCCCCTACAGCAAAATTCGATGCGTCACACATTATCTCGAAGGGCAGTGTATAGTCAGGGGGCTTAATGATGGGGGAGCTAGAGAGGAGGGTTTTGAGCTTTGTAAAAGCATCTTTGCACGAATCATCAAAGTCAAATGCACGTCTTGACCAAGAAGGTGGCATAATGGACGTGATATCTTGCTAAAATCTTTGATAAATCGGCGATAAAACCCTGCATGGCCAAGGAAAGACCGTATTTGCTTAACTGATGTAGGCGGTGGTAAATTAGCAATCAGGTCAACCTTGGCCTTGTCAACCTCTATACCCCTTTTTGATATAACATGTCGAAGCACAATCCCTTGTTGAACCATGAAGTGGCTCTTTTCCCAACTTAACACTAAATTTGTTTCCTCACAACGTTTTAAAACCAAAGTAAGGTTGTGCAAGCATTCATCAAAACAAGCGCCGAACACCGAAAAATCGTCCATGAAAACTTCCAAAAATTTATCAATCATGTCGAAAAAAATGGACATCATGCATCGCTGAAATGTAGCAGGGGCATTACAGAGACCAAAAGACATTCTTCGATACGCAAATGTACCGAAGGGGCATGTAAAAGTCGTCTTTTCCTGATCCCCTGGAAAAACTGACACTTGATTATATCCTGAGTACCCATCTAAAAAGCAATAAAACTCTTGGCCCGCTAGTTTCTCTAGGATTTGGTCAATGAATGGGAGAGGGAAATGGTCCTTACGGGTATTGGAGTTCAGCTTCCTATAATCCATGCATACCCGCCAGCCCGTGGTCTCTCTTATTGGCACAAGTTCACCCTCTGAGTTTGGTTTCACCGTGATGCCCGATTTCTTAGGGACGACCTGGATGGGGCTCACCCACTCGCTGTCAGAGATAGGGTATATGATACCTGCGTCTAACAGTTTCTGCCCCTCCCTAGAAGGTTTAGCCTGGTCCTCCAGGTTTATGCGATGCATGCACATAGAGGGGTCTATACCCCGGAGGTCGGCTACTGTCCATCCTATAGCTCGCCAGTGTGTGGTAAGGATCTCCAACAACTGGGCTTCTTGATCAATAGATAGGCTAGATGAGATAATTACAGGAAGGGTGTTGTTGGGTCCTAGGAAGACATATTTGAGGGAGCTTCGATGGAAGGTTTTAGTGGTGGGGCTTCGATGGAAGGTTTTAGTGGTGGGGCTTCGATGGAAGGTTTTAGTGGTGGGGTGGTAGACACAGGGAGAGGGTCAGGATGGGGTCGCCATGGGATATGTCCAGGGTATAGGGCAGCACTAAATGGTGATGGACCTCCTCAAGGTCAGGTATGCCCTCATATTGATCGATCCAGTCATAGAAAAGGGTGTGCTCGAGGGCATCCTTAAGCACAGCAAAGGGAAGGTATTCCTGGACGAGGTCATCTAAGTCGTCAACCACAAGGCACTCAGCTTCACTCGAGGGTTGTTGGGAAGCACTAAAGATGTTTAATTTAACTTTCATGTTCCCAAAGGAGACGTTCATAAGCCCTGACCTACAGTTAATGGTGGCATCGGCTGTGACTAGGAAAGGGCGGCCAAGGATAACATGAATTTGGGATTTGGAGTTGGCAACTGGTTCCATGTCTAAGACGACAAAATCAACAGGAAAATAGAACCGGTCAACTCCAACGAGAACGTCCTCTATAACACCTCTAGGTCTGTGAATGGATCGGTCTGCTAACTGATGGGTGACTGAGGTGGGCTGCAACTCTCCCAGGCCAAGTTGTTCATACACTGAATAAGGGAGGAGGTTGACACTGGCCCCTAAGTCCAAGAGAGCTCGGCCAATGGTATGGTCACCTATGACGATGGATATAACAGGGATGCCTGGGTCCTTAAATTTAGGTGGCATATCACTGGTCAGTAAAGAGCTTACTTGGTTGGTCAAAAAGACCTTTTGGGTGACATGGAATTTGGTTTTCCTCTTTTGGGTACACAGGTCTTTCAGGAACTTGGCATACGCAGGTACTTGTTTGATGGCATCTAAGAGGGGAAGGTTGATCTTAACCTGTTTGAACACCTCTAACATTTCCTCCATTCATTGGTGGGACTTACTAAACTGGGAGGGTTGGTTGAGGCATTGAGGGAAAGGAGCCCTAGGGATATAGGATTTTTCATTGGTGGGCTCAGCTGGGACATCCTTCTGTGGTGGGAGACTAACAGGATCAGGCATGGTAGGAGAGGATTGGTTCTGTTTCTCAAGGGGAATGTCCTCACTTGCAATGGTTGGGTCCCTAACCTGATTGTCAACTTGTTTTCCATTTCTTAGGGTAGTAACAGCTTACACCTGCTCATTTGGATAATGGGAACCTTCAGCGGCGAACTGGCCTCTAGGGTTCTACTGTGGTTGGCTGGGCAAGGTTCCTACTCCCCTACGGTTCATAGATTGGGCCAGCTGTCCTAATTGGGTTTCTATTTTGCCAATGGATTGTGTATGAGAATGAACAAGCTGGGCTTGGGTTCTTAGCTCACCTGTCAGTTCTCTGTGTTTAGTTTCTATCTTGGCGTCTACCTTGGCTTCCATCGCATTAAAAGCTGAGAGGAGGGTAGATTGGGTGGCTAACATTTGACTCATCTGATCTTCAAAGGATGGTTTCTTATTGGTTTGGCCAAATGAGGGATTTGTGGCTGGTTGGTAAGACTGAGTTGGGTTTGAGAATTCTTGTCTTGGGGCCTGATTGAAAGAGGGCCCCTGGTTGGGTTGTTTCCAGGCGAAATTGGGATGATTTCGCCACCCCAGGTTATAGGTATTTGAGTAGGGGTTATTTGCTCTAGGATAGGTTTGTGCAAGGTTGACGTGCTCCTGGACAAGATCAGGATACTGGGAGGCTGAGGGGCAGTCAACAATAGTGTGCATAGGGCTGGCACAGATGGCACAGGCATCTTGAGAGGTTGGGGTATAAGGTGGAGTCTGTAGAAAAACCGGTCAAACCTCTCAGTAAGGGATGCCACTTGGTGTTCTAGGTTCGTGGTAGCTTTAACATCATACATGCCTCCCCTTGAGGCACTCCTGCCAGGCATATGGCCTTCCGATCTATAGAGGGTGGCACTGTGTAGAGAGTTTTCGCTCAGGTCCTCTAGTAGATCCCAAACATCATCAGGGGTTTTCTTCATGAATGTGCCTCCACAGGAGGCGTCTATTAGGGTCTTATGCAGATCGCACACACCCTCATGAAATCTTTGTACTAATTGCCACTTGGGCACATCATGGTGGGGACAGGACCGGAGTAAGGATTTCATCCTCTCCCAGCTTTCATGGAATTGTTCATTAGGTGTCTGGGTAAAGGTGATGATTTCATGGCGGATCTTATTGGTCCGCCCCACAGGAAAGTATTTCTTGAGGAATTCGGCTTGAAGTTCCTCCTAAGTGGAAATAGAGTTATGCTCAAGAGAGTATAGCCATTCCTTGACCCTATCTTTTAAGGTGAAGGGGAACAACCTAAGGCACACCTGGTCATCATATAGTGTAAGTTTAAAGGTTGTGTTAACCTCTAGGAAATTTTGTAGGTGCCTATACGGGTTCTCATTTAGTTGGCCATGGTATGTGGGCAGCATCTGGATGATGTTTGGCTTAATTTCAAAATTAGCCACAGTTGCAGGAAGTAGGATACAGGAAGGGGAGGTGTAGGCAGTGGGACGGTAGTAGTCTTGCAGGGTACGGGCATGGGGCATTAGTGGATTCTGGTTTAGGCCATTCCCACCCCCAAGGTTCATGTTGTCCGCCATTGGATGAATTTCAGGGATTGGTTTGCTAGGAGTTCTACAGATTCTATATAGGCGCTCAGGATCAGGATTAAAAGCAAGGTCGGGGTTCAGGGAGCGACGACCATGCATGCACAATAAAAATCAAACAAAACCTGTGCAATCCTAATAGTGACAACTAGCAAGCATCAGTCCTAGATAGCGACAACTAACAACCTAATAGCGACAACTAGCACGTCATGCAATCCTACAAAGAAAAGATAAACACCAAGCACCCAAAGTTACTCTAAAAGAAGGTTAAGAGAGTGCAAACAGTGGGAAGGGATGGCCCTTCCAACGATGACGAAAATCAACGTCCTCTCTTAATCCTGCAAAAGAAGAAGAACGAAATTAAGCGACTGAAAATAAATCAAAATTAAACTAAACTACTCTAAAACTACCTATGCTAAGAATTTAGTAAACTATTGTGCCGTCCCCGGCAACGGCGCCAAAACTTGATCATTTAAATATAAACCCTTGCAAGTGCACAAGGCAATTGTACTACAGCGAGTATTAAAGGGTTGTCGAACCTCAGGGATGGATGAATAATTTTACCAAACTCAAGAGAAGAAAAAGATGTAGTTTAATTAATTCTAAAGAAAGCAATGAACTTTATCTAATCTAACTGAGATTTAATCAATAGGGAGAAATATCAAGGCAGAGAATCCACCACTAGACATGCAATTACTACTCTCAATTATTATTACGCTCAAATTGACATGATATGGTAATTTGTGTTCATGGTCAGACACAGAAATCACAATGAATTCACTCACGTTCTTGGTCGGACACGAGAGTTCATCCACTAAAAATTAATGTAGATAATTCTATCCTTGGTCGGGCATAAAATTATCATTTGGGCTAATGATTCTATCCTTGGTCGGGCATAGAATTAACACCAGCCTACTTTTAGCTAAGCGCAGGAATTGAAAAGATCTAATTTCATGCAAATCAATCAAGTCTATGGTCAAGCACTCAAAAGAAACTCATGAAATCGCATTAAGCATAAATCATAATCAATTGTATAAAATTAAACTATCAAGAGTAGCAATACACATCTAGGGCTTTATCAAGCCTTGACAAGGAATTTAGTTACACATAGAAAGAGAGAAAAGAAAAGCCTGTTTAAGTAGATCCATCGTCATGAATCCTTCTTCTTCTTTGCTCCAAAAGACTCCTTCTCTTCCTCCTCTCTAGCATCCAATAAAGCTCTGGTTCTTCAAGGTTGAATGCCCAAAACGTTCTCCCATAAGGCCTATTTATAATAGTGAAGAGAAACCACAAAATTTTCTTCCAAATCCAAGTCGAAATAGGTCTTATTTCGGTTTGCCGCAGACGGCGATCGATCGTACGTATTGACGATCGTTCGCTATCCGATCGATCGTAATTCCTTCGTTATTTTACCCCGATCGATTATTTTTCCGATCGACGCCGTATGATACCGATCGATCGTAGTTACTGTCTTACGCGATTGAAAAATTCCAGTAGATACGGTCGATCATTTTTGTGCCGATCGATCGTTTCCTTCAATACACTGCTTTTACGGCTCTGGCGATCGATCGCAGTGATTACCGATCGATTGTAGTTACTATTTATAAACTTCAAATGGCTATAACTTTGTGCTCCAAACTCCAAATTATACGTGGTCGGTGGCGTTGGAAAGCTGACTTCTTGAAATTTAACATGAGACTTGAATCAGTCCAATCAAAAATATATACACGAAGTTAGAAAGGTTTAACCATTAAAGCCTTATTTCACCCTATTTTTGCATCTTTGCTCTCATTTTCCTACAAAACCAAAAACTATAATAAAGTAGCAATAATTCTAATCAAACACTAGCATAAATATAAGTTTAGGAGATAATAAAATGCATATTTCATGTATAGATCAAGTATGTCCGAGAGGAATATGCTAGCCAATTAGAAATCTTTATTCAAAAGAGAGAGAAATGATACACTAGTTTATTGTGGTGGATTCGAAGCCTTAGTCTTCTCCATATTGATTAATTCTCACTTAGTTTAGTTAAAGTTCATTGCTTTCTTAATCTAGAATCAACACTGCTATTTTCTTTTGAATTTGGTAAAATATTAATCCTTCTATGTGGTTCAACAGCCCTATTTATACTCCCCGTAGTACAATTGGCTTGTGCACTTGCAAGGGTTTTATATTTAAATGATCATCTATCCAAGACAAGAAGAAGTTTGAGCCTCCTCAGCCGAAGTCAAGGCAAAGACTCGTACTTGAGCCTTCTTGCTCGACTCCCCTCCTTTCTTTTTGTCACGGTTGGGACAGTATGGTGCGATATGCCCAACCTCATTGCAACTGTAGCACCTCCTGGTGTCTTGCGGACACGGCTTCCCAGTGTGAGATTACTATATGCAAAATCTGCATTTGCCTCTAGCTTTAGTACCGTTGCTATGCTGTGGTTGACGATAAGGAACCATCGCTCGACTCTGGCCATTTCCACGGTTCATCTGAGGCTGATGCTTCTGTAGCTTAGCCGGTTGGTTGTTGAATTGACTACCGTTCCCAAATCATTTGAAACCAGTACGCTTGAAGTTGTTCTCCTGACTTTTGCTTGAACTTCCTTTCTTCTCATGAGTCCTCTTATAATCATCTTCGAGGATCGAGGCTAACTCCACCACTTTACCCATTGTAGTCGGTTGCGAAACTAGGACCTTCGCCCTCAAACCATTGCGCAGACCATCGATAAACCTCCTTGCCTTCACTTGGTCGTTAGGACAAGCATCCGTCGCAAATCACTGAAGCTAATCAAACTTCGTCTCGTATTGCAGCACTGACATTGAATCTTGGACCAGTTCCAGGAACTTCTTTTCTTTTCGACGCTGAACGTGCGGAGGAAAATACTTCTTGTTGAACACCTCCTTAAATTCATACCATGGGATCTCTTGTCTTGCTTCAAAATTGTTCTGCTCTGCCGATTCCCACCAAAATTCCACTTCGCCAACGAAAAGGTACGTCGCGAAAACTACTCGCTCTTTCGCAGGAACTTTCATACCTGTGAACAGACGCACAACTACTCCTGTATCTTTAAGCTAAGATAGCTTAAAGATACTAGTCCTCTAAGTCTTCTAAAGGTCTACACACACAATTGATAATATCATTCAAAATTCTTGTACAACGAATAATTGTTTAAGTCATTCTGAAATGCTCTGATACCAAGCTGTCACGCCCCGAATTTCAAGACCTCTATAAGAGCGCGGAAGCACAACACAATAAAGGTAGTGAGGTTGAAACCCGGGATGCAACCGAATACTCGATCAACTTCGTTCCCATTGACATGAACGGGGACAATTACAGGATCTAGAATGATAAACAATATCCCTAACAAAAATCTTAAATAATAAAATCTCGAGTTTACTAATTTATTACTATAAACAAGTCTCAACAGATCACTAACATAAAACATAATTCAGCACACAAGCTTATGAGTTCACCATGAACAAGATATTAATGCAAATAAAATTAAATCCACTTCAATCAGCAATCCACCATCAAGCTCCATCAGACGTACCTTGTCAGTTCTTTTCCTCTTTCATTCCTGCATCAAGAGATGCATGAGTATTTTGAACGAAATATCCAGTAGGAGACAAGAAAAAAAACCCCACAAATAGGCTAACAATGGGAATACTGATAATATGGTATAAATAAATGAAGATACATTTAACAATGTCAGGATGAGCAAATACAGAATTTACTTACCTGAATAGTAATCATCATCGAGGACCATCAACGGTCAAGAAAATAGACCTGCTTTTAAAATTCAAAACTTCGAACGGACAGGGCATCAGGAGAAAATTAGAAATGAATACTGACTCCAAACATACAGAGAGTCGGAGATAACAATTTCTGCACTTTGTTAAGTCTACTTCCCATATGGACATCAATACCAGAACATCCTAGAGGCTCTTCAGAGGAACCCGGCCATGCATCTAGGGATGCTGGCCCCATCGGTGCTTACGGGCACAATGGGCAGAGACTGCAGACCTTTCGTAATATCATACAATCTAAAAGCGCACGCGTTGCCATCATCGGTTGAACTACAGAGGTTCAATAAATAATCTGAGATCACAGAGGATTTAGCAATGGCTCGTGAGTATACTATGATTCCACTATAAGAACGTTCATCAATGACTCTTTGTGGAGAAACAATTTACATAGAGCTGAATCAATCTAGAAGTAACAAGGGTTCTCTCATCTAGAGACCCAGACCATAATATTCAGAATTAGACTCTCAAAGGAGTAAGACAACAATCGTGTTGATATCATCGAAATAGACTCACATCGGAGTATTTGAAACTTTTAGAGCGAACGACATCGGATAACTCAGATTATGACTCATCAAGAATCGGAACACTAAACCGCATCACCGTACCTAGCCATAGATATGACAATCCCCACAAGAATAAGGATACAAGATCCTCATTATCAAAAATAGGTCAACCATGGTATACAAGGTGTTGAATATGTAACAGAGAATTTCTTGGACAAGTAACCGTTCATGAACTTGGACACTTGGGACAATTAATTTCGGACATAAGCCCACAACTCACTACCCTATACCATCAATGTTTTACATTATAAAATTAGATCATTAATACCATATATAATTGTAATATATAGAGGTAAACCGAATTAGGGTTTTAATACAAAATACAGTATTATGCCCTTTGCAAAACAGCCAATTTCCATTTACTACCTCTGACTACACAGCACGAGTTCTTCTCTGAAAATTTTATACCATATAGCCCTAAATGTCTAGTTTTTAACCCAACCAATATCATATTATTCTGAATTTTTTACAATTACTTATCATTTTCTGTTCACTGCTCATTGGTGCAGGAATAGTCGTGGCCGAGAGCAATTATCAACATATATCTTGATTAGTTGTTTAATCAAACCTAATTAGCTAATCAATTACACTTACTAGCACTGCTTACACATTCCTTAAGTTATTTATTGAACCTAGAAGGCTTTGGAATTTTCAGATTATTACATTATATAAAGAGTTTTATAATACTCAATGCATTAATGTCCTGAGGGGTACAAATGGCTCACAAATTGATATGGACAACCAATAACAGACACAAAACCACTCTGTTCGATTGAGACATGACCCCACAATCTTGAATTACAATATCAGAGTCGGGACCATGGAGAATCATCAACAAATCACTAGCAATTTCAAAGGATAATCAGCAATTAGGGTTGATGGAGTGAAATTGAATGAATGTGTGATCCAATATCGTAATATAATGAAGAAAAGACATAATCCATGAATTGGACAGATCATGCAAGGCCTTCAAAAGTGAGAAAGGTCATAACTTTATACACTAGACAAGTCGGGGATGCCATCTAAGTGCTAGATCGATGGATTGAAGTAAACACATAATCAAGTGTAAGATCTCAAACACGTATAGACATGAGCATGAACTAGGAGATAACAATCCATGAAAAATAATCTCCATAACAACTCATAATTCATCCATGTTATATACTCATTCACAATCATAGCAATATATGAAGTTTTTAAGGGAAAAAGAGCATCCTACTTGTTTTGACGAACTAAAACCTTTACGCGAGTGACTTTTCTTCGTATCACCTCCCTTGCTCTTGAGATCCCACGAACCATAGCTTGCTCCACCACCACGGTTGCTGCTGGCTGAGAGGAGAAGAAGTGGACGAAGCACTCCACTGATGGCACGACTCCCAAGGCTCCTTTGTGGTGCTTAAATAGCAAAAACCTAAATACCTTGATTAAATCTCCACCGTAGATCACCCTTTAATCCAAAGGCCACCACTTGACTTCAAAAAGGAAAGATCTTCAATTATGGACATGGTCAATCCATTAGCCAAATCAGTTATACTCCCATTAATGTAGGGATCTTGGCCAAATCTGGTTGTTACCCAAAATAAGGTTTGTAACTTCCCAATTTAAAAGCAATTAACATGATCTTTAACCTTGCCACATGGCGCCACTAATTAGGATTAAATTATTCCAACCCAATCCCTAATTGGCGTCCAAAACCTTCCTACCAATTTCCATTACAAATCCTTAATGGTAGGAATTTAAACTAAATAGATTCCTTACCAAAACCGATTAGGTAACCGCCCTAATTGAATTCAAATTGCACGATCTCCTCCTTTGACACATGGCATCCCCTTTAAACATGGAAACTGCCATGATTCTCTTACCAATAACATCTAAAAGCAATCTCTTTAATTTTTCAAATTTACATTATTGCCACCATCTAATTCAAATCAATTCCAAATCGGTTTGAATTAGGGATCTTTATTCCTACTGCTCCACGATTTGCTCTCCTTGCCAAAACTAAACAAATCACATTAAATCACTCATGTGCACATGCCCCTAGGCATGTGCCCACGTGTCTCAAGGACCCTGCTCTGCTTTGGCGCCCAGGTGACTCTGCCACCCAACATTTCTGACGACCAAATCTTCACCGGTTTCTGGTACACGCGCAAATACTTACCAAAAATAAATTTTTACTATGAAGGTCCAACTTAATAAATTGAAACAATTCAAATGAGTCACAACACTTAGTGCTCGCACCCTGGCGCCTGGACCCTACTCCTGGAGTCAGGTGCACTCAGCCCCTGGTGCCAGGCCAGCCTAAGTGCCAGGTTGAACCTAACCCAGGGCTAGTCCTCACACCCTGGTATACTACCTAATCTGGTTTATCAATTCCACACATTCATAATCATCAAAATAATATTTCAACACACTAGATTATAAGATATCACCAAAAATCAAAACAGGTAGCAAAACTTTCCTACTTTAGATCAGTTTCCTAAAATAGCAGTTTTAGTAATCATACCGATTTTTCAGGTGTTACACAAAGTTTACTTACCTGGATACCAATCATCATCAAAGACCTGCAACGGTCAAGAAGACAAAATGAATATAAGCTCCAGACATCCAAAGTGTAGGAGACAACAATTTCCGCTCTATGCTCAGTCCACTTCCTCTATTGACATCAATACCAGAACATCCTAGAGGTTCTTCAGAAGAACCCGGCCATGCGTGTAAGGATGCTAGCCCCATCGGTGCTTACGGGCACAATGGGTGGAGAATGTAGACCTTCCGTAATATCATATAGTCTAAAAGTGCACGCGTTGTCGTCATCAGCTAAACTATAGAGGTTCATTAAATAATCTGAGATCACAGAGGATCTAACAATGTTTCGCGAACATACTATGATTCCACTCTAAGAGCGTTCATTAATGACTCTTAATGGAGAACATTTTACATCGAACTGATTTAATATAGAAATAACAAGAGCTCTCTCATCTAGAGACTCATACAACAATTTTCTAGAATCTGACTCACAGAGGAGTAAAACAAAAATCTCAATGATATAATCTGAATTGACCTACATCGGAGTATTCAAGAAATTAAAGTGACCATAATTGGAGAACTCAAATTGATACTCATCAAAGATCGAAACACTGAACCTCTTCACCGTACTTAGTCCTAGATATGACAATCCCAATAATACTGACGCAAGATCCATATTTCCAGAAATAGGTCAAGTCGTGAGATACAAAGTGTAGAATTTTTAACAAGAAACTCCTTAGACATGAAACCGTTCAAGAACTGTGGTATTCAAGACAATTAATTCCGGATGGAAAATCTCAGCTCTACATCCCATACTCATAAATTAATATTATTGTACCCAGTACTCTCAACGTCTTACCTTATAAAATTTGGGTCATTGATACCATATATATCCATAATTTATAGTGGTAACACGGATTAGGGTTTTAGTACATAATACAGTGTTCTGCAACTTGCAGATCAGACTAATTGCATCAACCACCACTGTCTACACAATATAAATTATTTTCTGGAATTTGTATTACACATAGCCCTGAGTGTCTAGTTTTTATTCCAACAGACGACATATTTTGCTGAGTTTTGTACAATTAATTATCATTTTCTGATTACTGCTCGTCAGTGCAGGAACAGTCCTGGCCGAGAGCAAATATCATCGTATACTTTAATTAATTAATAGTTTAACCCTAATTAACTATTTAATTATACTTACTGACATTGGCTAATGATACTTTAAATTATTTACAGAACTTAATTGATTCTGGAATTCATAATTTCTTTCATCATATAATGTGTTCTATATTAACTGATTGCTTAATACACTAAGTTACAATTCCCATACCCAACGAAGACACCTTTAATTGGACACTGAAATAGACAATTACACTGTAGCATGAACCCAAGAAATTGTCTTTTAATAACAGAGACATGGATATAGCAAATACCAATGATTTAATAAGGTATCTCATATGATATCATCAATTAGGGTAGTGACTTGGAATTGAGCAAGAACTTACCACCGAATCGGTATGAATCGAACAAGAGTTGTATCAAACCATATGAACAGATCGCCACATGATGTTTAAAGGTAATAAAAGACATGACTTTACATGTCAAAACATGTGGGGTTGTCAATCTAAGCACTAGGGCGCATGAAGAGTAGAATATGCACTTAAACTAGTGTGACAATTCAAGTGTGACTCACATAAAATCTCAATACATGATATGACACAAAACTCATATAAACACAGCATAGACGCATCTTTGAATCATTCAATATAATTTATATAATATGAGTTATCTCATCATATTTTCAAAAAATAAGGTTTGTAGGAAAAATAAGCATCCTACCTTTTATACGAAACCAAAATCTCTACGCTTCGATTCTTCCTCGTACCACTTCCTTTGCTCGCGAAATTCCAAAAACTAAGGCTCTCACCACCAAGGAGTTGCTGCTGGCTGAAAGGAGAAGGATACGAGAGAGCACACAAAGCTTGCACGACTCCCAATGCTGCAAAAAGAAGATGCCGGTTCCTCCTTAGTGGGGTTTCAATAGGAGAGTTCTTAATTCCAATCTTTTAATCTCCACCGTTGATCACTATCCCATCTAAGGGTCATGACTTATTCACAAAAAGGGAAGGCCAATAGTCTAGGACGTGGTCAATCCACTATCCAATTCAGTTACAATCCCTTTTTGGTAGGATTGGCCGATTAAGTTGGTTTCCCTAACTAATTAGGTAACCCCCTTCCTAATTGAAATCAATTTGCCATGATCTCTCCTCTAAAATTCAAATGGGTTTGAATTAGGGATCTTCATTGCTATGCTCCATGATTTGCTCTCCTTGCCACAACTAACCAGATTACATCAAATCACTCATGTGCACACACCCCTAGGCATGTGCTCTGCTTTGGCGCCCAGGCGATCCTGGCGCCCAATACATCTAGCGTCCAATGCTTCTCTGGCTTCTGGTATGCGCAGAATTACTTAACAAAAATAAATTCTTATTTACAAATGCCCAACTTAATAAATCAAAATAATTCAAACGAGTCACAACACTTAGTACTCGCACCCTGGTGCCTGGTCCCCACTCCTGGCGTCAGGTGCACACAACCCCTGGCGCCAGGCCAGCCTCAGCACCAGGTTGAGGCCAGCACCAGGGCTAGTCATCGCGCCCTGGTAAACTACCTAACCTGGTTTATTGATTCCACACATTCATAATTATCAGAATAATAATTCAACATACCAGATTATAAGATTTCACAAGAATTAAAACAGGCAGCCAAAACTTTCCTATTTTAGAACAGTTTCCTAAAATAACAGTTTTCGTAAAACTACCAATTTTTTCCGGGTGTTACTGTTGTGAAGCAAGGTGAAGATTGAGAGAGAATGGAGAGGCGAAAGGGAGACAATTGGGTATCAGCTTAGTTCTATTTGGGTTGAGGGGGTTCGGGTTTTCATGGTTCTTAGTGTTGAGAGGGTTTGGTCCGGGGTCGAATATAAAATTATATATATATATATATATATATATATATATGTATATATATATATATATATATGCCAATCGATTAGTTAAATGAAAATTATATTCTCCCTCCGTCTGGAATTAATAGTAATATTTAGTTTTCCAAAATAAACTGATTTTAAAAATTAGTTCATTATGAAAATCAATTGTATCTATTGAAAGTGCCTGGATGGAGTATATTTTTACAGTTCCTTACTCAACCAGCCCACCAGGGCACATGCATCCATGAAAAAAAAAATAGAACATAGCTTCTTCAAAACTATCCTCATTTATGCAGAACAAAAAAATAAAAGGGGAAGTTGATATCCAAAATGAACAACGATTATCCTGAAGGATTTCACCACTTAACAGAGGGTGAATATTTATTAGACTAACGTGCTGTTTGTTTTCCAATTGATAAGGCCAATTCATTGGAAATTCAGGCTTGGATTTCTTAGACCATCTCTTAGCAAATTGCATTTTTTAGTGGAAAATTGAATTTGCAACCAATATATGTTAAATTTTATTTCAAAAGCAAATGCCCTCTTGAGGAGATTTGTCAATGAGCCGAGGGAAGAAAAGAATAGCATCCATTGTCGCCCAACCTATTTCTCCCTTTTCTGTACTTCTATTGATAAAATGAAATTCAGATTCAAGGATGACCTCATGAATCAAATTCACTGAAATTGAGATTCAATACAACAATAAAATTTTAAGCAAACAGTTCCTTGACCTATCGCTGCGTGTATATGTCAAACAAAAAAAACTATCACTGTAGATGGGTTTTGCACTTTGGTTGACGCTTAGTTTAATGATTTAATTTTCTTTCCTTATATTTTTTGTCAGCATGTGGCCCATGCGAGCCCCTTGTTTGTGGCCTATTCCACTAAATAAAACTTACCTTTGCGGCAATGTTCAAAAACTCTAGATTCGGACTTAACTCCATTCGCCAAGGAGTGTAGTCCGCTTGGAGTTTTGATGGAGGCACAATAGAGTCATGCAAATATTTATTTTCGATCTTTTTTTAAAAATACTTTTAGATAAATCAAGATAAAAAATATTCCATTGGATATATCCTTTCCATTTTCATCCAAGGCTGCTAATTTTGCAATTTAAGACCATTGTACCATCAGTACTTATAGTCTATGAAGTTGTATGTTTGACATATATCGAATTCTATATATTATAAAGGACGTTATTAATCTGAGAGATGATTACAAATTCTCGACCTATGAACTCGCTATAAGTGACTCAAAGAATAACTAACTATGCAATCTGGTAGAGACGAGAAATGTAATGTAATTGTTAATATGCGCATGCATTTTACATATTCAAAGATATGTGCCTTGCCGCATTGCAAGCTGTTGGAGCTGGATCTGACGGCTCGCGTGTTAGGACAGGTCACCAAGGCCCGGCAAACCTGTCTGACTCTTGTATTGTTTGACGATTGTGGTTGGCGATTTCACTTTTTTGAGGAGCATTCAACTTCGGGATATCAGGAAAAAATTAGTGATTTTGAAAACACAAGGAAAGGTAGAAAAGTGGTGAACTAAAAATAATACTCTATCCAAGAAATTCCGTATAGGATATCGGTAAGATATCAGTAGGCCTAAGAGACAAAATATCGGAGATATATCGGAGATATTTGTAAAAAAATATCGGTGGTTGAAAACTAGTTTTTACCGTATATTTTTACAATCTGACTTCTAAAATGAGTTATACTAATTTAAACAAAGCATAGATTTCAAAATATGTATATTAGGATGGGAAACAATAGCGAAAGTTGTTTTTCTTTCAAAAAAAATTCTAATTTTTTTTATGAAAACGTTTTTTTTAAATGACGATATATCGGTCCGATATATCGGCTATATTTGAAAAAATGATATTTACCCATCTAGTTTTATCGGGTGGGGCCCGAGATCGATATATGGCCAATATCGAATTCCTTGACTCTATCCCATATTTGCTTTGGTGGTGGAATTAACTTTTCCAACAAAGTGACTGGCCTTCGGTGGTTGAAGTCCCTAATGTCCAAAGAGAGAGTAGTTACTACTCCCGAAATTAACTTTGTTTTCCTTATGATCTTTGACTGCCCCCAACTTGTTCAAGTAATGTCATATGTGTGACCTGCTCCTTTTTTGGGGTAAATTAATTGATTTACTCAAGCACATACTGCACTAGATAAAGAACACAATATTTGTGCTTGAAATTACATACTAAAAATATAAGAAACCAGCCCCAAAACCATATATATCCAAACACAATCATAATACAATAACAAATTGTCATTCACATTAATTGCTGTCACCTACAAATTTTTTTCCTATGAGAAGCCATCACCTACAACTCTGAAAATAAAATAAAAAATATTCTAAAAATCTTAAAAGAACCTTCCTAGTTAATCACTCAAAGGCCCATCGGTTCTCCTTCCGAATCTCCTCTTCCTCTTCAGGTGTGAAGTCGTTCTTGATGTTAAATATCGTGCGAATTTCCTCAGGCGACTTCCCCTTGATTATGTCCACAACTTTCTGGATTGTCAGATCCAGCAAGCTATTAATCTCCAGGTAGTTTGCCGCGAGGATGAGGTGAAAGAGCACAGCCTGGTCGACGTTGACAAATGCGGCATCCCAGACCTTGAGGTCCTCCTCCACTACAACAGCCTTCTTGTCCTCCAAGTCCATCTGCTTCTGCATGTCGACATGCTTCTCACAGTACTCAATAACCTTAGTCAAAACCTCACCTGTCACGTTCGGCACTGGGATCTTGTCGTTGGCGCAGTCGTCCTCGATCATGAGCTTGATCATGTGTGACTTCATGGCCACCGCCTCCTCCACCTCGAATTCCACCGCATCCGAGCTCTTCAGCGTATACTTCTTCCCCTCCACAGCCATGGTCTTCACAACGAAGAAGAAACAAAGGCAAGTCGAGGAATAAGGATTCTATGCAAGGTGCCCCACTATTTATAATGGGGAGGGCTGCGACGTGAGGAAAGTGGGAAGGCTGGACAGAGTAGAGGAGTAAAGAACCGAGTTAGGAACTACGTATCCAATTAGGAATAGGGAAAGAAAGGGAACCACTGTTTCCTGTTTTGCGATGGTTTCCACGTCCAGACTTGCTACACTTCGATCATCAAATTATACTAGGAATTAGAAGTTAATTTGCCTCCCTCGCCCAACAAAGCCAGTCTGCATTTATAAAAAATGAATCCATCATTAGATCGCTGACTTTGATCACTCACGACTTAAAAAAACGGTGGAGGGATATTGTATTTTTTTGTTGGGCCTTAATTATAGCCCAATAAATTTAACTAATTTTCAATTGCAGACACACATTATTGGCCAAAGGGAGTTATATACTCCCCTCCGTTCACTTTTAGTAATAGATTTTTTTTTTCAAATAGACAGTTTTTTTAGTTCATTCGAAAAAAATTGTATCTATTAAAAGTGTACCAGAAGGAGTATTTTATTTGACTTGATTCCTATCTTTGGTTCAAGTTAACCATTGATCAAACTTGTGCCATCCATCCATAAAAATTTAGCCTTACAGCTCACAAAATTTTGATTCATATCGCCCCTTTCTATTAAATTGAATGGTAGAGGTTATAACAAAGGGGCTGTTTGGATCGTCAAAAATCCCAAAAATCCACTCCCAAAAATCCGCCTTATCCACTAACTAGTGGATAATTCTAAAAATCCACCTGGTTGGTGAAATTTTTTGAGTGGATGTTTTTTATTTTTCATGCCCCAAACGGCCCTAAATAACGGAAGTTTTTTTCATCCACCTGAATTCTCCATTGAATAGGAGCTGCACACCTGGGCGTACAGGACAGAGATGGAACTCTTCCATCAAGAGTGGGGCTCACAATGCTTTCCATTTTATCCAGTGGATATGTTTCCATGGGGGAGATGTGGTATATAGGCCCATTGGATGTTTAGCCGTTTTAGGTGGATATTTAGGACTGGATGAAACTGATTTTTCACGTCCTAAACGGCCATATCAAGATCCGAGTAATCTGGAATTCTACCATTAGCCCATGTGTCAGAATATGAATGGACCGATGTAGGACATGTGGTAGAACCGTTCAATTGGATAATTTCTCCTCCTTCCCAGTTCAGCCCAGCGCCTCCTTACTCCCCATTTTCTCACTTCACAATGAAACCATGAAGATCTATTCTACATCTTAAAGCACATTTGAATGAAAAAATCACCAGAAATAATTTTATTACCCTTTTACTATTTTTGAATTTTGATAAATTATGGAAATCTTTGGAACCTGATGATTGTGGGCCAAGGCTTCGACAAACTAGGTCATATGCAGATCAAGTCCTCAGGACACAGAACAGTCGATTCCGGCACCCACGAGATCGAGGCAGGTGATCCTATAGCCGGAAGTCTTGAGGCCCCATAACTCCTTCCATGAACCAACACAAAAAATAGTGCTTTTTCATTGATTCCATTATTGTAAAGCTATTGCTTCTTTCCACTACAAGAAGCTTTTACACTTCTCAATTATCCAGTCCTTGAGGGTAGAAAAGCAAAGTCCCTGTTTTTGTTGTGTGAACATGAGACGGAAGGAGGTGCTCTGCATGCAAGGAACCATTTCCGTCTGTCGCCTTTGGGTTCATTAATGAGCGCACACGCGTTCACTGCAAAGCCACCCCACTAATTTTTATTTTTTTTATTTTTTATTTAATGACATCATCACCTTGTTAATCCGAGTTGACCTCGGTTGGACTTATGCAGCAGGAATTCCAGGTCGGTCACGATCCTATTTTTAAAACATTGGTTCAAACTTAAGACCTCTATTTCAGGACATTTTATAGCAGTTTCTTAAGTACATTTACTTTTATGGTAATGGATACGTGATACTAGTTAACTGGAAAAGGGTGTTTTCTCAATTTTTAACCATGATTGTTTCATGAATTATTAATTAGCTCGTCAGTTAACCGGTGGACATCAACTTGAAAGTTAAAATGATTGACAGTGTAGGGTAGGTTTTACCGAACATGAACATTTCTAGCCTACAAGTCAAAGGTGTTATCACTATTGTTTACGTTCAGGCTAAAGCTGTGAAGCAAGATGAAGATTGAGGAGAGAGTGGAGAGGCGAAAGGGGGACAATAGGGCATCAACCTATTAGGGTTTTGACTTGTGAGTAGTAAAGATTCGGTTTGGGCGAGTTGGGTCAGTTCTATTTGAGTTGAGGGGGTCCGGGTTTTCATGGTTCTTAGTGTTGAGAGGGTTTGCTCCGGGGTTGGATATGAAATTATAAATACATATATATGTATGCCAATGATTAGGTTAAATGAAATTAGATTTTCCCTCTGTCTGGAATTAGTAGTAATAAATTAAAACTAGCACCCTTTTTATTAGAGAAAATTACATGCATGTACGGTCATCCTTAGCGAACAAAATATGTACGTACGTGCAATTGCCCGTTTTTATATCGTTATGACGATCAACACCTTTTTTATTACTCTATCGGCAACATTTGGTTTTTACAAGATGACTAAAATTAACCTCTCTATTTAAAACAACTGAAAAAGGAAAATTAATATGTGCTCGGGCTCACATGCAACAGGTAATTCAAACTTGTATGCCCCTTTATAATATGCCAATGGATCACAATTCGACCGCTCGCAGGACATAGGTGAACAAGAGTAAAAAGAAACGAGGAAGGAAAAACACAAAACCAAGCAAGCATTTTTCATCTTCACAATCATGACACATGTAGCATTAGCATATCACATAAAAAACATTAAAATATTAATATTTAAAATTATCAATTAAAAGTTAATTTCATTTCAGCAACGACTCTGAGTAAGAGTGGCCCTTTGTGGATTTAAAGAATACTATTTTGTGATTCAAGTTATTTATGTTAAAATTGTCTGAAATTCCTCTTAGTTCTCTATTTGATTTCTTTATAATCTTTTTAAGTTCACTGTCGCAAAAGTGCCAGTTGTATTAAAATGCTACTCAAGTACTTAAAATTTTGCTCGAACGTTCTACTCAACTTCAGTCTAAATTTTTTGCTCAACATGTTGTTTATGAATTCACCGTGAACTAAGTACTAATGAAAAAAAAATTGTTATTCATGTCGAGGTTCTTAATAGAGATGACTTTCACAGGAAATGTCAACAAAATAGCTTTTTAACAATGTTTCAAGTTTTAAGTCTCTAACTTGAACTTTTTAGGACAAACACCTTTAATTGACAACTCTTTATTTTAATTTGTAACAAATACACTGAAATGAAATTAAACATATATAGATCTAAACCGAAGGCATCACTATGAGTCACATAGTAATCAGCTAGGGGTTAGCTGATCAAGCATCAAACTACGACACTAGCACAGATATTGTATAATATTTCTCTTTCTTTTTAAAGAGTATATAAAAATCGTTGGCTCTTGTAGGAAAGAGATGGACTCGAATCAACTTTTCTCTTTTCCTTTTTCCATCATCCAGGCATACAAGTAATCCGGAACTTTATTTTGAAGCGGTCCCTCGATAATCTGTTCCTCATTATTTTTCTTTTTTATGCTATAGTGCTTGCCTTTGGAAGGAAATTGCATGAAGCAGAAATTATTAGAACCTTTTTTTCTCCAAACAACTAATTTTTTATTGCCCTTTCAATATTTATGTCCTTAGAAATTTTTTGAACCACCACTGCATTGTGTCCGCACTTGATGAGTTTCATGGCTAAGCTTCTTGCACTATAGCCCATAAGGAAATAGCCCGGCTCACTAGCAAATTCCTCCAACGTATGATGATCACTTGAACTTGAACATATTTTCTTGCCCTTGCCCATTGTTCTCCACTCATCCAATGCTATTGTAAGGTTGCAAGTAAGCTTTAATGCTTCTTCATATGAATTTAAGAAGCCATTACACTTCCTTTAAGCTACAAGAGAAGCCAGACAATCAGCACATGCATTGGCTAGTCTAAAAATATTTTAAATGTGATAGGGTAATTGGCCGCCATTAAATCAATTTCCTTTAACATATCTCTAATATGCAAAAGCACCACACACTTCTTAAGAATCATCGAGACGAGTGGAAGAGAGTCCAATTCAATCAACAAAGAAAGGAACTTAAACACACTCACATATCTAATACGTTCAACAAAGGCTATAATCTAAACAGTCATGTATGTTGGTTGATAACAATTCAATTTTTCTTGTCATCACCTTAATTGATAACCCTTGGTAATGATGCTTCTGAAATAAAAAGGTTTTACTTCATTTTGAGAAATGACACTTAATATTCCACATAGGGAATATTTCCATGCTACTATAAAATACAACATGTACATATAAGGTAAGGATGAAATGTAGTCGTCAATTGAAAATGACATACGAGCTGAGTCTGATTAAACTTTTACACTTGACATGATCTTCCACTCTGATTTTACTTGAAGAAGGTCTAAGAGGAGTACATACATGGACATGAAAGCATCTCCTTCTACAGTTTATTAAGGCAAATAAATTACATCAAAAGATTTATATAATTAACCAACAAAAACTCGCATGTTATACCCAAATCATCTTCATATGGCTCCTTATGAAATTTGGTTAGTTATATCAAGAAGAAAGCCATAATATTATTTCTCCCACCGCTTGCTTGTATACCTCTTAAAGGGCCATCGTCTCATGGAGTTGATCGAATGTCCCATTCGCCTGCCCAATGTATCAGTGAAATTAAAAATTTGAAGCAATGTAGCACATTTAAGCTCTTACACTTGTCCCTTTTTAATAGTCTAATTCAAAAAATATTTTCCCGCTGTAATAGTCCTATTTTATGGTATTCCTCATGTAAATGTCGATGCAGTGAAAATGGGAGTGGATAGAATAGAAATGTTAACTAATTATTTTCCTTAAATATGGACTACTAATATGGCACACAAGATGTATTATAGAAAAACCTCATATACTAGTCCAAACCGGATGTTACACAAGAGGGGACACACAACACACTTTAATGTACAAATAGAATCATGTTGATAAAAAAATAGCCAAATAGAGTTGCATGCAAATATAAGCATGATCCGGGGTCAATCAAGGATCTTGATGATTCGGGGTCAATCAAAACCCTAGCCAGTCTATCCAAGACAAGAAGAGTACCTTCGATCACGTCATCCAAAGTTTGAGACTCCTCAGCCGAAGTCAAGGCAAAGACTCGTACTTGAGCCTTCTTGCTCGACTCCCCTCCTTTCTTTTTTTCACGATTGGGACAGTATGGTGCGATATGCCCAACCTCGTTGCAACTGTAGCACCTCCTGGTGTCTTGCGGACACGGCTTCCTAGTGTGAGATTGCTATCCGCAAAATCTGCATTTGCCTCCAGCTTCAGTACCATTGCTGCGCTGAGGTTGACAGTAAGGAACCATCGCTCGACTCTCGCTGTTTCCACGGTTCATCTGAGGCTGATGCTTCTGCTACTTAGCCGGTCGGTTGTTGAATCGACTACCGTTCCCAAATCGTTTGAAACCAGTACGGTTGAAGTTGTTCTCCTGACTTTTGCTTGAACTTCCTTTCTTCTCTTGAGTCCTCTTATAATCATCTTCGAGGATCGAGGCTAACTCCACCGCTTTAGCCACTGTAGTCGGTTGTGAAACTAGGACCTTCGCCCTCAAACCATCGCGCAGACCATCGACAAACCTCCTTGGCTTCACTTGGTCGTTAGGATAAGCGTCCGTCGCAAAATGCTGAAGCTGTTCAAACTTCGTTTCGTATTGTAGCACTGACATGGAACCTTGGACCAGTTCCAGGAACTCCTTTTCTTTTCGACGCTGAACGTGCGGAGGAAAATACTTCTTGTTGAAAACCTCCTTAAATTCATCCCATGGGATCTCTTGTCTTGCTTCGAAATTATTCCGCTCTGCCGATTCCCACCAAAATACCGCTTCGTCAACGAAAAGGTACATCGCGAAAACTACTTGCTCTTCCACAGGAACTTTCATACCTTTGAACAAACGCTCAACTACTCCTGTATCTTTAAGCTCAGATGCTTAAAGATACTATCCTCTAAGTCTTCTAAAATTTTACACACACAACTAATAATATCATTCAAAATTCTTGTACAACGAATAATTATTTAAGTCATTCTGAAATGCTCTGATACCAAGCTGTCACACCCTGAATTTCAAAACCTCTATAAGAGCGCGGAAGCACCAACACAATAAAGGTAGTGAGGTTGAAACCGGGGATGCATCTGAATACTCGATCAACTTCGTTCCCATTGACATGAAAGGGGACAATTACAGGATCCAGAATGATAAACAATATCCGCTAACAAAAATATTAAATAATAAATTCTCGAGTTTACTAATTTATTACAATAAACAAGCCTCAACAGATCACTAACATAAAACATAATTCAGCACAGAGGCTGATGAGTTCACCACGAACAAGATATTAATGCAAATAAAATTAAATCCACTTCAATCAACAATCCACCATCAAGCTCCATCGAACATACCATGTCAGTTCTTTTCCTCTTTGATTCCTGCATTAAGAGATGTATGAGTATTTCGAACGAAATACCCAGTAGGAGCCAAGAAAAACCGACAAATATGCTAACAATGGGAATACTGATAATATGGTATAAATAAATGAAGACACGTTTAACAATGTCAGGATGAGCAAATACAAAGTTTACTTACCTGAATAGTAATCATCATCAAGGACCATCAACAGTTAAGAAAATAGACCCGCTTTTAAATTTCAAAACTCCAAATGTAAAGGGCATCAGGAGAAAATTAGAAATGAATACTGACTCCAAACATACAGTGTCACGCCCTGAAATCCCATACCTCGATCGGAGTACGAAAGCCAATCAATGGAATACAATTCGAGGTAGAGATCCCGGGCACGCGACTGAACAGTCGATTTTCCAACCGATTACAATCATCTCAAAAGGATGTGTAACCGATCATGCCCGCAATCAGTGTAATACGATAATAGACATCAATGAATACTATGAAATGAATTTACTTAATAATAATCCATTTAAGAAAGTAAAATAAAATAAACCTATAAGTCTATGGCACACAATTGCCAATAATGTCATAAGCATCAATAAAAGCAAAGCAAATAACTAAATCATCTTTAATCTCTTCACGGCACCTGCAATCCGCCATTCAACTACTGCACTTCCTGATCTCACTTTTCGTTTGGGCCTGCATCAGAGGATGCATGAGTATTTCATAGAAACACTCAGTAGGATGTAAAAACCCACTGAATTAAAACAAGCAGTATGATGAGAATAAGAATGACAAATGATTGTGAACATCTCACAACATCTAAACTGAACCGAGGTCAATACCCCTGCAAGGTTAGTCAACAACAATTCCAACTCGCAAGTATAGGAAAACATCAATAAGACTCCGAACAAACATATGTGTAATGAGGGAATAACAATCATATCAAAGGCTCCAAACATCTAAAGTGAAAGGAGTTACAATTTCAATTCGCAATCTGGTCGCTCGCAAGTGACTAAAATAATATACCAGAACTACCTTAGGGGTCCTCTCTTTGGAACCCAGCCATGCGTCTGAGATGCTGGCCCCACCAGTGTTTACAGACACGATGGACGGAGACTGAGGACCTTCGGTAATGTCCACAATCTAACGTATGTATAGTGCCTCCCTTCGGGCAGTATGGAATTGCAATTTCATAAATATAAGTGACCTCGCAAGATCTAGCAGTGGCTTAATTGAGCATACTATGAAACCACCATGGGGAGAGTCTCGCAAGGTCTCCAGTGGAACAAACAATCTTGTACTCAATATGAGCAATATCTCAAAGGAATAGAGGTCACAACACTCTAAGATCATAAGGTAACTCTTACCAGAATAGACTCTCTCATGGAGTATGGATAGAAGTATCAAAGTCTTTGATCAACACATAACTCACTCATTGGAGTAACATAGAATAACACGACAACCCAAGCACTTCAAATAATAACAACTCACTCAAGGAGTAACATACAATCAATACATACCTTTCATGCTCAGCCCTAGATAGGAATTCCTCATACGTATTAGAGTTTTATAATACAAATATCAGATATAAGAAATCAAATAATCTTAGATGATTTGAATTCCAAGTAGAATATCAAACCGACATCAACGCTTTTAAAATAGATAGTTATGAATCACTTTGTCACGCCCCGAAATCCCATACCTCGAACGGAGTGCGGAAGCCAATCAATGATATACATTTGGAGGTAGAGAATCTCGGGCGCGAGACCGAACTGTCGAATTAACCACCAATTACGATCATCTCAAAAGGATGTGTAATCGGACATGCCCATAATCAGTGCAATACAAATACAAACATTAATGAATACTATGGAATGGAAATTTACTTAATAATGATAATCCATTTAAGAAAGTCAAATCAAATAAACCTATAAATCTATGGCACACAATTGCCATTAAATGTCATAAGCATCAAAATAAGCAAAGCAAATAATATAAACTCTAAGTCTTCACGGCTCCTGCGACCGCTTCACTACTGCAACTTCCTGATCTCAAATTCCAATTGCGCCTGCATCAGAGGATGCATGAGTATTTCATAGAAACACTCAGTAGGATGTAAAAACCCACTGAATTAGGACAAACAATATGAATAGGATAAGAATAACAAAGGTTTATGAAGATGCCGCAACATCGGGACTAAACCAAGGATTTATACACCTGAAAGGTTAGTCAATAATAATTCCAACCCGCAAGTAAGGAAACAACAATAAGGCTCCTACTACACATATGAGTAAGGAGGGAATGATAATCATATTAAAAAGCTCCAGACATTAAAAGTGAAAGGAGTACAATTTCTGCTCGCTGAACCGATCACCCGCAAGTGACTATACCAGAACCACCCTAGGGGTCCTCTTTTTGGAACCCTGCCATGCGTCTAGGATGCTGGCCCCACCAGTGCTTACGGGCACGATGGGCGGAGACTGATGACCTTCCGTAATGTCAACAATCTAACGTACGTATGTTGCCTCTTTTTGGGCAGTGTGGAACCGCAGTACCACGAATATTAGTGACCCCGCAAGATCAAGCAATGGCATAATTTGAGCATACTATGAATCCACTTCCGGAGAAGTCCCGCAAGACCTCTAGTGGAGGAATCAATCAAGTAATCATGATGAATAATAATTCAAAGAAATAGAGGCCGCAACGCTCTAACCACATAAGGTATCAATCACCGGAACAGACTCACATACAGAGTATAAGTGGGAATGTCACACCAAGAGAATAACACAATCCATACATGCATTCATGCTCAGCCCTAGATGGGAATTCATATAGGTCTTATTGAAATATATAAATCAGAGACAAGGTATTAATGAGTCCTAGATGATTTGGATTCCAAATGGAACCTCAAACCGACACAAGCGCTTTATCTTCAAATACACGATTACGGTTTTCTTGACATAAGTATTACCCATCTATCATATTAACCATAACCCAACCTTACTGTGATAATCATAAGGATATAATCCAGTGATAGTTACTGACACGTCCTACCATCTTCACATCATATTAAGTGGTTTTACTTAAGTACTTAGTGTTTTCACTTGGATTCTGCTCACTGTCTTTTGCATAACAGTCCACTTCCGGCGGCTCCCAGACTCTGTACAGTTAATATTATCTTCTGAAATTTTTACTGAGAGTACCCTTATGAGTCTAGTTTCTAACCCCACCGGTTTTATATTTTTCTGATATCATATGAATTAGTTATGAATTATTCACTGTCGACTATCCGTGCAGAAACAGTTCTGGCCGAAAGTGAGAAACTTGATTAAACTTTAATTAACTTATACCGTACCACTTATAGATGATATTATACTCATGATAGATGATAGTACTCCCCTCCTAGATCAATTACAGATCCTGGAATTAACTAGAATTACAAAAAGATTCCCTTTTTATCATGTTTCTCCCCATATAACACAACCTTAGACCAAATATCTTTCAATTAAGTCGATTTAAGCAAATCGATCATTAAAGCATAAGACTCAATCATTAGACATCATAATCAGAACAATATCAGAACTTTTATCTTCTGTAATAATTAATAAAGCATCCATCTTTGATGTGATTTACCATCTAGACATGAAGCATGAAGGCATATATGCATGTATCGCAATACACATGGAAAGACAAGACATAAATCATTAATCCCGCAAGATTCAAAGCAATACTCCAAGGAAATCAGTAAGAACACTCATCATATAGTGTGAGAAAAGAATAAGAAGAGAGGGAAAAACCATCCTACTCTTTATCACCAAAAGACGTCGCCTTTCTACGCGATGTTCGATCCTCCGCTTCCTTCAAAGCTTCCCGATCCAAGCTCTTGAGCAATTCCCACTAGAAGAGGTCTTCTAAGAGAGGGATGAACGTGGGAAGGAGAGGGGAAAGCCTCTGGACGTTCTAGGGTTTAGTTTTCAAAAGCACAAGCCTAGACTCTATGGGTTTATATAGAGTTTTTAGAAGATCTTTGCCCAATCAATTCTACCATATCTTGGGCCCTTTCCACCAATGGGAGAGTCCCTAAATCACCCTAGGAACGTGCAATATAAGTTTAGTTAGGATATGACATCTTTCCCAAACAAATCCGCCTCAAAATTAGGTTAGGATTCGCCAAACCGCAACTGGCGATCGATCGGGCAATACGGCGATCGATCGTCCTGCCCTGATTACCAATCGCGCGATGGCGCCGATCGTATCCGATCGAAGCCGATCGATCGTGTTCCATAAGCCGATCGATCGTTTTCAGCGCGATCGATCGTGATTATTCAATTTCTCATATCTTTTTACTCCGAACTCCAAATCACACAAAATTGGTGTCGTTGGAAAGCTCTTCTCACCAACTTTAATTTAAACAAAGCACCACATGGTCAAATCAATCATTAAGAGGGTCAAATTTCAGTTTTAAGATACTTACTAATTTTTCGGATGTTACATCCTCCCCTCCTAAAAAGAACATTTCGTCCTCGAAATGCTGACTCTCAATCTTCAAAAAGGTAAGGGTAGGATTTCCTCATTTCTCTTTCCGTTTCCCAAGTCATTTCCTCAGCCAACTGGTTTTGCCACAAAACTTTCACCAAAGGAATGATCTTTCTTCTAAGTACTTGATCCTTTCGGTCCAATATCTTCACAGGTTTTACTGGAAATGTCAAATCTGCTTCTAACTCCATCGTTGTGAAATCCAAAACATGTGATGGGTCTGGCACATATTTCCTCAGCATAGAAATATGGAAAGTATTATGTACTTCATCCAACTGCGGCGGTAACGCCAACCGATATGCAACTGGCCCAACTCGTTCCAAAATTTCAAATGGTCCAACAAACCTCGGACTCAACTTTCCTTTCTTACCAAATCTCATAATTCCTTTTGAAGGTGATACTTTCAGAAATACATGATCTCCTACTTGAAATTCTAACTCTCTTCGCCTGTTGTCAGCGTAATTCTTTTGGCGACTCCGAGCCGTTTGTAATCTCTGTCTGATCTGTCTTACCTTTTCTGCGCAGTATTGCACTAATTCTGATCTCAGCACTTGATTCTCTCCAACGTCTGTCCAACATGTAGGGGATCTACATGGTCTTCCATATAGTGCTTCAAATGGTGCCATTCCGATACTCGAATGATAACTGTTATTATACGCAAATTCTATCAATGGTAAATGATCATCCCAATTACCTTTCCAATCGATTGCACAGGCTCTAAGCATGTCTTCCAAGGTTTGAATCGTACGTTCTGATTGTCCATCACTCTGTGGATGAAATGCTGTACTAAAATTTAACTTGGTTCCCAACGCCTCTTGTATACTCTTCCATGTTCTCGATGTAAAACGAGGGTCTCGGTCAGACACAATAGATAACGGCGTACCGTGTAGTCTAACAATTTCCCTTATGTATAAATCTGCCAAACTTTCCGGGTTTTGTTTCCATCTAATCGGAAGAAAGTGTGCTGACTTTGTGAGTCGATCCACTATAACCCAAATCGCATCTCGTTGTCTCTGAGTCTTTGGCAATGCCACAACAAAATCCATCGTTACATGCTCCCATTTCCACTGTGGAATCTCCAATGGTTGCAACATTCCAGCCGGTCTTTGATGTTCAGCCTTTACTTGTTGACAAGTTAAACATCTCGATACAAACTTGCCAATATCTCTTTTCATCCCATTCCACCAAACGGTCCTCTTTAAATCTTGATACATCTTCGTACCTCCAGGATGAATGTTAAACTGAGAGTGATGTGCTTCACGCAGAATTTCCTGTCTTAATTCCATGTCTTTAGGTACTACCAATCTTCCTCGGAATCGAATACTTCCGTCTGCTCCTTTTTCAAAATCCGACCTGTCCAATAATTTCTGTATCTGCGGGTTCTCCTTTTGCGCTTCAAGGATTTTATCAACCACCACTGATCTTATAGAAAGGTTCCCAATGAATGATATCCTCCTTGAAGTCGGCCATTTCAAATGACATTCTCCCATTTTCTGCATCAGTTTCCACTCTTGTACTAACAAGTGAGCAACTATCCCAGTCTTTCTGCTTAATGCATCTGCTACCACATTCGCCTTGCCTGGATGGTAATGAATGGAAAAATCATAATCCTTCAAGTACTCTAACCACCTTCTCTGTCTCATATTCAGGTCCTTCTGGGAAAAGATATACTTCAAACTTTTATGATCTGTATATACTTCAAAAGTTTCTCCATACAAGTAATGTCTCCAAATTTTTAAAGCAAAAACCACTGCTGCTAATTCCAAGTCGTGTGTTGGGTAATTCTGCTCATGAATTTTCAGTTGTCTCGATGCATACGCCACAACATGTCCGTGCTGCATTAGTACACATCCGAGTCCACTCTTCGAAGCATCACTGTATATAACGAATCCTCCAGTTCCCGACGGTAAAGTCAAGATCGGTGCCGATGTTAATCTTTTCTTCAATTCCTTGAAACTTTTATCACATTCATCATTCCATATAAACTTCACTCCCTTTCTGGTCAATTTCGTCATTGGCAAAGCTAGACTTGAAAATCCTTCAATGAATCTTCTATAGTAACCTGCCAATCCCAAGAAACTTCGAATCTCCGTCACATTCTTTGGTTGTTCCCATTCTAACACTGCCTCTACCTTCATTGGATCAACTGATACTCCATCTTCTGATATAACATGTCCAAGAAAATTCACCTTGTTCAACCAAAATTCACACTTATTCAGCTTAGCATATAATTGATTATCCTTCAATATCTGTAACACAAGAGTCAAGTGAGTTCTGTGTTCTTCCCAACTTGTTGAATATACTAAAATATCGTCCACGAAGACTATCACAATCCGGTCTAATAAGTCCACAAAAATTCTGTTCATCATGTCCATAAAAGCTGCTGGCGCATTAGTCAAACCAAAAGGCATTACCAGGAATTCATAGTGTCCATACCTGGTTCTGAATGCTGTCTTGGATATATCCTCCTCCTTGATTCTTAACTGATGGTATCCCGATCTCAAATCAATTCTTGAAAATACTTTTGCTGATTGTAACTGATCAAACAAATCATCTATTCTAGGCAAGGGATATTTATTCTTCACCGTGACTTGGTTCAACATACGATAGTCGATACACAATCTCATCGACCCATCTTTCTTCTTTACAAATAATACTGGTGCGCCCCAAGGGGAAACACTAGGCCGAATAAACCTCTTATCTAACAACTCTTGTAATTGCACCTTCAATTCTTTCAACTCAGCCGGCGCCATTCTATATGGTGCTTTGGAAATAGGTGCTGTTCCCGGTATCAATTCAATCGTAAAATCAATTTCTCTCTTTGGTGGCAAACCAGGTAACTCATCAGGAAAGACTTCGGGAAAATCCCTCACTACCTCAATGTCCTCTACTTTCGGGGTAGGCATCTCAACAGGTGTCACATTAGCTAAATAGGCTCTACAACCTTTAGCCAACAATTTCTGAGCTTTAACAGCTGATATCAAACAATCTCCTTTTCTATCCCGGATTCCCTGAAACAATAGTTCTTTCTCTCCAGGAATTTTAAAATAAACTCTCTTTTTTGTACAATCCACTAGTGCATTATATTTTGATAACCAATCCATTCCCAAGATTACATCAAAATCACACATATCAATCAGCACAAGATTAGCAAGCAAAATTCTATCTTCTATCAGCACAGGAGAGTTTTCAATATATTCGGTTGCTATAACCGAATCTCCCATAGGAGTAGAAATCATCAAATCATCACTCAGTCTAGACAATGACTTATCTAGACTTAAAGCGAACACCGAAGAAATAAAAGATCGCGAAGCTCCCGGGTCTATTAACACTCTAGCAAAACGATTGAGGATAAGAAGAGTACCTTCAATAACCTCATCCGACCCACGCGCATCTTCAGATGATAGAGCAAAAATCCTCGCCTGAGTCTTCTTATTCATATCAGCCCCGGTCTTCTTTTCACGATTAGGGCAATTAGGAGAGATATGCCCAACCTCATTGCACACGAAGCATCTTCGAGGATCCGTAGGGCACGGCTTCCCTCTATGCGAATCCTGTCCACAAATCCTGCAACGACCTCCATTCATGTTACCATTGTCATTGCCTCGAAACTGTTGACGTGGTGCACCATTCATCCGGTTCTGTTGCTGCTGCCTTTGCTGTTTAAATGGTCGCTGATTCCCACGATTAACATTATTGTTAAAACGCTTCTCCCCAAAACGTTTCAGCTTACTCTCTTGAGCTTTGACCTGATTGGTTCTCCTCTCCAAGGTTCTTTTAAAATCATCCTCCAAAATAGAAGCTAGCTCGACCGCCTTTGCTACAGTCGTTGGTTGAGAAACCAATACCCTCGACCTTATGCCGTCCTTCAGCCCATCCACAAAACGTTGCGCTTTAATCAATTCATTAGGGCAAGCATTAGTAGCAAATCGTTGAAGTTGTTCAAACTTCGTCTCATACTGTAGCACAGTCATCGATCCTTGCACTAACTCCAAGAATTCTTTCTCCTTGCGCCGCTGAATATGGGAAGGAAAGTACTTGACGTTGAACACCTCCTTAAATTCTTCCCAAGAAATCTCCTGATCTGCAGTAAAATTGTTGCGCTCGGCGGACTCCCACCAAAATACCGCCTCACCAACAAACAGGAAAGTAGCATAAATCACCCGATCCGCCTCGGGTACCTTCATACCCTTGAACAGCCGTTCCACTTCAACCAACCAGCGCTCAGCCTTTTCTGGGTCATCCTCGCCAGAAAACTGAGGTCCAGCCCTCTTAAATCGTTCGAGTGTTGGCGCCTTAGCATTATCATTACTACTTCCACCGTTTCGCAATTCAGCCGCCAATTGCCTAACCATATCAGACATATTCTGACTGGCTCCCTCATCCTGTGAAGGATTTGGGTTCGCATTAGTTCGACGTCCACGATTTCCAGAGTTCACCATTCTCGCGTATCTACAGTCAAAGAAAGGAGATGAATTAGAAATCTTACATATAGCTCAATTTGTAATTCACCTCTCATTCCTTTGACTCCTAGCACCGCTCACGCAAGACACAAAACATGCATAAAATAAAACAATCACAACGCAAGCATTAAAGCAAATAATTCTTTTATTCATTAATAAGAAGATTCCTACACTGAGATCCCTTATAAATCAGGGTTTTTATTACAAAAGATTTTTGAAACTAAAAACTATCCTAACTCTTTCTCCTAGCCATCCTTCCTACTCTCTTGCCTTCAGAGGTAATCATCCAGTATGTCTAAAGCTACCCAGGTTGGTGCAAGCCTCAAGTGCGTATGCCACAGAATTTCCCACATCGTCATGTATGGCCATCTGTAACCCAAAGATTTAAACATATGGTACAGAGCGTCAGACAATGCAGTATCATTCTTGGCCCGAACATAGACAGGGTGCCTTCTCACAATCTTGGCCTCTACCATCACAAATATAGAAGGAGATCCATCGTAAAATGCTATTTCAATCTCTTCTTGCTCATATCCTTCGATCTCCATTCCTGGCATGTAGTCTAAGTAAGGATCCCACTCTGGGTCGTCTATAGGCAAGGGTTCTACATCAGCCGCTGGGTTCTGGACTTCCTCTATGTCAATCTGTAATGGGTCATCCTTGGTTCCACTCCCTATGTCTTTCTTTTTCCAGTCCTCAAGCCACTGCCTAACGGCTTCCTGCTTGTCTTTCTCATAGATCCTACCACTTCTTGTTCTAGCCATTTAAACCTACACAAGAAACGTCATCATTAGTCTTCTAAAACAAGGTTTCAGGTTCTATCTATGAATCTACTCTCACATAGTAAGTTCTTCTAGATACCCTTATTCTTTCTATCAAGTTCGACTATTCCATTTCATAATTCAGCAATGTCCGTACTGTATTAGACTGAGTTTGAGGGCTCCGATACCACGCTGTCACGCCCCGAAATCCCATACCTCGAACGGAGTGCGGAAGCCAATCAATGATATACATTTGGAGGTACAGAATCTCGGGCGCGAGACCGAACTGTCGAATTAACCACCAATTACGATCATCTCAAAAGGATGTGTAATCGGACATGCCCATAATCAGTGCAATACAAATACAAACATTAATGAATACTATGGAATGGAAATTTACTTAATAATGATAATCCATTTAAGAAAGTCAAATCAAATAAACCTATAAATCTATGGCACACAATTGCCATTAAATGTCATAAGCATCAAAATAAGCAAAGCAAATAATATAAACTCTAAGTCTTCACGGCTCCTGCGACCGCTTCACTACTGCAACTTCCTGATCTCAAATTCCAATTGCGCCTGCATCAGAGGATGCATGAGTATTTCATAGAAACACTCAGTAGGATGTAAAAACCCACTGAATTAGGACAAACAATATGAATAGGATAAGAATAACAAAGGTTTATGAAGATGCCGCAACATCGGGACTAAACCAAGGATTTATACACCTGAAAGGTTAGTCAATAATAATTCCAACCCGCAAGTAAGGAAACAACAATAAGGCTCCTACTACACATATGAGTAAGGAGGGAATGATAATCATATTAAAAAGCTCCAGACATTAAAAGTGAAAGGAGTACAATTTCTGCTCGCTGAACCGATCACCCGCAAGTGACTATACCAGAACCACCCTAGGGGTCCTCTTTTTGGAACCCTGCCATGCGTCTAGGATGCTGGCCCCACCAGTGCTTACGGGCACGATGGGCGGAGACTGATGACCTTCCGTAATGTCAACAATCTAACGTACGTATGTTGCCTCTTTTTGGGCAGTGTGGAACCGTAGTACCACTAATATTAGTGACCCGGCAAGATCAAGCAATGGCATAATTTGAGCATACTATGAATCCACTTCCGGAGAAGTCCCGCAAGACCTCTAGTGGAGGAATCAATCAAGTAATCATGATGAATAATAATTCAAAGAAATAGAGGCCGCAACGCTCTAACCACATAAGGTATCAATCACCGGAACAGACTCACATACAGAGTATAAGTGGGAATGTCACACCAAGAGAATAACACAATCCATACATGCATTCATGCTCAGCCCTAGATGGGAATTCATATAGGTCTTATTGAAATATATAAATCAGAGACAAGGTATTAATGAGTCCTAGATGATTTGAATTCAAATCAATCATTAAGAGGGTCAAATTTCAGTTTTAAGATACTTATTAATTTTTCGGATGTTACACACTTGCTCAAAGGATTATCCCTCATAATTAAATTACATCTAACCCAATTCTTACTGTGATATTCCATAAGTATATAGTCCAATTACTGGTATTAACATATTAATCGTTATCATATCATATTATATGATGTTATTTGTATACTTGAATTTTCTCTCAGATTCAGCTCACTGTCTCCTGCACAACAGTCATATTCCGACGGCTACTTTGCTCTGTACAGTAAGAGTTAACCTTTAAATTTTTTACTAATAATACCCTCGTGAGTCTAGTTTCCAACCCCACTGATTTTATATTTTTCTGATTTTATTTTAATTAGTTATGAATTATTTACTACCGATTGTCAGCACAGAAACAGTTCTGGCCGAGATTAGGGCTCTTAATTAAACTTGGTTACCTTACTTAATAACACATTATAAATAAAGATACATTAATAACAAACTATATACTCCCCTTCTAGACTAATTACAGAACCTAGGATTATCTGGAATTACTAAAGTTCACTCCTTTCTTGTGTTCTTCTATATATAACATAGTTTGTAATCATTAATACACCCCAAAATAAGACAATTAATGTAAGACACACTTTAAAGGCACAAATTCAACGTGGATCATCATCAACCAAAGAATATCAGAACTTCTAGTCTCTGGAAAATTAATAAAGCATTAGACTTTATATGCGAATTCCCATCTAGAAGTGAAACATGAATGCACATATGATTTGTGATGCACTACGCATAGAAATATAGACACAATTTATTCATCTCACAAGAATCCAAACAATAACTAAGGTGTTGAATCAAAACACTTGTCAAAAGCATATAATCAGAAGAGAGAAGAGGGAAAAAAACCATCCTACTTAATTCACCAAGGATTTTGCCTCTCTACGCGTTGCTTGTCTCCTCCGTTTCCTCCAAAGCTCCCGCTCCAAGCTCTTGCAAACTCCCACAAGAAGAAGCCATAATGAAGATGGGTGAATGTGGGAAGGAGAAGGGGAAAGGTCTCTGGATGTTCTAGGGTTAGCACAAGCCAATTCTCTAGTGTTTATATAGAGTTGGGGGAGAATCCATTCTTAAACTAATCTTCCGAATCATAGACACTTCTAACCAATGGGAAGGCTTCAAAATCCTACTGGAGACGTGCAAATCAAGTCCCATTGGGATTTAGTATCTTTCCCAAGCAAATCCACCCCAAAAAATACGCTAGAAATTGCAAAACCGCAACCGGCGATCGATCGGCTATACGGCAATCGATCGTCGTATGCGTTGTTATACACTACCGCGTTACATCCGATCGATCGCCATTATTGTTGATCAATCGCTTTATGCGAAACAAAACATTCACAAATCACGGTAACTACGATCGATCGTTTTGATAAGGAGTCGATCGGTTCAGCTTGCTGATCGATCGGTCCTTATGGCGATCGATCGCTGTCACGTTTAATCAAAATTCAATTTCTCATATCTTTTCACTCCAAACTCCAAATCGCACATAATTGGTGGCGTTAGAAAGCTCTTCTCACCAACTTTAATTTCCACAAGGCAAAACATGACCAAATCAAACATTAAGTGGGTCAAATTTCGGTTTTAAAATACTTACTAATTTTTCGGGTGTTACATAAAGAGTGTCGGAGATAACAATTTATGCACTCTGTTCAGTCCACTTCCCATATGGAGATCAATACCAGAACATCCTAGAGGTTCTTCAGAGGAACCCAGCCATGCGTCTAAGGATGTTGGCCCCATCGGCGCTTACGGGCACAATGGGCAGAGACTGCAGACCTTCCGTAATATCATACTGTTTAAAAGCGCATGTGTTGCCGTCATCGGTTGAACTACAAAGGTTCAATAAATAATCTGAGATCACATACGATCTAGCAATGGCTCGTGAGCATACTATGATTCCACTCTAAGAGCGTTCATCAATGACTCTTAGTGGAGGAACAGTTTACATAGAACTGAATCAATCTAGAAGTAACAAAAGTTCTCTCCTCTAGAAACCCAGACCATAGTATTCAGAATTAGACTCTCAAAGGAGTAAGACAACAATCTTGTTAATATCATCGAAATAGACTCACATCGAAGTATATGATACTTTTAGAGTGATCGACATCGGATAACTCAGATTATGACTCATCAAGAATTGGAACACTAAACTGCATCACCATACCTAGCCCTAGATATGACAATCCCCCCAAGAATAAGGATACAAGATCCTCATTGTCAGAAATAGGTCAACCATGGTATACAAGGTGTTGAATCTGTAACAGAGAATTTCTTGGACAAGTAACCATTCATGAACTTGGACACTTGGGACAATTAATTTCGGGCATAAGCCCACAACTCACTACTCGTACTCATAGTACCCTGTACCATCAATGCTTTATATTATAAAAATTAGATCATTAATACCATATATGTTTATAATATATAGTGGTAAACCGAATTAGGGTTTTAATACAAAATACAGTATTCTGCCCTTTGCAAAACAGCCAACTTCCATTTACTACCTCTGACTAACAGCACGAATTCTTCTATGAAATTTTTATCCCATATAGCCCTAAATGTCTAGTTTTTAACCCAACCAATATCATATTATTCTGAATTTTTTACAATTACTTATCATTTTCTGCTCACTGCTCATTGGTGCAGGAATAGTCGTGGCCGAGAGCAATTATCAACATATATCTTGATTAGTTGTTTAATCAAACCTAATTAGCTAATCAATTACACTTACTAGCACTGCTTACACATTCCTTGAGTTATTTATTGAACCTAGAAGGCTTTGGAATTTTCAGATTATTACATTATATAAAGAGTTTTATAATACTCAATGCATTAATGTCCTGAGGGGTACAAATGGCTCACAAATTGATATGGACAACCAATAACAGACACAAAACCACTCTGTTCGATTGAGACATGACCCCACAATCTTGAATTACAATATCAGAGTCGGGACCATGGAGAATCATCAACAAATCACTAGCAATTTCAAAGGATAATCAGCAATTAGGGTTGATGGAGTGAAATTGAATGAATGTGACCCAACCAATATCATATTTTTCTAAGTTTTGTACAATTACTAATCATTTTCTGATCACTGCTCATCAGTCCAGGAACAGTCCTGGCCGAGAGCAATTATCAACATATATCTTGATTAGCTGCTTAATCAAACCTAATTAGCTAATCAATTACATTTATTAGCACTGCTTACACATTCCTTAAGTTATTCACAGAACCTAGAAGGCTGTGAAATTTTCATATTATTACATTATATAAAGAGTTTTATAATACTCAGTGCATTAATGTCCCGAGGGCTACAAATGACTCACAAATTGAAACTAACAACCAATAACAGACACAAAACCACTATATTCGAATGAGACATGACCCCACAATCTTGACTTACAATATCAGAGTCGGGATCATGGAGAATCATCAACAAATCAGTAGCAATTTCAAAGGATAATTAGCGATTAGGGATGATGGAGTAAAATTGAATGAATGTGTGATCCAATATCGTAATATAATGAACAAAAGACATAATCCATGAATTGGACAGATCATATAAGGCCTTTAAAAGTGAGAAAGGTCACAACTTTATACAACAGACAAGTCGGGGATTCCATCTAAGTGTTAGATCGGATGATGGATTGAAGTAAACACATAATCAAGTGTAAGATCTCAAACACGTATAGACATGAGCATGAAATACGAGATAACAATCCATGCAAAATAATCTCCAAAACAACTCGTAATTCATCCATGTTATATACTCATTCACAATCATAGCAAAATATGAAGTTTTTATGGGAAAAAGTGCATTCTACTTGTTTTGACGAATTGAAACATTTACATGAGTGACTCTTCTTCGTATCACCTCCCTTGCTCTCGAGATCCCACAAACCACGGCTTGCACCACCACCATGGTTGCTGCTGGCTGAGAGGAGAAGAAGTGGACGAAGCACTCCACTGATGGCACGACTCCCAAGGCTCCAAAAGGATGCCGTCTCCTCCTTTGTGGTGCTTAAATAGCAAAAGCCTAAATACCTTGATTAAATCTCCACCGTACATCACCCTTTAATCCAAGGGCCACGACTTGACTTCAAAAAGGAAAGATCTTCAATTATGGACGTGGTCAATCCATTAGCCAAATCAGTTACACTCCCATTAAGGTCGGGATCTTGGCCAAATCTGGTTGTAACCCAAAATAAAGTTTGTAACTTCCCAATTTAAAAGCAATTAACATGATCTTTAACCTTACCACATGGCGCCACTAATTATGATTAAATTATTACAACCCAATCCCTAACTGGCGTCCAAAATCTTCCTACCAATTTCCGTTACAAATCCTTAATGGTAGGGATTTAAACTAAATAGATTCTTTACCAAAACCGATTAGGTAACCACCCTAATTGAATTCAAATTGCACGATCTCCTCCTTTGACACATGATGTCCCCTTTAAACATGGAAAGTGCCATGATTCTCTTACCAATCACATCTAAAAGCAATCTCTTTAATTTCCCAAATTTACATTATTGCTACCATCCAATTCAAATCAATTCCAAATCGGTTTGAATTAGGGATCTTTATTCCTACTACTCCACGATTTGCTCTCCTTGCCAAAACTAATCAAATCACATTAAATCACTCATGCGCACATGCCCCTAGGCATGTGCCCACGTGTCTCAAGGACCCTGCTCTGCTTTGGAGCCAAGTGACTCTGGCACCCAACACATCTAACGACCAAAGCTTCACCGACTTCTTGTACACGCGTAAATACTTACCAAAAATAAATTTCCACTACGAAGGTCCAATTTAATAAATTGAAATAATTCAAATGAGTCACAACACTTAGTCCTCGTACCCTGGCGACTGGCCCCTACTCCCGGCGTCATATGCACTCAGCCCCTGGCACCAGGCCAAACTCAGCGCCAGGTTCAACCTAACGCTAGGGCTAGTCCTCGCACCCTGGTATACTGCCTAATCTGGTTTATCAATTCCACACATTCATAATCATCAAAATAATAATTCAACACACTAAATTATAAGATATCACTAAAAATTAAAATAGGCAGCAAAACTTTCCTATTTTAGATCAATTTCCTAAAATAGCAGTTTTAGTAATCATACCGATTTTTTGGGTGTTACACAAAGTTTACTTGCCTGGATACCAATCATCATCAAAGACCCTCAACTATCAAGAAATATAAAAGATCAAAATTCAATACTCCAAATGTACAGTGCGTAAGGAGAAGACAAAATGAATATCAGCTTCAGACATCCAAAGTGTAGGAGACAACAATTTCTGCTATCAGCTCAGTCCACTTCCTCTATGGACATCAATACCAGAACATCCTAGAGGTTCTTCAGAGGAACCCGGCCATGCGTCTAGGAATGCTGGCCCCATCGGTGCTTACGGGCACAATGGGTGGAGACTGTAGACCTTCTGTAATATCATATATTCTAAAAGTGCACGTGTTGCTGTCATCGGCTGAACTACAGAGGTTCATTAAATAATCTGAGACCACAGAGGATCTAACAATGGCTCGTGAACATACTATGATTCCACTCTAAGAGCGTTCATCAATGACTCTTAATGGAGTACAGTTTACATCGAACTGATTTAATATAGAAATAACAAGAGCTCTCGCATGTAGAGACTCAGACAACAATTTTCTAGAATCTGACTCACAGAGGAGTAAAACAAAAATCTCAATGATATAATCTGAATTGACCCAGATCGGAGTATTCAAGATATTAAAGTGACCATAATCGGAGAACTCAAATTGATACTCATAAAAGATCAAAACACTGAACCACTTTACCATACTTAGTCCTAGATATGACAATCCCAATAATACTGACGCAAGATCCATATTTCCAGAAATAGGTCAAGTCGTGAGATACAAAGTGTAGAATTTTTAATAAGAAACTCCTTAGACATGAAACCGTTCAAGAACTGTGGTATTCAAGACAATTAATTCCAGATGGGAAATATCAGCTCCACATCCCATACTCATAAATTAATATTACTGTACTCAGTACTCTCAACGTCTTACCTTATAAAATTTGGGTCATTGATACCATATATATCCATAATTTATAGTGGTAACACGGATTAGGGTTTTAGTACATAATATAGTGTTCTACCCCTTGCAGATCAGACAATTTCCATCGACCACCACTGTCTACACAGTCCAAATTATTTTCTGGAATTTATATTACACATAGCCTTGAATGTCTAGTTTTTATTCCAACAAACGATATATTTTTCTGAGTTTTGTACAATTAATTATCATTTTCCTATTATTGATCATTGGTGCAGGAATAGTCCTGGCCGAGAGCAAATATCATCATATACTTTAATTAATTAATAGTTTAACCCTAATTAAATATTTAATTACACTTACTTACATTGGCTACTCATACTTCAAATTATTTACAGAACTTAATTGGTTCTGGAATTCTTAATTTCTTTCATCATATAATGAGTTCTATATTAACCGATTGCTTAATACTCCAAGTAACCCCATACAATTACCATACCCAAAGAAGACACCTTTAATTGGACATTGAAATAGACAACGACACTGTAGCATGAACCCAAGAAATTGTCTTTCAATAACAGAGACATGGATATAGCAAATACCAATGATTAAATAAGGTATCTCATTTGATATCATCAATTAGGGTAATGACTTGGAATTGAGCAAGAACTTACCACCGAATCGGTATGGATCCAACAAGAGTTGTATCAAACCATATTAACAGATTGTCACATGATGTTTAAGGATAACAAAAGACATGACTTTACGTGTCAAAACATGTGGGGATGCCAATCTAAGCACTAGGACGCATGAAGAGTAGAATACGCACTTAAACTAGTGTGACAATTCAAGTGTGACTCACATAAAATCTCAATACATGATATGAAACAAAACTCATATGAATACAGCATAGACACATCTTTGAATCATTCAATATCATTCATATAATATGAGTTATCTCATCATATTTTCAAAGAATAAGGTTTGTAGGAAAAAGAAGCATCCTACCTTGTATACGAAACCAAGAGCACCAAAAGCTTGCATGACTCCCAATGCTCCAAAAAGAAGATGCCAGTTCCTCCTTAGTGGGGTTTAAATAGGAGAGTTCTTAATTCCAATCTTTTAATCTCCACCGTTGATCACTATCCCATCTATGGGTCACGACTTATTCACAAAAAGGGAAGGCCAATAGTCTAGGACGTGGTCAATCCACTATCCAATTCAGTTACAGTCCCTTTTTGGTAGGGATTGGCCAATTAAGTTGGTTTCCCTAACCGATTAGGTAGCCCCCCTCCTAATTGAAATCAATTTGCCATGATCTCTCCCTATGACACATGGTGTCTTTCCTTGGGTGAGATCATGTCAAGCCAATCTTCCTTTTGACGTCCAATTGCCATACCACTAATTGATTCATCTTCCATAATTGTAACCTCCTAATTCAACTCAATTTAAAATTCAAATCGGTTTGAATTAGGGATCTTCATTGCTATGCTCCACGATTTGCTCTCCTTGCCACAACTAACCAAATCACATCAAATCACTCATGTGTACACACCCCTAGGCATGTGTCCGCGTGGCTATGGGACCCTGCTCTGCTTTGGCGTCAGGCGATCCTGGCTCCCAACACATCTAGCGTCCAATGCTTCTCCGGCTTCTGGTATGCGGGCAATTACTTACCAAAAATAAATTCTCATTTATGAAGGTCCAACTTAATAAATCAAAATAATTCAAACGAGTCACAACACTAAGTACTCGCACCCTGGTGCTTGGTCGCCACTCCCGGTGTCAAGTGAAGACAACCCCTGGCACCAGGCCAGCCTCAGTGCCAGGGCTAGTCCTCGCGCCCTGGTAAACTGCCTAATCTAATTTATCGATTCTACACATTCATAATCATCACAATAATAATTCTACACACCAGATTATAAGATTTCACAATAATCAAAACAGGCAGCCAGAACTTTTCTATTTTAGAATAGTTTCCTAAAATAGCAGTTTTCGTTAACATACCGATTTTTTTCGGGTGTTACTGTTGTGAAGCAAGGTGAAGATTGAGAGAGAATGGAGAGGCGAAGGGGAGACAATTGGGTATCAGCTTAGTTCTATCTGGGTTGAGGGGGTTCGGGTTTTCATGGTTCCTAGTGTTGAGAGGGTTTGGTTCGGGGTCGGAAATGAAATTATATGTTTATATATATGCCAATCGATTAGGTTTGAAAATTATATTCTCCCTCCGTCTGGAATTAGTAGTAATATTTAGTTTTCCAAAATAAACTGATTTTAAAAATTAGTTCATTATGAAAATCAATTGTATCTATTGAAAGTGCCTGGATGGAGTATATTTTTACAGTTCCTTACTCAACCAGCCCACCGGGGCACATGCATCCATGAAAAAAAAAATAGAACATAACTTCTTCAAAACTATCCTCATATATGCAGAACAAAAAAAATAAAAGGGGAAGTTGATATCCAAAATGAACAACGATTATCCTGAAGGATTTCACCACTTAAAAGAGGGTGAATATTTATTAGACTAACGTGCTGTTTGTTTTCCAATTGATAAGGCCAATTCATTGGAAATTCAGGCTAGGATTTCTTAGACCATCTCTTAGCAAATTGCATTTTTTAGTGGAAAATTGAATTTGCCACCAGTATATGTTAAATTTTATTTCAAAAGCAAATGCCCTCTTGAGGAGATTTGTCAATGAACCGAGGGAAGAAAAGAATAGCATCCATTGTCGCCCAACCTATTTCTCCCTTTCTGTACTTCTTTTGATAAAATGAAATTCAGATTCAAGGATGACCTCATGAATCGAATTCACTGAAATTGAGATTCAATACAACAATAAAATTTTAAGCAAACAGTTCCTTGACCTATCGCTGCGTGTATATTTTTAAAAAAAAACCTATCACTCTAGATGGGTTTTGTACTTTGGCTGACGCTTAGTTTAATGATTTAATTTTCTTTCCATATATTTTTTGTCAGCATGTGGCCCATGTGAGCCCCGTGTTTGTGGCCTATTCCACTAAATAAAACTTACCTTTGAGGCAATGTTTTCATTGCTTTCTGCTTAACACATCATTGTTTATTGTTTGAAACCACTTAATGCTTTTAATTCTCTTGATATTGTTAGGATACTTTGTTAGATAATTGTGGTTATCGAGAATGTGAGACTTTCTCTATAAACGCATTGATACTTAGACAATTTTAAACCGCCACTTCAAATAGGAACAATTCCAGTTTATTGCATTCAATAATTTGATTTTTCTAATGTGTTCAGTAATATGGCATGTGTTAATTTAGGGGGCAGGTGGTTTTGTTGAGATTCACTTACCTGTCCCCTGTATTAACGCATGCCATGAATTATCTTTCTACTCGTGTGATGGGTACTTTTGGGTAAGTTTTTAAGCATTAATGCTGCATGTGCCTTCAGTTTAATGCTGTGAAATTAAACTGTGTATACTTTTCCAGATATGTGGCTCCTGAATATGCCATGACAGGACATTTGCTTGTAAAAAGTGATGTATACAGCTATGGAGTTGTTCTCCTTGAGTTACTAACTGGAGGAAAACCAGTGGATATGACACAACCTTCAAGCCAAGAGAACCTTGTAACTTGGGTCAGTAGATGCCATCAATTTTATAGTCGCAATTCAGATCCTTTTTCGTCATATATTTATACTTTAAAAACTTATTTCTTTGGCTGATATTACGAGCAAGCTCGGCCATTGATCTTGGGGACAAAAACATTTCAAAATAGAAAACGCTCCCGAATGGGCTGTTAGTCTTGGGAATCCTTGAACTTCTCAAGTATTATGCTTGTGTTCTTTATATTGATATAGATATACATCATGGGGATGGAGTTGAAGAAGCATTTTACTTCACTGACAGGTAGTAGTGTTGAATTATCGATGCTTCTTATGTTAGCTGAAAGTGTGAGATGACAATTACATTAAATTGTGATTGTGCTGCCTTGTGTCAGGGTGATGACCGTAAGTTGCAAAACAGTGGAGCCATGAACATCCCTGTAAGCCAGCACATCAGATGAGGCTTAGTAGTTGCAAAGAGAGTGAGGGAAGGTAGAAACTAGAAAGGAAAATACTCAGAAAAGGAGGATGGGAATTCAAATGCAGTTGAAGTACAAATAGAAGGAAAAGACTCAGTTGTGGAGTATCGATCTGCATTGTGTAGGGGAGACTTTGATTTTGACAATTTTTTTTACATACCAGTTGTATTTATGTTTCTTCTACATATTTTTATAAGATAATACTATAAACATATACATTGTTCATGTATACAATATGGTACTAATTATATGAATAATATATATGAATATCTTTTGTATTTATGAATAATGCTTGTTATCCATATTTAGCACAGCACCATAAAGCTGCTATTTTTTTTTGTTTTTTTTTAAGTCTGTACCGACAGATAAAATCTGTCACAAATGAGCTAAAACCGTCGCAATAGGTACCTAACGGAGTCTAGTGTCAGTCTTTAAAACAGTCGCTAAATATTTATACCGACGTCATAAAACCGTCGCTAAAACACAGTAGCGACAGAAACAAATCCGTCGGAAAAACTGTTGGTAAAGATATTAGCGACAGATTACCACTTTTCCGTCGAAATGTCATTAGCGGCGACACTTATAACGACCGAGCTCTCGGCGGGAAAAATCCGTCGTTACAAACTTGTAGCGACAGTTTATAGACTTTTAGCGACAGTTGTTGCCGTCGATAGAAGCTATTTTTGTTGTAGTGACTCTAGATTACGACTCAACTCCATTCGCCGAGGAGTGAAGTCCGCTTGGAGTTTTGATGGAGTCACAATAGAGTCATGAAAATATTTATTTTCGATCTGTTTTTTAAAATACTTTTATATAAATCAAGATAAAAAATATTCCATTGGATATATTCTTTCCATTTTCATCAAAGGTTGCTAATTTTGCAATTTAAGACCATTGAACCATCAGTACTTATAGTCTATGAAGCTGTATGTTCGACACATAATGGATTCTATATATTATAAAGGACGTTATTAATCTGAGAGATGATTACAAATTCTCGACCTATGAACTCGCTATACGTGACTCAAAGAATAACTAACTATGCAATCTGGTAGAGACGAGAAAGGTAATGTAATTGTTAACATGCGGATGCATTTTACATATTCAATTTGCCGCATTGCAAGCTGTTGGAGCTCGATCTGACGGCTCGCGTGTTAGGACAGGTCACCAGGGCCCGGCAAACCTGTCTGACTCTTGTATTGATTGACGATTGTGGTTGGCGATTTCACTTTTTAAAGGAGTATTACTACTTCGTTGGGATGTCAGGAGAAAATTAGTGATTTTGAGAACACAAGAAAAAGTAGAAAAGTGGTGAAGTAAAAATAATACTCTATCCCATATTTGCTTTGGTGGTGGAATTACCTTTTCCAACAAAGTGACTGGCCTTTGGTGGTCGAAGTCCCTAAAGCCCAAGCGAGAGTAGTTACTACTCCCGCAATTAACTTTGTTTTCCTTATGATCTTTGACTGCCCCCAACTTGTTCAAGTAATGTCACATAAATGACCTCCTCCCTTTTTGGGGTAAATTAATTGATTTACTCAAGCACATACTGAAGTAGATAAAGAACTCAATATTTGTGCTAGAAATTACATACTAAAAATATAAGTCACCAGCCCCAAAACCATATATATCCAAACACAATCATAATACAATAACAAATTGTCATTCACATTAATTGCTGTCACCTACAAATTTTTTCCCTATGAGAAGCCATCACCTACAACTCTGAAAATAAAATAAAAACAATTCTAAAACTCTTAAAAGAACCTTCCTAGTTAATCACTCAAAGGCCCATCGGTTCTCCTTCCGAATCTCCTCTTCCTCTTCAGGTGTGAAGTCGTTCTTGATGTTAAATATCGTGCGAATTTCCTCAGGCGACTTCCCCTTGATTATGTCTACAACTTTCTGGATTGTCAGATCCAGCAAGCTATTAATCTCCAGGTAGTTTGCCGCGAGGATGAGGTGAAAGAGCACAGCCTGGTCGACGTTGACAAATGCGGCATCCCAGGCCTTGAGGTCCTCCTCCACTACAACAGCCTTCTTGTCCTCCAAGTCCATCTGCTTCTGCATGTCGACATGCTTCTCACAGTACTCAACAACCTTAGTCAAAATCTCACCTGTCACGTTCGGCACTGGGATCTTGTCGTTGGCGCAGTCGTCCTCGATCATGAGCTTGATCATGTGCGACTCCATGGCCACCGCCTCCTCCACCTCGAATTCCACCGCATCCGAGCTCTTCAGCGTATACTTCTTCCCCTCCACAGCCATGATCTTCACAACGAAGAAGAAACAAAGGCAAGTCGAGGAATAAGGATTCTATGCAAGGTGCCCCACTATTTATAATGGGGAGGGCTGCGACGTGAGGAAAGTGGGAAGGCTGGACAGAGTAGAGAAGTAAAGAACCGAGTTAGGAACTACGTATCCAATTAGGAATAGGGAAAGAAAGCGACCCACTGTTTCCTGTTTTGAAGGTTTCCACGTCCAGACTTGCTACACTTGTTCATCAAATTATAATAGGAATGTAAAAGTTAATTTGCCTCCCTCGCCCAACAAAGCCAGTCTGCATTTATAAAAAATCAATCTGTCATTAAATGGGTGACTTTGATCCCTCACGAGGGATATTGTATTTTTTTGTTGGGCCTTAATTATGGCCCAATAAATTTAACTAATTTCCAATTGCAGACACACTTTATTGGACAAAGGGAGTAATATACTCCCTCCGTCCACTTTTAGTAATACTTTTTTTTTTTCAAATGGACAGTTTTTTTAGTTCATTCGAAAAAAAATTGTATCTATTAAAAGTGACTAAAAAGAATATTTCGTTGGACTTGATTCCTATCTTTGGTTCAAGTTAACCATTGATCAAACTTGTGCCATCCATCCATAAAAATTTAGCTTTACATCTCACAAAATTTTGATTCATATGGCCCCTTTCTATTAAATTGAACGGTAGAGGTTATAAATGACCGAGGCATTTTTCATCCACCTGAATTCTCCATTGGATAGGAGCCGCACACCTGGTCGTACAGGACAGACGGAACTCTTCCATCAAGAGTGAGGCTCACAATGCTTTCCATTCCCTATAGTTCCCTCAAATTATCCAGTGGATATGTTTCCACGGGGGAGATGTGGTATATAGGCCCATTGGATGTTTTGCCTTTTGGGGCGTGGAAAAATCAGCACCTTCCAATTGAAAAAAATCTAGCTGGTTAGGAATTTTGGGATAATCCACTAACCAGGAGGATTTTTGGGAGTGGATGAAACTGATTTTTCACGCCCCAAACGGCTTTATCAAGATCTGAGTAATTTGGAATTCTATCATTAGCCCATGTGTCAGAAAATGAATGGACCGATGCAGGACATGTGGTAGAACCGTTCTACTGGATAATTTCTCCTCCTTCCCAATTCAGCACACTGCCACCTTACTCCCAATTTTCTCACTTCACAATGAAACCGTGAAGATATCTTAAAGCACATTTGAATGAAAAAATCACCGGAAATAATTTGATTATCCGTTTACTATTTTTGAATTTTGATACATTATTGAAATCTTTGGAACCTGATGATTGCGGGCCAAGGCTTGTCTGAACTGGGTCATATGTATATTCTAGTCCTCAGGACACAGAACAGTCGATTCCAGCACCCATGAGATCGAGGCAGGTGATCCTATAGCCGGAAGTCTTGTGGCCCCATGACACCTTCCATGAACCAACACAAAAAATGGGGCATTTTCATTGATTCCATTATTGTAAAGCTATTGCTTCTGTCCACTACAAGAAGCCTTTACACTTCTCAATTATCCAGTCCTTGAGGGTAGAAAAGCAAAGTCCCTGTTTTTGTTGTGTGAACATGAGAAGGAATTAGGAGGTGCTGTGCAATGCCAACAGGGAAGGAACCGGGTTCTCCACCCTTTTTTGGGGGGAAGAGGTGCTGTGCATGGAAGGGATCCGTTTCCGTCCCTGGCCTTTGGGTTCATTAATGAACGCGTGCACTGCAGAGCCTGTGACCAGAGTTGCTTATCAGGACTCACACTACTACTGGGAGCTCCATAAAAATAACACCAGTTTGATGGAGCGCATAGTATAAGTATATGCACCGTCGATCTTACGGATCGATGACTCGCATAATTGGAGGATATCAGCAAACTGACCCTGTACAAGTGGGAAATGGAAGTCATTGATCTATATGCGAATTATGTATTTTATTAGACCATAAATTTATATTTATGTTTTTGTTAGTATTTGATTAGATTTAATGATGCTTTAATAAGTTTTTGATCTTTTATAGGAGAATAAAGTTTGATTAGAACAGGAAAATAAGCAAAAGATTTTGTTGAAGCTACAATGTCCAATCAATCGACATACTATACACGATCGATCGCCTGACCCAAAGAAGAAGCCGCAAACGAATAAAGCAATCGATCATTCCTTATCGATCGATTGTATTTAATGGAGTTTTTTGTTACACAGTGCGTAATCGATCGGCATATGAAGAGTAGTAGCGAACGATCGCGTGACACATTGAAAAAATGAAGGAAAGACGAGATCGATCGGTAAGCTATTGATCGGTAAACAGTGCGATCGATCGCCGCATTCGCGAAACTTAAAACAAGACTTATTTAGAGTCGGAATTGGAAAGGAGTTTCATGGTTTTACTTCACTCCTATATATATATGCCTTAAGGGGGAATGTTTTAAGATGTCTAGAGAGTTTAGAAAAGAGTTCTTTTTGTGGAGAGTTTGTGACAGCTATTGCAAATGAGAAGAAGAAGAAGAAGATGATGAAGATGAAGATTGGTGTTTCTCTTCCAATGCTAGGGTAAAATATTTCCAAGACATAGATGAAGCTCGAGTAGATTGGTTTTATTGTTTCTTTCTCTATTCTTAATTTTATCTTAGTTGATATATAATCTTTGTTATACTATCACTATTAATTCATTGAGATTTATTCTTTATGCTCAAGAGAGGCGAGAGTGATTCTTCGGAATTTCAATCCGAGGAATATTTGCGTGTCCGAGAGGAACGTAAGTAGGCTAAGGTTTTATATAGGAATAAAGTTTCATTGATTTATGCTTGAGAAAGATAGATCAAAATTCCATGGTTTTGATTGCTTAAGTGTAACATTCGAGAGGAGTGCATGATATTTCGAATTGACAAGTATATGTCCGAGAGGAATACGCTAATCAACTATGAATCTATAAAAGAGAGAGAGAGAGACGATAAAGCTAGTTTATTTCATGGTGGATTTGGTGCCTTGGTACTTCTCAATATTAGTACAAATCCTTTAAAATAGCTGAATTTAATTACTTTTCTTAGATTAAATCAAAACATTTGAATTTGGTAGATTAATCATCCGTCAATGAGGTTCGACAACTTTAAATACTCACTTTAGTATAATTGTCTTGTGCACTTGCAAGGGTTTAATATTTAAACGATCAGTCATTTTTAACAAAATTACCTTGTGATGGATGGGAGAGTAAATTAGGGAGACACATTAGCAGGGTTTATACCCCTTTCTCAAATGGTTTCTCCTTTCCCTTGCCTTCACCGTACTACATCTTTCCCCAGTCACCCTCTCCTCCTGCTTCGGAGGTGTTTTTACAACTACCACCACCTCCTTCCTTCTTTGTGCAACGAATGGGACACTAACACCCACAATGGAAAAGTGATTATTATTGGTGATGACATTATTTAAAAAAAAAATTTAAAAAGAGAGGAGGGGGGTGCTCCCTCTGGCCGGCTCGGTTGTGCTGGCTCTGCCGACTCGATCGACCCGGACCGAACAATGGTCCGGCTCCTGTTGGACCAGGTCGGACCGGGCGGTCCGGTCCGGTTTTTAAAACCATGGTATGGACCTCCGCCCTCCATACCAGAAGTGTGGAGTACTACTTATGTGTCATACACATTTGCAACTTTGTCGGAACCCCTAGCCTACTGTATGTGCTTGGGAATAGTACCAAAAAGTGAATAAAATTTACAATTATGAACATAAACTAGGGCTGCATCTTGGGTTGGGTTTTGCTATATAACACCCTACCCGAGATAGGACCAGAGAACACTAAACCTGACCCTACCCGAGATAGGACCCGAGAATCCTAAACCCGACCCTACCTGAGATAAACCCTGCAATACCATAGAACCCGAGATAGAACCGAGATTTTAATAAAATAATTAATATAATTATAAAAATATATAATAAAATCATTTATATAATTATAAAAATATTTAATAAAAAATTTGTATATATTAAAAAATAAGGGATTTAAATGGTATATCTCAGGTATCTCTGTTCTTGGGTATTTTAAAGTCAAACCCGACCCGAACCGAGATAGAACCGGATTTTTAAATCTTAGAACCTACCCTACCCAAGATAGGACCCGACCCGGGTCAATGTTGGGTCGGTTCCATCCGGGTTGGGTCGGGTCCAGGTTTTTGGTGAACCAAGAAACAGATAGTGTACCACCTCCTCCTTCCAGTAAGAGTGTTTAAGTTCAATATTCGGTCACTTATCTTGAATTATGGAGTTGCCAAGGACTTGGTTATTCTTCTACCAGCTGGTCTTATACTCCCTTCGTCCTGTTTTAAATGCTACATGTGGACAAAAGGACAATCCTTTTTAAGATGCTCCAACTCTACCCCCCATTCATTGGAGTTTCTAATATCCAATAAAAATCAACTTATTTCCATATGTAGCATCTAAAACAGGACGGAGGGAATATATCTTGGGGGTCTTTGTTGTGAACATACGACTGATAATCATTCATATTTTTGATGCAGACCTTTGCCTCCTCTGCTTATGTGAACCATGTTGAAAAAATTGTGTGGATAATGGTTGGTATTTAGCCTCTACTGATTCCAAAAAGGGTCTTGTATTTTTTTTACTGAAAAATTTCCTTGTCCCACATTAATAGTCACATTTTGTTTTTCAAAATAAACTAGTTTTAATTCATAGGGAACATGGATTTTAGATCTCTTAAGTCACTTCAGTATGAGTGGTTCATCACGCTCTCTTTTAGTCCGTCCAAGTCAAACAACTACTATGGGGGCATTTGGAAACTAATTTTTTTTAAAAAAATCAGTTCCTTTCAGCCTGATTTTCCTTATTGGCGTTTGGTTACTGATTTTCCAGATGGGATCTGCTGATGGTGATAGGTGAAAAAAAATCTATTTTCACTTATCAGCTGTTAGTGCGTTTGGTTATTGATTTGTTCAATTTTCACTCCTCATAGTGAAAACTAAAAAAAATCACCTCTGAAAGAGGTGAAAATGCTGATACTCATTCGAATGAGTATCAGTCTGAAAATTTTTTCCTCATCACCTCCACCATCGCCAACGCCCACGTGCCGGCCACCGGCCACCACTGCCATCCACCGTCGTCGCCACCATCAAAAATAGAAAATTTTCACAGGCTTGCCAACCACAAATCACACCTGATTTTTTTTAGGTTCCCAAATGCAAGTCACCAATGAAAAGTCGGGCTGATGGTGAAAGACTGAAAATATGATTAATTTCAGGTTCCCAAACAAGCTTTCCACAATCAGGAAAATCACCTACAAATCACCTTGATTATTTTCGGCCTGAAAATTTTTTTTTACCTTTCACTATCAGTTTCCAAACACACCCTATGTATGCCGTCCACATGTATCCAGACCGTTAGGGGTAGGATGACTAAAAAGGGGATGGTGAACTACTCATCCATCTTTTCATAATTTGCAATGAAAAGATATAATCCCTCTTTGTAATAAAGCTCGTATGCATTGCCAAAGAGTTAACATTATTGGATTCTAGGACCCATACAAAAACTAGAGTTTTCCCTTCCCCATTCATGTTTATGGTCTCGAAGGATCAAAGTCAGCCATGTCATAGGAACCATCTATTTTCAAAACTAGATGGGCTTCATCGGACTGAGGGAGTAAAAGGGAAGAGTATAAAAATGAAATGAAGTGTATATGCATGAGTCAGAATACAGTACTATGATGATGTTCCATAATTAAAATCTAGGCACCCTTGTTCAACTTCCCGTTGCAAGCTCGAGCCAATAGCCACATTAGGCTTGCATGTGATGATGGTCTCGTAGATGAGGCGCCACGTCTTCTTGAGAACGGCAAGGATTTGGTGCAAAGCGTACCTAGCTTAATTCCCCCTAGGCATAGTTGATTTTCAATTATCAATCATCAATCAATGTGTTAAAAGCATGAGGTGATGTATTCACTTGACATTGTGAGTCCACACTGTTTGGCTCGAAGGACAGCTAACGAATGCTAGGCCATCCAGAAAAGCCCTTAATAGGTCATTTCATTACACTAATGAGCGTAATCTCATCTTGTTCGATGTTCATGGAGCTCTCATTCCCTGTCACGTAGCTCTCATGCATGTTACTCATGGCTGAGTGGGGTTAATCATACCAAGATCACCATTCTTCTTCCCTATTATGGCTAGGCCCTATAAATCCATACTTTTCTCTCATTTCCCCATATCCTCTCTCTCTCTCTCTCAGATTGTCATTTCTAATGAACGCATATTGGCATTCAAGATGTAACCAATACATGAAGTGGATTATATTCACCCTTTTCAATTGAGGCAATCTGTCAACATTAGAAGATTTGAAAAAAATATGGGATATTGCAGTAAGTTAAGGGTCATTGGGTTGATCTCTCATTCCCCTTCGATTCGGCCCCAAGGAGTTCAGATTCCATTAGTCCACTTACATATTCCATAGACTCTATACACTCACTGATTGCATTCCTGTCCAACCAGCTCCCTCTTTGGCAGACTCTGCTAATACTTCCTATTACTATTTTTTCCCTCTAGAACCTATGCATGTGTGATGCACATAGTCCTCCAAGATGCATGCTTCTAGTTAAAGCCTCTCTCTATAATAAATAATTGCTAGGCAGCCCAACCATTCATATGTAAGTTATTCCCAATAGTAGTTTCCAGGATAACCATTTGTTGTCTCATGCATTATGAAACGTCGTTCATCTCAACACCAAAAGTCTGCCGTCAGTGTTTGGAAACAAAGTTTGAAAGAAAGGTGGTGCATTTCCTACTAGAAGATTCAAAGCATACAAATCATCAGCCCCAAGTGGTGATGGATCTCTTAATATTCTTCCTCCAATGAGTGCTGAAACATGAAACATTCGCCATTCTTTGTAAGGCAGAAAATTACATACTTTCCTGGAGATGGAATGCAATATAGCTTCATATGAAATCAATTAATTGGAGATTTTAATACGTTGGTATTTTTAAGAGTTAAGATATTACTGGATTCCAAACCTGAAACATTTTCTTTTCAGATGAATAGTTGTAATTGCAAGAAGTTATCCAACAAAAATAATTCTTCTCGACATGTCCACTATTATTCCCTATCTTAGCATAATTAAATCGACTCAGAAACTTTAAAGGCATCGAAACTTTGAAACATGGTCAAATTATTAAGGATTTAATGAGATGAAGAGCCGAAGGTTGCACACATACCTATATCTTACTACATCCTTAGAAGGAGTTCTTTCCGTATTACCTGGCGCCAACTATTGTTTTGGCATATGACCCGGAATCTCTTAGTTTCTTCCATATGACCCAAAACGTACTAAAAATACCCCCAGAAAGAGGTAGAAGCCATCACTCTGCATTTTTCTATATTACCCGGAATCTGAGCAGCATTCAGTTGAAGAAGAAGACGGAACGGAGCATTCTGGAGAAGTTCCGTCCGACATCTCCGCCCATATCATCACAAGCGCCGTCAAACTCGGAAAAGGTCATCTTCGAGCCAAAAAACAGGAAAATAAGCGGGAAAGACCGGGTACGCAAAAACAACTTCAATAAGGCATCGTACATCAAAAAATGGTACGTCAAGTTCAAATATTACGATTTTTATAATGAAAGTTGGTTCCAGAGAAGAAAGTTGAAAACTTACCAAGTTTTTAACTATTTACAATATCGTGTCTTCGACAACACGACTGTAACAATAGTCGTGTTTTATGTAACACGACTCATAGACGATGCTTTTCACTCATATACGGTTTTCAATATATCGTGTCTTATGGTTTTTTGACTTATTTAGGTATTTTAATGGCAGGTACTGATGGAGAAGATACTTGTGTGTGATCGAACCCAAGAGAAGGTTGACAAATTGTAATATATACTCGGTGAATCCAAGTGTCGAACCACAGGGAATGATGTAGGATTATTCTACTCCAAACTAATCTAAACACTTAGCTTAACAAATTAAGATTATTATCAGGAAATTATGCAGAGAAGTTATAATTCAATTAACTACTAAAATGATGATTAAAAATTCAATTAAAACTAACTAAAGACAGGCAAAGATAATCGATGGGAGATATCAAAGCTTCAAGGATCAATTATTTAATTAATATTCTACGTCTATTTAATTTCTCAATTAGATTCAAATAATGATTTGACCTAATCGGAAGATATTTCATTCACGTGCATCATAACCATTAACATAAAGATTTTGATTGAATATTTATCATTAACAAGCTCAGTCAAATAATCATAGGGAATTATAAGCATTCACCGTACCTTACGTTAACGATAAATTAAATAATTATATAGATTATGACTTTATCAAAACAAAGCATTCAATCAAAATAAGCAATAAGTACTTCTTTATAGACGTAGAAATACTAATCAAATAATATCACCTCTGGCTTTGACAAACAATTTAGCTATTCATATTCATGAGAAAAGAAATCAAATTTGGAAGAAATTGCATCGGGAAAAACACTATAGCAATTTTACTATTCACGGGCACTGTAGCAGAAACACTGTAGCAAATCACTGTTCACCGCAAGCACTGTTCATCGTCTTCTTCAAATGCCGCGGTACTGTAGCAAATGAACAGTACTGTTCATCGAAGAAAAATTCCGTCTTTCTTCTGTATTTCTTCTCTTCTCTCCACCTAGACTTCCCCCTCTTCAATTTCTGGCCTACTCCCGACGAAATCACGACCCAAATCCGCCGCGAAACGAAAACAGAAGCTCTGTTTTGTTTCGAAACAGAGCAGAGAAAACCAGTCCGTCCTTTCGTCAAAAATCCAACCCCCCTTTGCCCAAAAGTTCTGGTCTTTATAGCAATTCGAGAGCAGCCCCAATTGCTGCCATCAATTCGTCCTAAACCCAACAGTTTTCCATTCAAATTTTGTTCAAATTTGTAAAGAAAAATCCGATCTTTGCTCTTCAAAATAGGGCCGAAATCACCGAATATGTCACTTCCAAACTGAGCCAAAATCTAATTTTTTTTCTTCTTCAATCGAAACACACAATGGAAGCTTACTATTCTGAGATAAGTCCGCAATTGCAGCTCCTTTTAACCTTCCCGATTTGGCTCAGTCGCACCTTCCAAATCAAAAACTTTCCTTTTGCTGTTTTGCTCCTCCTCGCGCCGTCGTGGCTGCCGCCGTCGCTTCCTCCAGTCGAGCTTCACAGAACCTCCGCCGTCAAACCATCGTCGCCCAGCTGTGAAGACATCGCCGCCGGAAAACCAGAGCCTCCGCCATCAACTTGCCGGCGCTCGAGCAAAAGCTCGAGCGCCCTGCTCTGTTCGACACCCGAGCCGATGGCTCGAGTTGTTTCATTTTTTTTATTTGTTTTTTCTTTTCAACCCAAACCGGACCAGCCGGTTCAATTTCCTTTTTTTTTCTTTTTGAATTCAAATAAAACCCGTCCAAGCAATCTCAACCGCCGGATCAAATCTAAACGTCCGTACTTTAATTTCGCGCCCGTCTTCTCTTAAGTGACTCATCAACAGTTCAGATCTTTGACGCGCGTGATATAAGCTCTTGGGTCACTTTGGCATTTCAAAACACGTCTAATGCGCTCGTCTGCTACTAATCTGCAATTCACATTTTTAAACCTACAAAACCAAACTAAAATTAGACGCATGATAAAAATATGATTCATTAAATTCTTTAATGCATCTAAAATAGTTAATTAGAGTAAATTAATTATTAATCCCCTAATTGCTATCCTAATAACAAATAACCCGTTTTATTCATATTTTATCATAAAAACTACACTAGCAAATAGGTAAATAGGGCATATAAATGTGTATATTTTATGAATATCAGTGTGCTTACACTATGATGGAGTTTTTACAAATGCTGATGCGTACGTGGGCGGTAAATGGAAGCTCATGCCTCTAGATACACAAGTAAAGTATGCAGCAAGTGGAAGAAAGATTACCGCTGAAGTCTGCAGGTAGTACATTATCTCTGTCATATCGTGTTGATTATGAATCCCCATACCTCCTTGAAGATGATAAAGACCTGAAGCCAATATTTCTCCTTCACAAGAGCAACCAAGGCACAAATAGACTACTCCACCTATATGTGGAGTGGACTTCTACTGGCAATAACATGGAGACTTCCACTCTCAATAAGGAAATGAATTCCAGTGCAAATAAGGAGGAGGAGAGGATACCGGAGGCAGAAGTAAGGCCGGCCAGTAAGACATAGTCGGAGAGGCCGTCCAGCCCGGGCAATAAGACACCCGCATCAGCAGTTGAAGTAGGAAGAGATGAAGATTATTCATTTGAAGCTATGAGGTAAGACTTCCAAGGCACGTATACAGGCAAGTAGTGTACTATTATAGTCGTACATGACTAGAAATTTGGTGGTGTCTTATACAACACGACTATATACATAATCATGTAATTTAGTACACGACTATATATGAAGTCGTGTTGCATAAGACCCGACTAGACTACTTCCAGTCGTGGTATCAAGTTCATTCATACAAATTTTTTCATGCAGATTGGGAGATGGGGAAGAAGGTGAAGGTGAAGATGAAGATGAAGACCAAGATGAAGATTCTAGTCCAGATGAAGAAGAATTAATGTGGTCTGCAAATGAGTGGGATGAGCCTCTAACACTACTAAATTTTTGCCAGGCAGATCCGATGGGAAGAGACCACTCTGTGTTCGATATAGAATTCCAACATGCAGCAATAGCATCCATTTCTAGAGTTCCCATGGCAGGAGACACATCTAAAGAGAAATCTGTCGCATCGGAGCCGCAAGATTTAGAGGACAATGGTGACGGTGGTTGGGATTGGGGTACCTATTCACCAAAGGCCGGTCCTACAAAAAATTATGAGGACACGATGTTGATCTGCAGTTTGCAAGCAGACGACTATGAGGCACAACTTACCTTAGGGGCTAGATTCGAAAGCGTGAAGCAGTTCAAGATGGTTCTTACTGATTTCGCAATCAAGAGGAAATTCATGTTCAAAGCAGTGGATGAGAACAAGGACACATTTGCTGCAAAGTGCAAGATTAGAGGGTGCACGTGGTACATATGTGCTTCGAATCTACTTGATGGAGTTACCGTGGCAAGGAGGGAAGGATTGATAAATTCTAAAGATCATCCATTGGCTTCACACCTATGGATTGCACGGAAGTGTCATGGCCTCCACAAGGATTCAAACTCTATAAAAATGGCTAATATGCAACAGTACATTGAGAAATATTCGGGCGTAAAAGTCAACTATAAAAGGGCATGGAGGGTAAAATAGGAATTGATTATATTGATTGATGGCAACCCGGAAGACGCATATCGGATTTTGCCACATTACGGGAAGGAATTAGAGCGGTCTCTAATCCAGGTACAAATGTGGTGATAGAAAGATCTTCTGATATACCTGAAATTGAAATTGAGGTTGCCGGATATGACTTCAGACGTGTGTTTTGGATGTTCGGCCCGGACGCAAGAGCATTTCGAAGATCATTGAGGATGCTGCTCACTGTTGATGGAACATTCCTAAAAGAAAAGTACCCTGGAGTTTTATTGGTTGCAACAGCACTCAACGGGAACCGACAATTAATGTGCCTTGCATATGCTGTTGTCGAGAAAGAGACCATAAATACGTGCTACGTATGCAAAGAAGACTGTGTGAGTAGTCATGTCTTCAAGCACACGACTACTCATACAGTCGTGTTGTTTCATACACGACTGTCTACAACCTATCTCTTATTTCTTTAATATGCTTTCACTCTGATTTCTGACTTGGAGGAAGTGGTTCCTTGGCCTACTGAAAGCCACCTTGTTTACAGACCCCCGACCTCTCTGGATACAATTGTCTCGGATAGATAGAAGGGACTTCTGAGAGCGGTTGCTGATGTCTTTCCCAAGGCTCACCATGGGTTTTGCCTGAGGCATATGGCCGCTAATATGCTTCATCATTGGAATGATAAGTACCTAAAGGACTTGCTATTCCGAGCTGCAAAATGCTTCAGGAGACCAGAATTCGATGAAATTATGCAGAAGATGAAGGAACACATTGAGGAGGCCTGGAAATATGTTCAGAAGATAAATAAAAGAAATTGGGCTAACGTAGAATATCCGGGTAAAAGATATAGCACTATCACTTCAAGCAGATCCGAAAGTGTAAATAATATGCTTTGGAAGGCTAGGTTTTGGCCAATAACTCGTTTGATCGAGCAAACCCGTGCGACCACAACCTCTCATTTTGAGAGACGCTGCATGGAAGCAGAAGGGCTAACGACACCTTTAACAAAGTATGCACAGAATCATATCAACGAAATGAAGAATAAGAGTGGTGGAACAGTCAGAGTGCAACCGCTATCATTACGAGAGATTGAAGTGACATCTTTATACCATGTGGTAAGAATTCATTTTGCAATTGTCTTGGATAAAACCGTCCACAAACAAGTCTGTACCGCACCATGTACGAAGAAGTAGTTTTCCCTACTTTAGACAGGAGTAAGTGGGGGGATTACGGGGTTTTATTCAAATGCGAACCGCCCAGGCTTGAAGCTTCGAAGAAGGGGAGGAGACAGACAAAGAGAATTGAGTCACAGTCTGACCCACCAGAAAGGTCGAGGTTGAAATGTGGCAATTGTCGACAAGTTGTTCACAATCGTAAAAGGTGTACTAACCCAACTGTTGCGAAAGAACTAAGGAAGCGCAGAAATCGAAGACTCCAGCAACAAAGCAATCTTACTACTAACGAGTCAACACAGAGATGCCGCTCCGGCTTACCTAAGCCCCCACCATTCTTCACCAAGATTGTAGTGAAATTCTTGTATAACAAATATTACCTTATACCGCAATGTATGGCTGTATAGAAAAAATTATTAGAAATGCAAAAAAACCTTTCATGCATCATACATGTATCTCCATTATAGTAGTGAATCTCAGTTATAGCTGTATTGTCGATGACGGGTAAATACAAAAAGAAGACTCCGTAATAGTCGTGTTGTCGACTTAACACGACTATAATAGTCGAATATTATAGTACACGACTAAGTATATAGTCGTGTCTCATGCAACACGACTATATGCGTAGTCGTGTAGTTTAGTACGTGACTATAGATAAAGTCGTGTTGCATGAGAGACGACTATATGTGTAATCGTGTGTTGAAGTCGTGTTGCATGGGAGACGACTATATACGTAGTTGTGTCTTGAAGTTGTCTTGCATGAAAAAAATGTATTTAAATTTATTGAAAGACTACTATATGTACATCAAAGAATCTCTGTACAATAAAAGAATGTGGGTAGAATTGAATACATGCAGAAAAAGAAAGTATGTAGAAGAAGAATATATGTACAAAAGAATATATGTGAGAAATGAAATTTAGTCTTCATCCGACATCCTCAGAAAATCCGCAACTGTGACTTCCTTATTTTTGTCTCTAATTTTTGTCAAACTCACTATCAATAACCTCGCTAATCATAGTTGCAACAATAACTGGGCGTCTGAAACGTGTAATTTTGGACTGATCAAACTCGGGTGCGTTGACATTGGACGCCAAGTGCGCCACGTACATCATGATGAAGATGCCACAGTCTTTTGAGGTCTCTTGCCAGGGCGCAAATCCATCCACCCCAGCTTGTGTGCCATCACAACATTCATGAACTGCGTAAATTTGTGAGCTGCTTTCCTGTGATGTGTGTACAACTGGGATCTGCGAGACAGCGGGTTGTAGATGTGTCATTCACAGTGCGGGAAGTGTACAAAGACGAGGTAGAAATAGGAGCTAGTGCGGATTGGAAAAAAGGCGTAGAATATGTTCCTGTTCAAGCTGTCGAGCATCCTCCCTAGCTTTTTTATTAATTTCGAATTATTGCCTTCTTTGTGTTTCTGCAAAACCGCAAGAGAGTCGAAAAATTATGCTGGGAATGTCAACTTATCGCTAATGATGCAGGGAACACTTACGTTGTCGAATATCTCTTTGAATGTGTGGCATAAAAAAAACACAACAGATACTTCATCCGGTCTCTCTCATTACGCTGTCTCAAGAGACCCAAAAACTCATCTACAACTTATAGAAAACAGCAACATGAGTCAGAACAGTCGAAGAAAGGCAAGATACCACTTTTAATTAGGTTTTCTACAAAAATACTCGACTTAATGAAGAGTCGAATATTTTATATACGACTTTAATAATAGTCGTGTCTCTCGAAGACACGACTATGCGTAAAGTCATGTCTTCGAATACATGACTTTACGTAAAGTCGTGTATTCAAAAAAGGAAAAGATAAAAACATATGAGGAAAAGAGGAAAACATATGAGAAAAACGAAAACATAATGTATACTTACATTGGTGTTTATTTATGTGATTTGTTGGAGGGATACGTAGTAGTCATCACATAGCGTTGGGATTGGATAAGCCTTCATCGGATTGGCGATCCATCCATCTATTGCCACTCTATCCCGCTCTAACAATGCCCCCATGTCGAAGCATAACTCCAAACCGGCATAGTTTTCTGGGAGTGCAATTGTAGCCTTAGCCTTTTGAGGGGTTTGGAGGACATCGACGTCAAAGGCTGGGATGAGGTTAAGCCTCTGGCCTCCTTCGCCTCCTCCTCTTCCTTCACCTCCTCCTTCGTCTCGTCGTTGTCCTTCACCTCCTCCTCCTTCGCCGCCTCCTTCGCCTCCTTGTCGTCCTTCACCTCCTGGATATCCAACTGCTGTAAGGAAGAGATCACCTCATCGATGATAGAGGTCATTTGTCGATCGGATACGGCTTTCGGCTGTCGGGACCTATTCCTCCTTGCCTACTCCACCGCCATTCTCCGTATATGCTCATCTTCCATAATCCTCTGCAATTCATTCGCAGAGACAGCCCTCCTTCTCTTCCTTACCACTACACCAAGGGGGAATAGGTCCCGTACGTATGTCTGACGGCCCTCTACTTCTGCACGCTCCATATGTTCGTCGAATTCTTGTTAAAGCTTCTTCAAAAACAACTTCGCGGAGGATCTCTTAGTACACCGTTGAATCTTCTCTTCCTCATCTGCACGTTTGATGCGAGCTAAAATGACATTTTACATATTCGTGTCAGTAGCAGCACAAAAAAGAACATAGCCGTGTTGCATGTAACACGAAAAACTAAATAGTCGTGTAGAATGCAACACGAAAAATGTAATAGTCATGTATCATGTGACACAAAAAATTAAATAATCGTGTACAACTTCCCTTTACCCCATTTCAATGAATCACCGGCTGACTTGTGCACCAACTCCTTTCTCCGCATACCCATCGGAGTTTTCTTCATATGCTCCTTATCATCGGGCCGCTTCTTTGGCTCCATGTGATGCACCGATGACTTTTTTATCCTCTCCTTCTCTGATTCCTTTGTCGGCCTTCAGTCTTCTCCTCCTTTGGATGCTCAAAGATTTGACCCTCTAACAGCATTGACGCTGCGGCAGCAGATGCCTTCATAGAGTGAAGAACCTCTCGTAGAGGTCCGACACTCTTTCTCATCTCCTCATACAAAGATAGAGCTATCTCAATTAGTGACTCTATGCCCTTAAGCGAACCCTCCAATAGCCCCATTGCAGTAGACTAAGCAGCCGTCCTCGAGGAAGAGGGTGAAGGTTGTTTGGGAGTCCTCTTCATTTTCGGCCTCTCTGTCTTCTACCGTCGCGGAGGAGGGTTCACTGAGGGAGATGAAGCAATGATAGATGCCTCTTGGGCCATGGGGATGATTACATCGACGATTTCTTCCCATACTTTGAGATTATGGAACACTCCCTTTCAGTAGTCGGTCATATGGTGCTTCTTCTGTGCACCCTTCTTGACCTCTGTAATCAAGGCCCCACTTCCTGGCCCCCTTTTTGCCCTTGGACTGGTAGGGCCCATGACAGCATAGAAGATTGTCGTGTGCTCAAAAAACGAAATCTGCATAGTAAATAGATGAAAACATTAGTAAAAGGCACGAATACAAGCAAGTCGTGCACTATTATAGTCGACTATAATAGTACACGACTAGAAATTTGGTCGTGTCTTATGCAACACGACTATATACTTAGTCGTGTTGCATAATACACGACTATAAATGAAGTTGTGTTGCATAAGACATGACACTTAGCGTCTATGTGTCGTGCCTTTCGAAGACTCTGAAAACATAGAAATGCTACATACCTGAAGGACATATGAGGCACCGTTTAGGTATCCACCGCCCCGTGACCCTCCTTGAGATCTCGCACCCACTAGTCTGCTGGTGTGGGTTATACCAGAAACCTACATGTTATGCATAGCCCCAGCCCAATTGTATGACCTCAATCTTGGGAGGTCTTCAATGTAATGGTACAAACAGGGATGTAGCGCTCTAGTGCTGTGTGGAAACAACACCGTGCAGAAGAGGAGGCAGATGATCATCCTCACCATATCCTCCTCTGCCATCTTCATTTCACCCTCGCTAAGCTTGTCAATGATTTTCTCAATGTGTGGAATATCCGGTCTCCTGACAGCGAAGTTCTTTCTGAAGAATTGACCTTCCAGTCAGCGTGGCAAGGAGGGGACGACCTCAACTATTTCGCCCTTTGAGGGCAATCTGGTGATAAGAGCAACTTCTTGCTCTGTGAAATGTAGCGTCTTGTCCTTGATATTGAAGACCTTCGCCGACTCATCCCAGTACCTGACCAAATGGTCGAGGAGGTTCCGAGAAACAACTACGTCCTCACCTTCAAAAATGATAGCGAAACCAGCTTCTCTGATTAGTTGGCCACATCTTTGGTGATGCCGTAGGAGGGCCACACACTTTTTCATCACGCCCGGTTGACAAAACGTTCGAAGCACCGGTCTCGCATAGTATGTTCTCTTTATTGATGGGTCCATCGGAGCCTTCCTCTTCCTGCCCCTCTGTTTTCACTGTCGAGGTGCCAACACAAAATCCTGATCCTCCTCCTTTCCTCTGGTATTTCCTCCATAGATTCATCTCTTTTTGTATCCATCTGCAAGGAGATAAGTAGAGTGGTCAGTAGAAAAGTCATGTCGGTGCAACACGAAAACATAAAAGTCTTATCGTCGCATACACGACTAAATATACAATCGTGTCTTTCAAAGACACGACTTTATAGTTCATAGTAAAAATTAAAAATCCAAATTTCAGACCTTTTGAAACTAAAATCAGTAAGGATTATTGTAACTTACCGCGGTTTAGTCGTGTGTATATGTGTATTTCCTTGTAGGTTCCTTTCATACTCTTCCTCACCGTAAATCGAATCTCAATCGGTCACTCCGCCGGTTGCAGGAAGGCGGCAGGGAGCTGCGGGGGAAACTCAGCAAGTTGAAGCCCCAAAATCCCTTGAGGTATACGCTTGAAATTTCCGCCTTTGCGCACTCTCCATCAGTCGTATCGTCGAAATCCAGCAGGGAACAGCTCCAAATCGAGCTGCGGGACGTGAATAGGATCATCGAAATTCGCAGGGGTCACCAGTGGAATCACCGCTCGAACTCGCCGGTGGAGTCGCCGATGGAAATCACCGGAGAAACCCTTATGTTTTTCGTGTTGTATACAACACGCCTCTTTGCTCGAAATCGCCGGTTCGTGTTGTATACAACACGCCTCTTCGCACAGTATTAGAACGTAAAAGATAGAAGAAGGGCATTTTCGGTACTTCAGGTCCATATTCTAGGCCATGAGATTTCACGGGAAAAACCAGGTAATATGGGAATATGAAAGTTGGCGCCAAGTAATATGAAAAAAACTCCCAAAGATGGCAATCGAATGAGAATATCATTTACAATGTGTACTTAAGACCCTACTCGAAGGGGCAAGCAACTGATTCTCAGAGTACTGTATCTCACTGCCAATCTGCCAATCTTATCGTGGGCACGTACAAGGCCTATAGTCATACGTATGGGATAAATCACAATAAATTGCAGGTGGGTGGCCAACGGATGGGGGTTTGGAGTAGGGTTTCGAACTAAAGTGTGTCCTGGCCATCCTACGTACACTGTTATTTTCAAGTTTCGATGCCTTTAAAGTTTGCTACCGAATTCCAAGGATTTCCGTAATATGTTGCCCAATTTTTTCCTGCGAGGTTTTCACCATATAATAATTTTGTTTCACATTATACTAAGAATATGCGACATAACATTAGCTGTGAGTCTGTGACTCAAATAAATTGGTCAACCAACAAATTATTTTATATTTTTTAGTTATTTTAATTTTTGGTTTTTTTAGTGTTTTTCATTTTGCTAAAAAAGTTGCACAATATTTTTTTTCTGTATAAAAGTTGCACGAGTTAGAAATAGGTTGCACGACTGAATAGGCCCCTTTCACCCCTTACAGATTTCTATCTACCTTTATTACTCATCCCGCTATAAAACTAGCACCCTTTTTATTAGAGAAATCATCCATAGCGAACAAAATATGTACGTGCAATTCCCTGTTTTTATCGTCCTGACGACCAACACCTTTTTCTTTATCTCTATTGGCAACATTTGGTTTTTACAAGATGATTAAAATTAACCTCTCTATTTAAAACAACTGAAAAAGGAAAACTAATATGTCCTCAGGCTTGCATGCAACAGGTAATTCAAACTTGTGTGCCTTTAATAATATGCCAATGGATCACAACTCGACGGCTCCCGGTGAACAAGAGTAAAAAGAAACGAGGAAGGAAAACACAAAACCAAGCAAGCATTTTTCATCTTCACAATCATGACACGTAGCATTAGCATATCACATAAAAAACATAAAAATATTATTATTTAAAATTATCAATTTGAAGTTAATTTCATTTCAGCAACGACTCTGAGGAGTAGGAGCTGCCCTTTTTGGATTTAAAGAATACTTTTTTGTGATTCAAACCATTTACGTTCAAATTTTCTGAAATTCCTTTTAGTTCTCTCTTTGATTTCTTTATAATCTTTTTAAGTTCACTATAGGAAAAGTGCCAGTTGTATTACATCGTTACTGAAGTAATTAAAATTTTTGCTTGAAAATTCTACTCGAATTAAGTCTAAATTTTTTGCTCAACATGTAGTTTACGAATTTACCGTGAACTAAGTATTAATGAAAAAAAAATGTTATTCATGTCGAGGTTCTTAATAGAGATGACTTTCACAGGAAATGCCAACAAAATAGCTTCTTAACAATGTTTCAAGTTTTAAGACGCTAACTTGAACTTTAACAACGTTTGTTAGGACAAAAACCACAATTCTTTATTTTAATTTGTAACAAATACACTGAAATAAAATTAAACATATATAGTGAGCCACAGGTATTGGTGACCCGGATGAGCCACGTCAATCTTGACCTCTTGATTTTGATCTCGCGACTAATAGTCGGGCTTCGCTAGTCAGCCAATCATCTCTAAATTCTGGATTACCCTTCCCCAGCCGATAGACTGACAATTATCCCTTTTCCTCCCTCACCTCCCGCTCCCGCTCCCTCTCCCTCTCTGCCCCCTCCTCCCCCGACCCCGATCGTGCCGCCGTTTGAGCGCCACCACAAACCGCAACCTCACCTCCCTCTCCCTCTCTGCCCCCTCCTCCCCTGACCCCGATCGCGCCGTCCTTCGAGCGCCACTGCAAATCCATCGTGACCGAGATCAACGGAACCTGCATCAGCGGCGACATCGACCTCGTCACGGGCAGCACAACCTCACCTCCCTTTGCCCCCTCCTCCCCCGACCCCGACCGCACTGCGTACGCGAACACCTGGTCTTGGAACATAGGTTGAGATGGAATTTGCTGATGGAAGTGCATTTAATCACTCAGCCTCGACATCTCGGCAATCGACCCTCCGGCGGCCTCGATGTCTCCGACAGTCCCCCCGGCAGATGGTGATCCTCCGTCTCCAATTGATTTTTACTCTCTGCTATGTGTGTTCTTTTTGTTTTTCTTTCAAATCTAGCAGCTAATCCCGCGCGAGGAGAAGAAGTTGATGGTGGCCGGGGAGGACGAAGCACGGCTGGTGGAAACAATGAGGAAGTATCTGCAGATAAAGAGGTAATTGTTTTTTATGATGTTTGGACTGAGAATGATTGGGAATCCATCAAATGTGCCTTCCTTAAAAATGGTTTCCAAAGTATAATAGTTACAACAAGAAATACCGAAGTTGCTTCTTACGGTGCTTAGAAGCTCTGTTTTGCAAATCCACTTGCGATCAGATTGAGAATGAAGAGGATGAATTAATTGCTCCAATGTGTTAAGAGACTTTAATTTCAAGCTGGTATAGTTCACGGCTTGTGTAATATTTGACAGAGATCGATTGAAATGTTTGGGCTCTCCCTGGATGAGGTGGAGTAGTTACTTTACATGCTTTGATAGGCATGTCCTCAACATTGAGAGTTTTTCTTCTTTGTCCACCGCTTGCTGGTTTTCCAAAACGCTATCTATATTATCTCCTTTGATGGTAATATAGATATCGTGAAGGCATATTGGGCGGATTGATCAAATCTTCTATACCTCTCCAGATCCTTCGTTAGGCATGATTGAGTAAGTCTTGATATTGTGACTCTTATTTTTATTAACTGGGAAGAGGAATGCTACACATCACTGTTTCAAATCTCCTATGATGATTACATGATATAAATATTAGGTTTTCACATATCAGTTCAATGTTGTACTTTAGATTCTAGTCTCCTGTGTTTGAGTTTGGTCTGAAACAAGTTAACAGAAGTCATGACAATTTTTGTGGATCTTTAGCTTAAATGGATAAAGCACTCAAGATTATGTGTAGCTAATCTTGAGAAAATGGTGGTTCGAATCTACCAAGATCCAATTCCATTTTATGGGCACCCATGCTGCTCTTGCAGAGTGTCTGACAATAAGAGATAGTTAAATCATGAAGATGCGCAGTTGAGATCCTCCCCTGCTCCAGTTTTGTCTTCATGGTCTTCACATATCTAGTTCTCTATCGGGCCATCCACCTTGTCAAGCTCTAGTTACTCTCCAAACCATGTTGATCATGAAGCCCATTCCAGATCGACTTCTTGTTCTCAATGGTAGACAGAAAAGAAAGATATATGCAGCATGCACCTCAGGTTTCTCAAATAGAGATGCCAGATTTGACAGCAGCACATCCACTCAGTTTGTTAGAGCTACGCACTATACTAGAGAGACTTCCAAATTCATATGAGCATCTAAAGGCTCTCTAGTTGGAAATGAATTTCCAAGACTTCAAGGAGATATCAACTGCTCTTTGTTTGTTCAGAAGCTCTCCAAAATTACAAACTATTACAATTGTGGTAACTCTCTATCTCTCTCTCAGTGAATGTATCTGATCAATTTATTGTTGTTTGTCTTGATTTGATCAATTTATGGTTGCTTGTCTTTTGATTCTACTTCTATTTGGAGCGTAGCTTTTGGATAAATCTCTGGTTGTGTATTCCATCATTTGAAGAATGTAATTTTGGCCAATTTATATGGCAATTCTTGGTGACTAGCTGAATTGAACTGTCATTTGTACTTCTGAAATCTTGTAATGCATAAGGACTAGACTTGAGTGGGAAGGGGACATCGTACGATAAATTCAATTCATACACGACTAATTCGACATCAATCAGCTGTGATATTCTTATATAGTTATAATCTTTGATAACTAAATTATGAGTGAAATTCAACACAAATATTCCAGAGTTGAACTTAGAAACTCGTGGACTAAAAGCTTTAACAAAAATATTTATTTTTCAAGGACTGAGAGCATTTACTGGGTTCTTGGTGGAGTCGAACCACCATGTTCTTAGGAATATGATTCCCAAGTGCTTTCCCCGTTAAGCTAAAGAGCCATTCCCTTGAATAATTTATATAGATATATGTCAGCCTATGAACACTTAACTACACATAAAAATAAGCATAAAGTAGTGTCTGGACAAGTCCAAAAATCCAAGCTGCAATAAAATCATTTATAGCACACAAATGAGACAACATTGAGATATTAATACATTAAGACAGAGGAAATCGTAGATTGTATCATACTTACCCAGTGAACATAGTGTGGCTCTATGAAGAAGCGATAAATCCAGTTGAGATACAATGCATACAGGTTTATGAAAGTAATCACAACAATTTGAGTTCATAATCATCTATTTGAAACCGTAGAGACTAAGTTAAGAACAAAGAGAGGTAAACATGACATACAAATGAAGCAGATGAACAAGTGGAACTGATTATCATTTCAAAATCCTTCTTCATGGTATACAGAGATAAAATTTCACCCCAGATCTTAACATTATGCAGTCTTTGGGGTTAAGAATACATCCCGATAAAATCCCTCAAACCGATATTCTGTAAGATTTCTTCAAACCATAAAAAAGAGGTCCAAAGTTAAAGCACGAGATTGTTGTATCCGTATCATCAACTATTTACACTGATTCATGTTAACCATTGGAGCAATAACGTACAGTAACATGTAATTTAATTACAGCAATCTTTCGAGTGCATGCATCAATCCTATCCATTTTACCGTCTCTCCCTCCTCCTCCTCCGTCGCCACTGCGGCGGGCTCCAGAGCCCGAACCTCTTCTCCTCCCATTGCAAAAAAGAAAAACTGGTACGAATTAGAGGGAGAATTCAAGTCGAGATGCCTTCTTTTGGAGTGGGCAGTGGTGGAGGAGCTGGGGGCATCGGCCATGGGAGCTATGACAGCTGAGGGAAAGGCGAGGAGGCGAGAGCAGGCGCAGCGGAGGAAGCACAAGCTGAGAAATGGCGGACTGGAAGCGGAGGTGGAGGTGCTCGGCGGCGCGACCGGGGTTGAGGGAGGAGGGGCAGAGAGGAGGTCGTCCGTTTCCTAGAGGGAAGAGAAGAAGGAATCTGTAGGGTTAGGGAAGGGGCAATGTGGGATTTAATGGGTTAAAATGTGATTGGCTACCGGCGCTCCTCACATTGAGACATGAGATCAAAACTGAACAGCTAGGATTTGCCTCATCCGGCTCAACAAAATATGCCGCACAATATTAGAACCTCGATAATCATGAACTTTATTTTGAATCATCTTTTCTCTTTTCCTTTTTCCAACAAGGCATACAAGTAATCATGAACTTTATTTTGAAGCGGTCCCTCGATAATCTGTTCCTCATCATTTTTCTTATTTAAGCTATAGTACTTGCCTTTGGAAGGAAATTGCACGTTGAAGCAGAAGTTATTAGAACCTTTTTCTCTCTAAACAACTAATTTTTTATTGCCCTTTATTTATTTATGTCCTTAGAAATTTTTTGAACCACCACTCCGCACTTTATGAGTTTTATGGCTAAGCTTCTTGTACTATAGTCCATAAGAAAATAACCCGGCTTACTAGAAAATTCCTCCAACGTGGGATGATCACTTGAACTTGAACATAATTTCTTGCCCTTGCCCATTGTTGTCCACTCATCCAATGCTATAGTATGGTTGCAAGTAAGTTTTAATGCTTCTTCAAATGAATTTAAGAAGCCATTACACTTCCTTTATGCTACATGAGAAGCCAGACAATCAGCACATGCATTGGCTAGTCTAAAAATATTTTTAATGTGATAGGGTAATTGGCCGCCATTAAATCAATTTCTTTTAATATATCTCTAATATGCCAGGCACCACACACTTCTTAAGAATTATTGAGACGAGTGGAAGAGCGTTCAATTCAACCAAGAAAGTAAGGAACTTAAACACAATCACATATCTAATACGTTCAACAAGGGCTATAATCTCAACAGTCATGTTGGTTGATAACAATTCAATTTTTCTTATCATCACATTAATTGATAACCCTTAGTAATGATGCTTTTGAAATAAAAAGGTTTTACTTCATTTTGAGAAATGACACTTAATATTCCACATAGGGAATATTTCCATGCGACTATAAAATACAACATGTACATATAAGGTAAGGATGAAATGTAGTCGTTAATTGAAAATGACATACGAGCCGAGTCTGATTAAACTTTTACAGTTGACATGATCTTCAATTCTGATATTAGTTGAAGAAGGTCTAAGAGGAGTACATACATGGACATGATAGTATCTCCTTCTACAGTTTATTAAGGCAAATAACTTACATCAAAAGATTTATATAATTAACCAACAAAAACTCTCATGTTATACCCATATCAGCTTCGTATGGCTCCTTATGTAATCTGGTTAGTTATATCAAGAAGAAAGCCATAATATTATTTCTCCCACCGCTTGCTTGTATACCTCTTCGAGAGCCATCGTCTCATGGAGTTGATCGAAGGTCCCCTTCGCCTGCCCAATGTATAAGTGAAATTAAAGATTTGAAGCAATGTGGCACATTTAAGCATACTCTTGTCCCTTTTCAATAGTCTGATTCAAAAAATATTGTTCCCCTGTAATAGTCCTATTTTATGCTATTCCTCATGTAATAGTCGATGCAGTGAAAAGGGTAGTGGATAGAATAGAAATGTTAACTAATTATTTTCCTTAAATATGGACTACTAATATGGCACACAAGAAGTATTATAGAAAAACCTCATATACTAGTCCAAAACCGGATGTTACACAAGAGGGGACACACAACACACATTAATGTACAACTAGAATCATGTTGATAAAAAAATATCAAAATAGAGTTGCACACAAATATAAACATTTATACAATTCATTGTACTCATTATGCGTGATAGTTTATTTAAAGAATGTAATAACAGAAGATCTCTCTCACTCTCACACGAACAAATCCCTCCACAGCCAAACCCCACACACATTTATGCATGTACAAATAGATTTACGCAGGCGTACATATTTCTATTCAACTTAATTTGCATATTATACTGATCATGATGTGAAATAGTATATTTAAAGAATGGAACAATAGAAGCTCGGTGCCAAAAAATGTGATAACATAAACTTTCTAATTACTAGTGAACTTACATGGGCATGGATCATGTACATGCATCTGCAATTCTCAGAAGATATCTGAATTGTGATAACTTCTAGCTTATGCTTTTCCAATATGTAAAAGATGGCGACAAGGAGGCCGGGCTTTTTTGAGGCGCAGACGCTGATATGTGCATCATCGCCACTAACACTCAAGATTACATTGGGTGAGGACCATGTCTGGAAGCAATGTGGATACTGGGGAATTGCATGGGAAGGATCTGAATTCGCCATGGCCAAGTCCATTGAAGGCCCCTGATCTGCCAGGAAGGCTTCTCGAGATTCAACTGGGACCGCGTGTGGGACCATCATCAACGAAGCATTGAAGCCTATGCCCTCACCTCGGAGCATATCCAGCCTTCGCTTCTGCTGCTTTTGAAGGGTGCGTTGCAGGGTTTTGATGTAGTTCACTGCTTCATCGACTATGGTGGATTTGTCTGCCTGGTATGATGAACCAATGAGCCCACTACTAAAGTGATGTATATTGTAATCAATTGACTATAACCCTCAGCTGTAGGAAATAACATTATGTGGCACACTCATAGAAAAATGTTGCACACGAGTTTTGATGAGCTTTAGTTTATAGGTGCGTTCTCTCACTCAAAACAAAGGTCGATTGCATTAACCATCTTTACTTTGCTTATAAATATGCCATACATGCATGAGCTTGAGGTCAAATCATGATGGAACTAAAAGCAGGAGAAATGCCCTTGTACTAAAAGGAAAGTTAGATCACACTTGTCTCTTATTCTCTGACCTTCCTAAGACAATTATGTTGTAGCGAAAATTGTTCAGAAATTTCATGTTGGGTTGAGCCAAAGGGACTGCAGTCTGCACTAGTGAGGTAAATAAAGCAAGTAGATAAAACATTTCCTAATGTTTCTGATATTTAACATAGCCAGTTCAAAATCTTCATTAAAGAAAAAAGAATCTACTAGTCCTAAGTATCCTATTATCTCTCCCTAATATGAACTTGATTATGAGAAATAACCTTGGCAGGGAGCTGGGGGAGCAGGGCATGGAGACTGGAGAACATATTCCTCATCTTCTTCCTCCTCTCCCTCTCAGTCCATATGTGTATCTCATGCTCTGACTCACTCCCTTTAGTCTCTTTCAAGTCGGCCGCTTTCTTATTCTTTGAAACCCCGTTCCGGGTGCGCTTCGAAGGAATCGGGTTAGTGGCAGCAGCCATAGTGGGGCTATTCGAGCCCGACTCCGTGGGCTTCACCGTCGACTTCCCATCACTCCCACCCGAGTTGTACGTCTCGAAAGAGTGAGTCACTTCCCAGGAGATCATACAATCCATACTACCACCCCCGCCACTGGCACCGCCTCCGCCTCTGCCACTACCACCATCACCTGCAACAGACATAGGTTGATGGTTTGACAGAATGAAGAAAGGAATAGTATAGAAATGTGACTAGAGAAGGCAAGAGATAGAAAGAGAGGAGGAGAGGGGGAGGGGTTTAAAGAAGGAGAGAAGGGGTATTCTATTGCAAGAAAGCCACCAAAATACAATCATAAGGCAATGCCGTTATTGGAGTGGGAACAAGAAACGGATGTTACACACATTTGGACGCCTGCAGCCTGGCTGCCCCTAATGTTCTTTCAAACTATAGTATTGCCACCCACCTGTGGTTGTTTGAGCAGCAGCCACTAATTGCTTTTCTTGTTGTCTAGTTCCAAATTCAATGTTTCTTACGCCTTAAAACAGCCGTTTCCAAATTTGACTGACTGAGATGAGGAGATGGCCATGGCCTTCCAAAGGTGATGATATTTTTGTTATGTCTGTGCCCTATCTACACATCAGCAATGTTACTAGAACAGAAGTCATAGCTAGTCATCCAACATCAGAATTCATTTTCTTCTATTCTAGCTCTGACACAAACAAAGATTAAACTCCAAGTAAATGCACATATCTGCCTTCAAGGTTGAATAATCATTTAATATCCTAGTCTAACATTATGTCAATTTACATATAAGGGTGCCAAACTGCGAATGGATACTTTAGAATGGGTATCTGATCACAATTTAATGCATAGCCATGAGTTTCCCCAAGCTTGAATAAGATGGAACTTTGCAGAAGGCATCCATTCTCTTACACGTGTTTTACACTTATTTTTCCTTGGCGGCAAAATAGTACCATAGCGAATGTTCGAGAGAAAAGAAAAAAACCCAGGAAAGGGAGATTACCATGTTGAAGAAAAAAAGTGCTCCCCATCTACTAATTTTAATTCATTTTGGATTTCCAATCTAGACAATGCTCGTGGGATCACAAAGGGAGTATTGAAGACCCTAACCTGGTAGGTAGGCCCAAAGTGTTACGCCAAGTTGATACTCTTTTTTATTTTAGCTTCATTTAGAAAAAGCATTTGTCCCATATTGATTTTCTCATTTCATTCATATTTAACCATTAGTGGATGCCTGGATGGAGGAAAAAAGATCAATGGATCATCAGTGGTTAGTTTTTTTGATATTACAAATTTTCAAAGGTGGCCATTTAAAATGGAACAAAGGGAGTATGTAAGTGGGAAAAAAAAATTAACAGACTGAGCTAACGGAGTCATCCAGGTGCACTATCATAGTATACTCCAAATAGCAGGGGCAAAAGCTTTTGGTCATGAAAAGACACGTAAAGGTGTCATAGTGAAGATACATGAAGGTGTGGCATGGGCGTTATGCCAATGAATAATCAGGCATTCGAACTGCAACTCTTATTACTCCTACAACTGCCTTTCGTTTCATTCTTCTCTCTTTACATCCACTTCTTTATACTCATGCCGGAATGTTTTTATTAATACTAAAGGACCATATACCAACAAAAACTACATGTTTGATAATTAATCTGAAAAGATGTGAGAGAATATTGCTTTCAGTTTCAGTTTCCATTCCCCATGGCCTACCACTCTTTTGTTACTTAGTACATGCACCCTCATTGGCACACACATGTTCAAACTTGAGAAGCTTTTTTGTTGGACTGGATGATGTTTGAGAGAGAAGGGCTGGCAGATGCTCCGTTTCCTTCAGTTTCTGTGATGATGATTAATTCAGCAGGTATAGAAATCTTCTTTGTTTGCTTTTGCATTTTGCAATCATTTGTGAAACTTCTTTTTCCAGCTGCAGAGATTCTTTGGTGGTGTTTGTGACTGTTACTTCACAAAAGAGGCTTTGTTTTGCCGCCTGATCTCATATCCCAACTAACCCCATCTCCCCACAAGGCCCACTTCTTCACCTTATTTGGCTCAATTCAACATCACAAATTAAAATCCATAGGCTTTGATTTGATATCAAGGGTGCAGGATTATCTATTTCCTGGTGATAAAAGAGACTTATACACCCGTTGGGTTTTGAAAAAAAAGAGACTTGTCTAATTTGTGTTATCTTTCTAACATTAATTAGTGGATGGAGAATAAAGGTTTAGTGGATGGATTAAAAAGTTTGGTGAATAGGCTTGCATAAATATCAAAATTTTCAAATGTTGACAACTAATATGGGACTGAGGGCGTGTTAATGGCGGAGAAGTTACACCACACAAGTCCTTACAACAGAGCTGATAACAAACAGCTGGGAGGAGATCCAACCTAAAGGCAAAATGATCCAGTTTAAATCGCAAATGGTCAGAACTGAACTGAAAAAGTAAAAAAAAAACATGATGATCTATCTTAAGGTTATCGTATGCGTAAACTTCTCTAAAATTGGCTTAGCTGTAGAAGTTTCACAAACAAACAAACCTAAAATTGTCCAACAAAATCTGTGAGTTCACTCACAATACGTTAAGGGGCAGAATCATGCTGTGGCAGGACAGTGATGCTTATTTTAGGTTTTTCATCCTGTGAATGAGCCGTTAAGATAACTGAAGCGCAGATGTTATAAAATTCGCGATGTCTTATTCTCTATGGGCCTTGTGAATGAGTTTTGATAAAGCTGTTAAATTTTCTGTTCATATGTCCAAGAATAAGGGACTAGATTTTCCCTTTCTCTATCCAATAGAGAGTACTACAACTTTGAAAAGTTAATCATATCGATCATTGTAACACCTGGCCACTTTGATTGGCCAGGTGTGCACAGTGGCAACAGGTGGCTGGGGGGAACCATGGAAGGGGTACTGAGAGGTTAGTTCTTCCCTGTGACCAGGGAGATATCTCGACAGTACTCACCGGAGAAAAAAAAAAAGGCAGCACCTTATTTTTGGGAGGCGACTTCCGACGACTCCAGCAACCCTCCAGCGCGCTCGACGACCTCCAGCATCTGGCGACTTTCGGCTATCTCCGGCGACCTCGACGACTCCAACAACACAAGGTAGGATCCCATACCCCATGCATCGAGTTTAATTCTTCTTTTCCTTTCTCCCGCCGACAGAGGCGATGACGGTGGTGGCAGTAAGCTCGGAGATGGGGCTTCGGCGGCGAGGGCCGTCGTCGCTCGAGCCGCCAGATAGAGGAAAGGCAGCAGCTTTCTGCTGCTGCCAGAGGATCATGGAACAGCAAAGAAGAGGATGAGGAGGAGGGTGTGCCGGCCAGATGACGGCCGTCACCCACGGACGACCCAACTAGTCGTCCTCATGAAGAAGATGACCGGCTTGGTCCAAGGACAGGCTGGACCGGACTGGTCCAGTTACCAGACTAAACCGGTTCAGTAAATCGGCTGGTTCAAGCACAGACCAAACCCAGTTCGGTCCAGAGTCTGGCCGAACCCGGTTCACTTATAGACCAAACCCGGTTCATGCCTAGACCAAACCCGGTTCACACTCAGACCGATTCCGGTCAAAGAAATAGACCCGGTTCACAAACTAGATTAGATCACCGACAGTTAGAATTCATTACAACTGACGGTCAAACTTGACCGTCTGTGTATTTCTGTGCAGTATGGTACATACAGAGCCAGTATAATACATAGGCTCCTTTTAGTGATTTTGGGCTGTTTGATAAATGATTTCAGGCTCTAATTGGCATATTATTTTTTACGTGTTTGATGTTACTGTATTAAGGGCATTTATCCCTCATTTTATGCTGACTGGTAGCTGACGACTAAATGAGAAGGAAAACCCGACTTAAAATGATGACTGAGGGCTACGCTTGAGGCTTGAGAAGAACCTAATCAAGATAAAGACTAAAATGCCCTTGGGATTGGAAGTCAGAGTAGGAGTGTGAGTGACTTCCGATCATGCAACTGAATGACTATTAAATCAAAGGTCAGACTATCTATTGAGCTACTGAGCCAGCAGTTGTGAATTATATGCTATAACTCTAAAATAGGTTTATACTTGTTATACGTGATACCTGTTAAGGATCACAATGTATTGGTTGGGGTGGTGTTGCATCTTCCTATTGATGGAAGCTCTGTCGTCTGTATCCTCTCTATGGATTTTAGAGAGCATTCACATCTTCCCATTGGTGGAAGCTCTGTGTCATGGTACCTGATGAGGACCAACTTCTATTGGCCAGACTTAACCTGTTGTATCTTTCTATGGATTTTATAGAGAGCATTTACATGTTATTTCGGCCCATGTTTGCATCTTTCTATGGATTTTAGAGAGAGCATTAGATATTCTATTGGCTAGGCTTAAGTTGTTACCTCTTCTCTATGGATTTTAGAGAGAATTTTGCATCTTCCCTTGATGGAAGCTCTGCACTCATCCTGAGCCGTGGTTGCCGGGTGGTTTATTGTGCACATTGGAGGCGCTAGCATCCTGAAAGGATGCGTTCTCCCGATCCACATCGAGCCCAGGAGCTGATGTGGAGCCAAACCCTTCCGACGGTCATACCTTCGAAGGTAAGGAATGGGCGAGGCAGTCACCCTTGAGGGATTCAAGGCGTGCCGTGATTATCGGTATTAATCGGAGTGATAGTCACGGTGTTTTCGTGCTGTCTGTCATGTAGGTATGACATTCAGTGAGTCTGTCTATATGGGACGAAGACTTAATTATTGAACTTGAACTTGTGAAGCAATAAAAGACTTTGCTTGAAAGATTAATAAAAGATTCAAATAGAATCCTGTAATAGATTACATAATACGTTAATGTAGATCTTGGTTTATTATAATGTTGATTACTTTGTTATAGTATCCCATTGAGTACTTTTATACCCAGCATCCTTTTGTGATGTAGGTGCTGCTGTGAAAGATTGACTTCGCACAGCACTCGGGGATTTGGTGGCTTAGCCGTGAGGACGTTTAGGAAGCTGCATAATACTTCTTTCACTATCGGGTTTGTTCTAGACCTTGTTGTAAGGCGTGAGCGCCAACTATTTTCTAGTGTATTTTGAGATGGATGACAGACTTGCACTCAGAGGACTTGCATTGGTTTAATCGACTTTGCATCTTGTAATACTATATGTATATATGATTTTGTATCTATATTTGTGAACCCCAGTTATCACGGTCTAGATGCTTAGTAAAAAATTTTGAACTAATGATTTATTGCATAGACGAATAATCCTCTGATTTTCTGCTACTACTCCTATTCAAAAATAATTTTAAAAAATACGGGCCGTGACAATCATCATATTCTATTCTGATGACTTAGATAGACGCACATTAATGTCATTCTAGGCGCAGTTAAATCATTTTCTCCTATTCTCCTAGTGTTAGATTGAGAGTAGCTTTTTATATTGCATTCCAACAAAGTTTATTTACTTAGCTTTACCCTAGTTATGTAGCCCTCCAAGAAGTTCTCAGTTTACCTACAATAAACAAAGGGAGGAGTTTGTAAGACCTTTCAAACAGCAATAGACCAGCCTCAGTTAAAACCTTAATAGATGTGTTATTTCTCCAATGTATTGTTTTGATATTTGACACGAATTATATGCCCAAACCTACGTAATTGATTGTAGGTTGCTCAAAAACCAGGAAATATCATGGTTCAATTTCCTTTTTCTTACTTTTCCATGCAAGCTTCAGGCCACAAGTGTCAAAGCGCTAAATTGAGGCATAAAGTTTTCTCAAACCTGAACCAGAGCATTTTTTTTGTCAGACTCACACACCATTCACTATTTGCCACAGGGATTGAACCCAACGACCTCTGCTTGAAGTGGCACAGATCCTACCGATATAGATCAATATGACGTGAACATATGTTTGACAGTTCCAATGTGGCCGATCAATCAGTAAAGTACCCGGTAATGTGCCTCTTCCTGAAAAATTTGGCACAGTGTGCGATCAATCAATACAAGTCTTTCATAGTAATAATACAATTACAAACAAACAGATCTTTTTATACAAAAATTCATTCAACACATAAGCTTAGCATTTTATCAAACATCTACAAGGCAGTCACTCAGTCAATAAATATATGAACATAACCCAATAACTAACAGATCCTCCTATAACCAAAAACACCGCTCAAACGTACACAACTAACAAGAGGGAGCTCTGACTTTGAATTCAGCAATTTCAAAACCAAAATCTGATCTTTTTCCCTAGCTCTCAATCAAATCAAATCCTAGAAAAGAAAATGGCCACTTAGCTTCTACCCATCTAAATCAATAGATGCATTACTACTACTATGAAGAGGTCCGTATCAGCTCCGAAGAACTCAGAGATTTGGCGTCAAAATCCTCCAGAGGAGATTGCTGTCATAGCGCCATTTGTATGAGATTGTACCGATGAATTATAAGGGAGGAGAAGAAGGAAGCAGGAGGAGCGACCTAGACTGGGAAGAGGCAGCAGGAAGAGTGGTCGGAGGCGGTGGCGAGCGCTGGCGAGGGTAGGCAAGGGAGTACCATCTCATAGACAAAATTCAGCTATATCTCAACTGATCTTCAGATACTACAAAAGAACAGCACAAATGTTACTGACAAGTTAATACAGACAATTCAATCACATATACAAACAAATAAGGGGAAAAAAGATACTTCTTTTTTTTTGTTCTTCACCTTTGAAAGGAAGCCTCCTGTTCCAGGAAGTAAACAACTGAGGGAGCAGATAAGGCGCAACCGCTCCTCTAGGTATATCCGGACGAGCGGGAAGACGAGTTGCCGGTCTGTCGGAGGAAAGGCGGCGGCCGGCGACCGGTGGCGCTGCAAGGGAGGGCAGGAGTTACGGGAGTGGCGGAGAGAGGTGAAGTGAAAAACTGGAAATCCCTTGATCGCGGTCTGAGAAGAGGGACTGAGGGAGTCCCGATAGATAACGGCGGATAAACGGTGATTAACGGAAAGCGCTATGATCTAATTATTCACAAGAATCACAACGCGATTCGGACGGCCGTTAGTATTCGGAGGTACAGTGTTTTTTTTTCCGTATGCAATCTTTGCCGAAATTTGGTGGGGCCGGTCGAGCAATTAATAAGGTTGAAGCTATAACTGCTGCCGGACAGCAGGTGGCAAAGTCAGCGTCAGGGAGGTCGGTGCCTCGCCAACCTGTCTTAGATAACTCTTGTGAAGTGCCCTGGCATTTCAGGATGTTGTATGGAGAGTGTCCGAGTCCTATGGATAATGGACCCCACTAGAAGGAGCAGGGCAATCGACCTCTTAGAGCATCGTATCCGGCCATCAATCCTTCGGGTACATGCAAAGCCTATCCATCATATGCATTAGGTAAATCGAGATATAAATCCCCACTAGAAGGAGCAGGGCAATCAACCTCTTAGGCCATCAATCCTTCGGGTGCATACAAAGCCTATCCATCATATGCACCGAGTAAATTGAGATATAAACCTCGGTGGGTGGCAGGTTCCTCTATTTCAGGACATTTTATAGCAGGTTCCTTAAGTACACTTACTTTTATGGTAATGGATAGGTGATACTAAACTAGAAAATGATGTTTTACCCATTCTTTTTCATTCTTCTTTATTTTTACTCATTCTTTTAATGATGATATCCTAAAGATCTTGAAATAATATCTAATGGAATATAAAAAAATATACGATAAATAGCATATGGTGTGTTAACATACTTAGACTATCATTATTTGTTGTTTCTAGCGAACTCAGTCAACCAATCTAGTTCCATCGAGTAGCTCCCGATTGTATGATAAATGTTGCAGTTGCGCAAAAAAATACGCCAGATCACCTTAGCATAGATGCATTCAAACAGTAGATGATTGACTGGTTCTTCTCTTTGCCTGCATAAGACACATCTGTTTACTAAAGGGATCCCCATTCTTTTTAAATTGTTTAACGCGAGAAGCCCGTCATTGAGTGCAATCGAAGCACAAAAGGAGTAACGGTTTACCTGATGCTTGAAGCATATGGGGTAATGCCATGGAACATTACCATATTTCATTCTGTTGGCATCCCAGGCACTCTTAAAAGTGAACTTTCCGGATTGATTGAGCCACCCATAAAAATCCTTCGATTCAGTAAGCACAGGAATATGCTCTAGGATTTCCGCCTTAGCGAGATCCCCTCTTCTTGAAAGTAGTTGCTCACTTTAGAGTTTTTCGGAATTTAAATAGTCAGCAATTGATTCATTTATGGTGCCGCCCAGTTCAAGAACAGTTCTGTTGCCGAATTTATGGACAAGAGCAAGCGGACCACTCTATGGATCTAACCACATTCGTATTGTGCACCTATTTCTAATGTTGACAACACATCTCTCCTACATAAAAGTTTGCAGGAGTATAGATTTCCAAGCATAAGAACAATGTTGATGTCTAGCCATCTAGGTGGAGTTGTTTCTAAGATAAATATCATGAATCCATAAACACCATAGAAATTTTTTCTAGGTTACACATCTCTAAAAAAGCTTTGCAAGATTTGCATTGTTTATGTCTTGAATGCGTATAATCCCAAGACCTCCTTCTTTGAGTGGGCGACATAGCTTTCGCCAGGATATATTATGAAAATCATTGAGTTGGGTAATACCTTTCCATAGGAATGTAGCCATGATGCCTTCCACCTTTCGACAAACTTATTTAGGGAGTTTAATGCAAGATGTCCAGAAGTTTAGTGCACCAATGACCGACTTAATCAGTTGTAATTGGTGGAAAATAGCACTCCTCTTGTTAATTTGCTTCCCGCCTTTTAGTAATTCAGAGATCTCTCCCTTGGAATGCATTTGTATCTTCTACTACTAGCTTGTGGCCTGTAAAGAAGCTTGGCTGTGACCTGTTTTGGTCTAGACCAGATCTCGCAGCAGAGGCATGACCTAGACAGAAAGGTTGCAGCCTTCAGTCTTGCGATAGGAGCTTGGCTGGCACGGCCATGGCCAGCAGCTGGAGGTTTGGTTGTACGTGGTCCAAATCTGGCTGTTGCTAGTTCTTGCCGCTGGCCATAAGTGCTGGAGAAGGCGAGGTGGCCCTAACACCTCTTCAGGGGATTATAGCAGTAGAAGCTGGACTGACTGCACCGCTGTTGCCACTGAAATGTTTTTTTTGGAAGGAAACAAAGGTAACTTTTCAGCAATCAGCACCCCAAAATTCCTCAATAAGCCAAGTTTTTTACAAGTTGGGAAAGTGATCCCAACTTTTATAATTCCCAAAATGAAATGCCCACTGAAAATCTCATCCCACTCCAAACTTGAGCTCACATCTCTGTTTTTAACGTCCCCGAGTAATTCACAAACTATTTGAATATTCAGCAAGTTGGGACCTCATAAAACTATCTGCCAAACCAACAACCAGCTCCGCAAATTTGTGACTTTGTTAAGTTATCTGCACCATGGAATTCCGTATCGGATATCGGTATCGTATCGGTCGGCTTAAGAGACAAAATATCGGAGATATATCGGAGATATTTGTAAAAAAATATCGGTGGTCAAAAACTAGTTTTTACCATATATTTCATAATTTAGCATCTAAAATGAGTTATACTAATTTAGACAAAGCATAGATTTTAAAATATGCATATTAGCATCTAAAATGAATTTTTTTTTCGAAAATATTATTTTATTATAAAATAGCGATATATCGGTCCGAAACCGATATATCGCCGATATTTGAAAAAATTCAAAAAACCGATATTTATCTGTCTCGTTTTATCGGGTGGGACCCGATATCGATATATCGGCGATATATCGGCTATCGCCGATATGGAATTCCATGATCCGCACATCCGAAGATGTTGCGTTGTTCGGCTCTTTGGAAACTCTCCTCGAAACACCCGCTTGCAAGGAAGCACGGATACAGACAAGGGTAGGATACGATACGGGTGTGGTAAATTGGTAATTTTTTTAAAAATCAGGATACAATACGGGGGAATAGTTATATTATAATATCAGGTTTTATACATCTTTAATTACATTTTAGGTTACTTATGTTTTTAATGTCTGCATTAAATATTTAGGATTTAAAGAAGAAATATATAATTGATATCTGATTTATAGTTAAGACCCGCATGCACCCATATTGGACGGGGTACAATACGGATACAATATGGGTATGGCTCCCATTTTGGAGTATCAATGCTTTTTTTTATAATTAAATATTAATATTAAAACAAACAAAACAGAGTACAAGGATAAAAGATTACAATCAACTCAGAAGACCCCTTAAAAGGAATTCCAAAGCATTCCACTTTTCTAGAAGCCTCGAGGGGTGCGATCGAGCAGGTGAAAGGCAATCGATCGCCATAGTAATCCACAAGTTACAGTACATGCGATCGATCAGAAACGGGGCGATCGATCGCGCCCTAGCTTGCAACCCCATATGACCTAGGCGATCGAACGAGGAGGGAAGCGATTGATCGCCATAGCATTACACTTTTTCTAGTATTTATGATCGATCGGGGGTGGACGATCGATCACCAGAACAATCCACTTGTTTCCGACAGGGCGATCGATTGTGCCCCTTGTTTACAATAATTCCAGCAGTTATGATCGATCGGAAGGGGATCGATTGTGCCCCTTGTTTACAACAGATTCCAATACTTACGATCTATCGGGGGAGGGCGATCGATCGCTGCATAACAGAAACTGGCCGAACTGAGGGACCAAGGCTGAACTAAGAGACCAAGGCAAGCTGACCGCACCAGCAACTTGATCAATGCCGAGGAGAATCAAACACCGGAGAGGATGACCGATCGGGGGGTACCAATGGATCACGACTTCTCCGCAATATCCAGAGCCAAAACAAAAGGAACCAATCATACCAAAACTGCACTATGACGGTTTTGCCCAAACCCTCTCTTCGCACAAGGATTCCTCTCCTCCCATAGAGTATGCAAGAAAGGGCAGTGTGTGAGACACAGGTGCGCTCAACTATATGGATGAGGTTTTGTCCTTAAGCTGGAAGGCGTTGAGAATCTTTTTACCTCTGTGGATGAGGTTTTGTCCCACTACATAGGTCTCAAGCTTTTTATCTTCAAATATCCATCAATTCCTCTCCTCCCAGATCATTGTAATAAAACTAATGAAACCAGCTTATATTATATAGCTTGCATATTTGTTGGTAAATGTTTCACTTGCGCAGGAAAATACGCCAGATTACCTTAGCATATATGCATTCAAAAAGTAGATGCCTGACAGATTCTTCTCTTTTCCTCCATAAAACACATCTGTTTACTAAAGGGATCCTACTTCTTTTCAGATGGTCTAATGTGAGTAATCCATCATTGAGTGCCATCCAAGCACAGAAAGAGTAAAGGTTCGCCTGATGCTTGAACTATAAGAGGTTATGCCATGGGACATTACCAGATTTCACTCTGTTTGCATCCCATGCACTCTTAAAAGTAAACTTTCTAGATTGTTTGAGCTACCCATAAAAATCCTCCGACTCAATAAGCGCAGGAATATTTTCTAGGATTTCCGCTTTTGCAAGATCTCCTCTTCTTGAAAGTAGCTAACCACTTTGGATTTTTTCGGATTTTAAGAAGTCAGCAATTGACTTATTTATAGTGCCGCCCAGTTCAAGAACAATTTTGTTGCCAAATTTTTGGACAAGAGTAGGCGGACCACACAATGGATCCAACCACATCTGTATTGTGCACCGATTTCCAATATTAAGAACACATCTCTCCTGCATAAAAGCTTGCAATTGAAGAATAGATTTTCATTCATAAGAACAATTTTGAGGTCTAGCCATCTAGATGGAGTTGTTTTTAAGATAAACACCATGAATCCATAAACACCACAGAGACTCTTTACAGGATACACATCTTCAAAAGAGCTTAGGAAGATTTGCATTGTTTATGTCTTGAATGCATATCATTATCCCTTTCAATAACTTACACAAACCACCACTTACAGCCATGCCTTGCCTTCACATGGATCTTCTCAATTTTGAGTTGAGATATCATGCTCACAATACTAGCTTGCCCAGCAAATACATTAATACCAGAACAAACCATAATCATTCCTCTCCATAGCAGAATAATATAGCAAGGTACTGACTTCAGCCTTAGTGGAAATCATACCCAATATTCCCAAACAGGTATCACAAACCAAATTATGATCATATTTAAGTTATGCATTGTATTGCAGTAAATTACACAAACAGCAGAATTAGCTGTTGGCTGGTTCACTGTTAGTTGACCAACAACCTGCCGATAGTGCAATTTGATGTGCTCTTTTATCTAACGTTTAGATTACACTCTTTACACTTATTCAATCATATGTAACACATTCTATTATATATATATATATATATATATATAGATATATATATATATATAGATATATCTTAGCACATTCAATGAGTGTAAAAAAGGTGAATTCATGATAGTGCATCTCAATTATAGAAGCTTCACATGAATGGATATTTTTCATCATACCCACCGGGTATCCAAAATATTAACCATAAACTTAGCAGTTTCAAATCTTAATTTAAATACATCATTCATTCCCTATGACATCAGAGAGTACACATAGCACATCCAATACATGGATTCAATTCAAAGAAAGGAATACACCTTGCTGTTCCACTATCAGCAGCCTGTCTGTCACCTCTGAGCAGTGCAACTAAATAGTGCATATGCAATTTTACATCATTTCTAGCATCTAAGACATAAGCAAGTTTAAGGCCAAAGGATTAAGTGGATTCCATCGATGGATTTACCAACATATACTTTAGACTATAGAGATGCTCACTCGTTCCTTGAAGCAGGGTTTGAGGGACTAAGTAGAATCCAAGCATTGAAGGGAGATGACAGGTCCCTATTCATAGGCAACAAAGCTCTAGGATTGGGCTGTCCCAAGGCATTAGGATTTTCCTACAATGCCCTTTCCTAGATTGCCATCTCCCAAGAGATTTGGATTTTACTAGAAGCCCTTGGTCCATAAAAGAGTTGGATAGTACCAAGAAAGACCTTCTCTTCTTAGGGAACTTAACCTTAGATTGGATAATTTCTTTGAAGGACCAAAGTCAAGAATGTCCTTTCCCTAGAAGTATTGGTTTTTACCAATGAGCTTTTGCTCAATCTTAAATGTTTCGGATTTTACCAAATGTCATTCCTAAGATTGTGGTATTTCCCAATTGCCATTCTTAGGAATTTGACAATTCTAGGATTTGTCCTACCTCACTCCTAGGATTTTACCATTCTAAGATTTATCCAATCTCAATCCTAGGATTTTAGTTATTCACAAAAAATATCAATAGGATTGTACCCTTACCAAGGGATGTGGGTAATTACCAATGTATCTTAGCCTAAAGAAAGGTGGGCTTGGTGATCGAGCTGATTATGGACTTTTATGGGTTTCTAGGGGATAGAGATATGGATCAATTCCTATTTAAATTGTGGGCTCCTTTTGGAGTGAAATAAATCCAACTTGTGTGATCCCATGGCAATATGATGTGGGCTCTAGTCCTAAGTGTTTTGTATGAGCCTAAGAAAGTCTTCATGTGCTTTGTGGTGTGCTCCTACATTGTCTTGGGCTTTTCCAATCTTCATTTTCCATTAGATACATTGAGCTTCACCTTGGGGTGCCTTCCTCACCTTGGTGGCTTTATCTTGTGGTGGCTTTCTCTTCAAGCACCACTTTATGTTGGCTTCAACTTGAGATTCTCTCATCTCAATATCTTTATATAGCCCAATCTGTACATGTACCCCAATTCATACATATACCCCATTTTTTCTCACATACCCAGTAAATTTTTGTAATTAAATTGACATATATTAAGAGACAAAAACACACTCCCAAATTTTGCCCTAATAGCATATGCAATATGTTCTCTACAACAGTTCTGATCAACTCTCGTTTGCAACAGTTCGGAATCTGCTCAAATCAGCACTATGTTTCTTCTAAGGAGTTCTGTCTCTTGATAGAACTGTTTCTCTTCTTGTCATGTACAAACTGCATCATCGAGTGATCGTTTAATATTTAAACCATTGCAAGTGCAAAAGGCAATTGTATTACAATAAATATTAAAGGGTTGTCAAACCTCAGGGACGGATGAATAATTCTACCAAACTTAAGTGAAAGAAAAGTTGTTGTTTTAGTTAAATATAAGAAAAATAGTAAATTTCAGCTACTTAAAATGAATTGAACTAATATAGAGAACTGCCAAGACTTCGAATCCGCTACACAATAAACCAGCTTATTGTCTCTCTCTCTCTCTCTCTCTCTCTCTTTTGTATAAATTCCTAATTGGCCGGCATATTCCTCTCGGACATATACTTGTCAATTCAATATATCGTGCTCTCCTCTCGGACGTAACACATAAATCAATCAAAACATAGAACTGTGATCTATCTCTCCCAAGCATAAATCAATGAAACCTTATTCCTTTATAAAGTTTACTCATGTAACACCCTAGTCTACTCACGCTCCTCTCAGACACGTAGGTATTCATCGGATTGAAATTCGCAAGAATCACTCTCGCCTCTCTCGAGCACAAAGAATAACTCTCAAATAAATTAACAGTGATTATATAATAAGATCCATACACCAACCAAGATAAAAGGTAAAATTAAAATTGAGAGAAAGAAATGATACAACCAATTTAATTGGGCTTCATCTATGCCTTTAAAAGAAGTCTAACCTCGCATTGGAAGAGAAACAAGTATCATGTTCTTTATCATCTTCTTCTTCTTCTATCCTTTGCTTTAGCCTCCAAGGTCTCCAAAGGAACTCAAAACTCTATTCTCTAATACTCTCCATGTTCATCTTAAGGCCTATTTATATAGTTAGGAAGAAAACACAAAAGACACCTTCAAAATCCGAGTTAAAATTGTAACATCCGAAAAATTAGTAAGTATCTTAAAACTGAAATTTGACCCTCTTAATGATTGATTTGACCGTGTGGTGCTGTGTTTAAATTAAAGTTGGTGAGAAGAGCTTTCCAACGACACCAATTTTGTGTGATTTGGAGTTCGGAGTAAAAAGATATGGGAAATTGAATAAACTCGATCGATCGCGCTGAAAACGATCGATCGGTTTACGGAACACGATCGATCGGCTTCGATCGGATACGATCGGCGCCATCGCGCGATTGGTAATCAGGGCAGGACGATCGATCGCCGTATTGCCCGATCGATCGCCAGTTGCGGTTTGGCGAATCCTAACCTAATTTTGAGGCGGATTTGTTTGGGAAAGATGTCATATCCTAACTAAACTTATATTGCACGTTCCTAGGGTGATTTAGGGACTCTCCCATTGGTGGAAAGTGCCCAAGATATGGTAGAATTGATTGGGCAAAGATTTTCTAAAAACTCTATATAAACCCATAGAGTCTAGGCTTGTGCTTTTAAAAACTAAACCCTAGAACGTCCAGAGGCTTTCCCCTCTCCTTCCCACGTTCATCCCTCTCTTAGAAGACCTCTTCTTGTGGGAATTGCTCAAGAGCTTGGATCGGGAAGCTTTGAAGGAAGCGGAGGAGACGAACATCGCGTAGAAAGGCGACGTCTTGTGGTGATAAAGAGTAGGATGGTTTTTCCCTCTCTTCTTATTCTTTTCTCACATTATATGATGAGTATTCTTACTGATTTTCTTGGAGTATTGCTTTGAATCTTGCGGGATTAATGATTTATGTCTTGTCTTTCCATGTGTATTGCGATACATGCATATATGCCTTCATGCTTCATGTCTAGATGGTAAATCACATCAAAGATGGATGCTTTATTAATTTTACAGAAGATAAAAGTTCTGATATTGTTCTGATTATGATGTCTAATGATTGAGTCTTATGCTTTAATGATCGATTTGCTTAAATCGACTTAATTGAAAGATATTTGGTCTAAGGTTGTGTTATATGGGGAGAAACATGATAAAAAGGGAATCTTTTTGTAATTCTAGTTAATTCCAGGATCTGTAATTGATCTAGGAGGGGAGTACTATCATCTATCATGAGTATAATATCATCTATAAGTGGTACGGTATAAGTTAATTAAAGTTTAATCAAGTTTCTCACTTTCGGCCAGAACTGTTTCTGCACGGACAGTCGACCGTGAATAATTCATAACTAATTCATATGATATCATAAAAATATAAAACCGGTGGGGTTAGAAACTAGACTCATAAGGGTACTCTCAGTAAAAATTTCAGAAGATAATATTAACTGTACAGAGTCTGGGAGCCGCCGGAAGTGGACTGTTATGCAAAAGACAGTGAGCAGAATCCAAGTGAAAACACTAAGTACTTAAGTAAAACCACTTAATATGATGTGAAGATGGTAGGACGTGTCAGTAACTATTACTGGATTATATCCTTATGATTATCACAGTAAGGTTGGGTTATGGTTGATATGATAGATGGGTAATACTTATGTCAAGAAAACCGTAATCGTGTATTTGAAGATAAAGCGCTTGTGTCGGTTTGAGGTTCCATTTGGAATCCAAATCATCTAGGACTCATTAACACCTTGTCTCTGATTTATATATTTCAATAAGACCTATATGATTTCCATCTAGGGCTGAGCATGAACGTATGTATGGATTGTGTTATTCTCTTTGTGTGACATTCCCACTTATACTCTGTATGTGAGTCTGTTCCGGTGATTGATACCTTATGTGGTTAGAGCGTTGCGGCCTCTATTTCTTTGAATTATTATTCATCATGATTATTTGATTGATTCCTCCACTAGAGGTCTTGCGGGATTTCTCCGGAAGTGGATTCATAGTATGCTCAAATTATGCCATTGCTTGATCTTGCGGGGTCACTAATATTCGTGGTACTGCGGTTCCACACTGCCCAAAAAGAGGCAACATACGTACGTTAGATTGTTGACATTACGGAAGGTCATCAGTCTCCGCCCATCGTGCCCGTAAGCACTGGTGGGGCCAGCATCCTAGACGCATGGCAGGGTTCCAAAAAGAGGACCCCTAGGGTGGTTCTGGTATAGTCACTTGCGGGTGATCGGTTCAGCGAGCAGAAATTGTACTCCTTTCACTTTTAATGTCTGGAGCTTTTTAACATGATTATCATTCCCTCCTTACTCATATGTGTAGTAGGAGCCTTATTGTTGTTTTCCTTACTTGCGGGTTGGAATTATTATTGACTAACCTTTCAGGTGTATAAATCCTTGGTTTAGTCCCGATGTTGCGGCATCTTCATAAACCTTTGTTATTCTTATCCTATTCATATTGTTTGTTCTAATTCAGTGGGTTTTTACATCCTACTGAGTGTTTCTACGAAATACTCATGCATCCTCTGATGCAGGCGCAAATGGAAATTGAGAGCAGGAAGTTGCAGTAGTGAAGCGGTCGCAGGAGCCGTGAAGATTTAGAGTTTATATTATTTGCTTTGCTTATTTTGATGCTTATGACATTTATTGGTAATTGTGTGCCATAGATTTATAGGTTTATTTGATTTGACTTTCTTAAATGGATTATCAGTATTATTAAGTAAATTTCCATTCCATAGTATTCATTAATGTTTGTATGTGTATTGCACTGATTATGGGCATGACCGATTACACATCCTTTTGAGATGATCGTAATTGGTGGTTAATTCGACAGTTCGGTCTCGCGCCCGAGATTCTCTACCTCCAAATGTATATCATTGATTGGCTTCCGCACTCCGTTCGAGGTATGGGATTTCGGGGCGTGACAAAAATAGGGCAAAAATCACTTTTGCGCACACGGTAATCGATCGCCAATACGGGCCTATTGAACGTCTACCGATCGATCGCCAGATTCCTTCATTATTTCCTGCGTCTGCCAATCGATAGCCGGCCGATCGATCACATTGGCTGATGATCGATCATTCTCTCAGTTTTACGCATCTCATCTTTTCCTACAAATGCGAATGATCGCCGACTGCCGATCGATCGTTCTCTGACTTTTACTTTTCAGCCAAATTTTCCAATGGTCATAACTTTTCACTTCGATTGTGCGTGGTCGATGGAGTTGGAAAGCTGACTTCTTGAAATTTAACTAAATAAGTCCAATCAGAGATATGCACACGAAGTTATGATTATTCAACCACTAGTGTCACTTTTCACCTCATTTCTATATCTTACTCTTGTTTTCCTACAAAAACTAAAAACTATATTATAGTATCACTAAATCTAATCAAACACTAACATAAACATAAGTTTAAAGGATTATAAAATGCATAATTCATGTGTAGATCATCGAGCTCCTCTCGTCCTCACTCGTCGACATTACTACGAGTCATAACCAATTAATTAACTCACACTCACTTGTCTTACAGACGTGTCTCGCATCCATTTGGCGCCTGGCTCCACCATCTTGCATTAGATGTCCTAAGACCCTGGCACCAGACTAGCCTCAGTGCTAGGTCTAGCCCAGCGCTAGGGCTAGCCTACATGCACCAAGTCTTTGTTCATTCGATTTCTAATGCATCACATACACATCAAACTCAAATTAGGCAGCCACACTTTCTTAATTTAAGTCAGTTTCCTAAAATAGCAGTTTAATAATTCATACCAATTTTCTTGGTGTTATATTTAGTTAAGGGAGTTGTTAGTTGTTGCCCTTCGCATTTACATCTCTCAAAGTGAATTGTAGTGGTGGCACACATTTGCTCGTTCAGTCTAATGATTGGCCAACTCTGCACCTTCAAGAACATATTGTTCGCACACTTCGATCTGCTTGAGGTGAGAGTACCATATCTTCTACCAAGGAATTCATTCAACATGAGCCCAGTTTCTATAGTTGATGTTATTAATGTATTTGAATGCCTCCTCATTGTGTTGCTTAATTTTTCTTTGACTGATCTTCCGAGTTTTTGTACAGCTCTGAATAAGAGCTTCTTCAAATGTCCGTCTTCCCATCTATCGAGGATGTTTTGTTCTATATGACGGAGTGAAAACCCATGATGAGCCTTTGGGAAGACATCAGGGTCTGCTTTGAGAAGCCCCTTCTTATGTCAAAAACCATTGTGTCTAGTCTTGAGGGCGACTCTATGAAAATAGAAGTACAAATTAACTTTAAGAACAATGTCCTGAAAGTAACATAGGATAAGAATTGTGTGAAAAAAATACGATTGCAATTATCATAATAAGCAATTGTAGTTGTGTCATTGAGGGCACGACTCCTGCTAATAGATACACGACAGTGTGGTAGTGTCATGTAATTGTGAACACGATATGCAGTGCTATCTTGTCATCGATGACACGACTCCTGCATATCGTGTTCAAAATTACAAGACTACAATTAATGATTATTCTCCAACTTACCAAGTGTTTCTTATCTCTGCCTCAACAACAACATATGCAACATATACCATTTGTTGATTACCATCAATGGTTGTAGCAATCAATAGACATCTAGGATACTTTCCTTTTAATAATGTTCTATCCACAGTTAAGAGAGGCCAAAGTGAACTTCTAAAAGCTCTTGCAACGGGGCCAAACATCCATAACACATGTTTCAAATCATATCCGCCTAACTCTATTTCAGGTATATCACAAGATATTTCCATAACCACATAGTTTCATGGATTAGACTGTTTTGACTCCTTGTCGTATGCAGGAAAAATGCGATATGAATCATCTAGGTTTCCATCAATCAACTCCGATAAAACTTCTTTCGCCCGCCATGCTTTCTTAAAGTTTGACTGCTACGTCCCAATGTTTCTCAATGTATGGTATTCTCTAGTGTGATAGTATTTGACTCCTTATGTAGGCCATGACATTTCTTTGCAATCCATAGGTGTGAAGCTAAAGGATGATCTTTATGTCACATGTATGCTCAACCTCCCTCCTTGTCATGCTAACAGCGCCTGACATGTTTGATGCCCGAATATACCACTTGCATCCATTCTCCTTGCACTTTACAACAAATGTATCCTTGTTCTCATCAACCACAATGTAGGCGAACCTCCACTTTATTGCCAAATGAACAAGAGTTCTCCTAAAATATTTAATTCTTTTGACCCGAGCCCCTAATACAAGAAGAGCCTCGTAGTCAGTTGCTTGCAAACTACCGCTCAACATCACCTCTTCCTTGTATGTCTCTATCTCTACATCCAAACCGTACTCAGTGCCCCATCCCCAACCTCGATCTTCTTCAATATGAACAAAATTTGAGGTGAATGATTCTAGTTATCAGATACAACAACATTATTCCCTTTCGACGTGGATGGTTTTGTAGCAGCTACATTTGGAACTTCTTCATCCTTAGACAGATCAATTTCTACCTATTCCCTGTCCAGCTCAGGGGATTGTGCATGTAGAGGTAACAACCACTCATCCCCTAACTATGGATCGTCAGTATCAATAAATTCTTCATCTCCATCAATAGCCACCTTTGAAAATTGCACATCATTTTTATATTTCTTATTCTCTTCATTTACTATTTTTCCTTCTTCTCCTTGTACTATATTAGATCCAACCTCTGGGGTAGTGAATGTCCTCACATTTTCATTACTTTCTCCCAAACTGCAAAATATGAAGAGGGCATATCAGTATGAGTCGTGTAGACAAATACACGAAATGTAAGAATATCGTGTAATCACTTACACAATACCAGTGCAATACACAATAGCAGTGCTATTGTGTCCTCGAATACACGATAGCAGTGTTATCGTGTATTCGAGGACATAATAGCCTTGCTATCGTGTCATCGATTGCACAATAGCAGTGCACAATGGCCTACCTATCCTGTAATTGTGTATTCGAGGACACGATAGCCATGTTATTGTGTATTCAATTACACGACAGCAATGTATCGATTTCACGATAGAACTGCTATCGTGTCGTCAGTTATATAATACCAGATAACTTGAAAAGTCGTGTCACATATGTTGATAAATTGTGTTCTTACCTTGCTGTTCCAAATACAAGCTCTGGCTATTTCCTACCTTCACCTCTTGATGATTGCAGGTCATCATATGTCAAGTGAATATGTTGATTTCATAAAGATATCATCTCATTATTGACACTGGAAGTCCTCTCCGTATGCAACTCCAACACTTTCGTCCTTGCTGTCTTATGAATTTTGAAGATACTTTTCAAATCTTCATCATCCCCTACGACGTATGGTATGCATGGAGATGCTGACGGAATTAGGTATTTGAGGGATAGGTTGCCCATTGCAGACGTGAATCCTAATTTTTGTTCAACTTGAATCAATAGATCTACGAACTTCACCCATCTGTTAATGCTCATTAGCTTCACTTTCCCACTTACGTACTCATGAGCAATTCCAAATAATCCATCGTAGTGTAGATAAACAACTACTTCTTCTATTATGGCATGGTCGAGGGCGGGCTTGAATATTCTGTTCACAAAATAGGACATGCCTGAGGGCAGGGGAAGGATGTGTGAAGGGGCATGGTTGATGGCGGCTGAATAGCCAGGTAATATGGAAAAGGTTGGGTTTAGGGTTTCAGGAGAGCAAAATAGGAAGACCAGGTCTTGAAACCATGTTATATTGTACAACACCGGAAAAACTAGGTAATATGGCATTCCAGGCTCATTGGCCAGGTAGCTGAACTATTCTTGCTCGAGGAGAGATTTGAGAGAGGAGAAGATTGCTGATTTTAGTCGAGAGGACATAAATTGCAGATGACAGAACCAGATCTGTTTTTGGGAGAAAGGAAGAACTAGTTTTGGAGGTAGTGAAACATAGCATATTGCAAAACTATTGTAGTCGAGAGTATTGATTTGTAGAGATGCCAATGACTCCTTCAACAAAACGGGCTTTTTCTTTCCTTCTCTCATGTTTAACTAATTTCTTTGTACTAAGACTAGATGAAGCCCTTATCGAATTGTTTATGACTCCCATATTTTAATCGCAATTCTAAAGAAGACATCTTTCTTCCATGTGTTTAATACAATTTTGCTATAATTGTTCTACTTGTCGAGAGAGAGTAGAGTGAATTGTTAGTGAGATCGAACTAAGGAATTGTCAATGTTCGAGAGGTCTTAGCAAATTCTAAGGTACTATATTGGATAAAGATTGAATTTTTATTATTGATCTTTGCTCGAGAGAGAGCGATCTGTTGATTTAGAGTTAATTGTTTAGTAACATGTTCGAGAGGAGCATAGATAATTATTCCTTTTTCTCAATTATACGTGACTTCGAGAGGAGCACATATAATTTATCATTTAGAATTGTACGAGCTTAAGGAGAGGAAATCTATTAAGTTATGGTGGATTTGAAGTCTTAGTATATTTCTCATCAGATTATTTTTCGCACAAATTTCCTTGCTTTGTTTAATTATAAGTCAGAACTTTTCATTATAATTTATTAAGCATAATCTTAGAATTAGGTTGAATTTCATACCAAGTCCTTTCAGTTCGACCTCGTAGCCGCTAGTCTATAACTTGGCTCGTGCGATTGCGAGTATCTCGTGTGTAACATAAAATTTCAATTGCTGCCTTCCCAATCAAGCTATTTGCAGCTCTATTTCCTTTTAATCTCGTCTAGATTTGAAGTAAAAATTTCATTTTTAAACCATTCCGAAACAGAGCAAGAGCACCCAAAAATTCAATCTTTCCCTTTCTTGCCAAATCACACCTCTTTTAAATCTTCGATTGAACCAAAAATTGGTACTTACCATTCTATTCCATAGCTGAAATTCATCTTCCCAATTTGGCTCTCTTCTTTCCCAAATATGAACTTTCCAAAATCAGAAATTTTGTTCATGTGTTTGCCATTGTTCCCTCAACTCCGACTTCTTCTCCGTCACCTTTTTTGTCAACCGCCTCATCCTTGCCATTGAGCTTCTGTCTCTATCGACTAAAGTCTTTAATAAATCTTTTATAAAATCTAGCACGGCCTAAAAATGATCTATTTCTTTCACAGCTTCCGGGGGTAGAAGATGGGAAATTAAATCAATTTTGGCTCTATCAATCTCTATGCCTCTATGTGATATAATATGCCTAAGAAAATTTTATTTTTGAACCATAAAATGGCATTCCTCCCAGTTAAGTAAAAGATTTTTTTTAGACCGCATTAACACTAAGGATAGGTGGTGCAAACACTCATCGAAACTAGATCCAAAGATGGAAAAGTCATCTATGAACACCTCTAAAACTTGCTCTACCATATCATAGAAAATACTCAGCATGCACTTTGAAAGGTAGCAGGTGCATTGCATAGCTCGAAGGGCATGCAATGATAAGTAAGGGTACCAAAAGGACATATGAAAGTTATCTTTTCTTGGTCTTCAGAGGCTATAGGAATTTGGTTATAACTAGAATAACCATCAAGAAAGCAAAAATACTCATGCCCAGCTAATCTTTCTAGCATCTGATCAATGAAAATACAAACTCCAAATACAAGCTCCGGCTATTTCCTACCTTCACCTCTTGATGATTGCAGGTCATCATATGTCAAATGAATATGTTGATTTGATGAAGATATCCTCTCATTATTGACACTGGAAGTCCTCTCCACATACAACTCCAACACTTTCCTCCTTGTTGTCTTATGAATGTTGAAGATACTTTTCAAATCTTCATCATCCCTAGGACGTATGGTATGCATGGAGATGCTGAAAGAATTAGATATTTGAGGGATAGGTTGCCCATTGCAGACTTGAATCCTAATCTTTGTTAAACTTGAATCAATAGATCTACGAACTTCACCCATCTGTCATTGCTCATTAGCTTCACTTTCCCACTTACGTACTCATGAGCACATCCAAATAATCCATCATAGTGTAGATAAACAACTACTTCTATTACGGCACGATCGAGGGCGGGCATGAATATTATGTTCGCAGAATACGGAAGTATGTGTGAAGGGGCGTGGTTGACAGCGGCTGAATGGCCAAGTAATATTGAAAAGGTTAGGTTTAGGGTTTTAGGGGGGCAAAATAGGAAGGCCAAGTCTTGAAACCATGTTATATTGTATAAGACCGGAAAAACCAGGTAATACGGCATTCCAGGCTCATAATATGTTCACAAAAACATTCAGTTGAATTGATGGAGCTGGGAGGCGATTGGCAGATGAGGTAACTGTTACATTTAGTGATCTGAAGTTATTGATGTGGACAGTATTTATGCTCATGGAGACTGATGTTAATTGTTTTAGCTATTGCCTACTTGCCGATTGTGATCCATGAGGCATGGTAATCGGAAGTAAGCATCTTAAATTAGGTGATGGCCTTTGAATTCTGATAGTAATCTGGGTAAAGGATGAAAGGTAAATTAAAAGGTCATTCCGTGCTAATTAAGATAAAAAATTCGGCGTGGCTCTCTGTAAATTGGGGATAGCTGGTTGTCATTATCGCTGTAACCCAAGTAATTAGCAGCTTAAGAGTAGCAACACTGGGGGTTCATTTGTTATTTTGCTCTATTAGGATCTGTTACTGCAAACAAGTGACTACATTCTTGAGCTTTGTTGTTTGTTTAATCCGCGTATGCTCGTATTCTCCTTAGCAGGCATTTCCTGCATCATCCGCCAATTCTGTCACAACTCTACTCATCTTGAATGGTTTTTTTTAGTTCGATCAATTCCAGTTTTCAGTCACTCATTCCAGATGTTCTTGTTTCGCTGCACACAATCCATGCACGAGTCTTTTTCTTGGTTGGTCATCTTTACTGACATGACTGGATTTTGGAACAGGTTAGTCAGGAGAACTGAAAGCTTGAAGAGGATCTCTTTAGTTGCTCATTCTCTTGGCGCAAGAGGTAAATTAAATTGGTATATTTCTTGAAGGAAGTGACTAATGTGTATCATCTCTTCTGCTGGTTTTTGTTGGATCCATTGTTCTTTTGTTAGCTTTCTCTTTTTTGTTTTAACTGTATCCAGCAGGCATGGTTGTGGTATTTAATTTTTTGTTCTCTTCGTAATTGGCTTGAGAGTTCAGACTCTAGTTAGAACTCTAATGACTCAATAGTATACAAAAACTGCCAACTCGCAGGACACTGACTCGATTAAGCATGACTTGACCAAAATCCATTTTTAAGTAGATTATTCTTACTGTAATAATCATTACCCAAGTCTTTCCATCTTCATTAGGGTTATCTTAACATTAACCCATCATAAGACCACGTTGTACAAAGTAATAGTATATTGAACCTCATTTCTGTGCACCTTTATTTACACAACATTCCACTTCCGAAGTTTACTATAATTTGTACAATTCGAATTAGGTTCTGAAATTTTTATTGTAGATTTCCCTATGAATCTAGTTTCTAACCCAACCAACAACATATTTTTCTGAATTTTCTACAATTATTTATAATATTTTAACTACTGCTCATCGGCGCAGAAACAGTTTTGATCGGGAGAGTCTTACTCTAACGTGTTCTAATACATTATATATATAGCACCTAAAGTCATGATATTAATCATTATTACCCAATCCCAAGGTGTATTACAGACCTTAATGGCTTCATTAATAGGTAGTATTTCTCATATTATGATACCTTTAAATTATATAAAACTATTTATGCTAATAGTATCATATTAATATACATTTTACCCAAACAGGACATCCAATCCCGAATAAGAACCCGAAGGGTAATCAAACTGATAGGATCATAAAAGAGTCAACTTTCTTGTGAATTAAGAGTTGTGACACGAAATATATCATCAACATGAAGATTGATTACGATACACAACTGAGTGCACATACTTACCATTCATAGATAATACCTGTCTTAGAACTCGTAAAACAAAGCAACAAGGAACTTGCTGTACATATTTTCAAGTTTGAGGTATCTCTTAGGCACATTACACGAACACATTTCAGTGGCCCAATAAATGAGAAGAACAGAAATACCAAACATGAACAGAAGTTTCAATGGTAGATTGACATGCCAGACCTACCATAAATTAAAAATTTGCCTCCCAATCTCCTTTTTAACTCTGTTTCAACATATCCTATGTGTTATTGGTTAGACACGCATAGGTAAAGATGAATGCACTATATGTTCTTTTTTGGACATGTATAGTTCATTCAATTGGAAAGTAATTAAATTAACGATATCTTTAGATAGGCATAGAGTAAATAAAATTCTCAGCTTTCATACGCAAATTCCCTAATTAAAACTTGTTTATTGTTAGACACAGATATTCTCAGGGATTAAAATTCATGAATAATTTACACAAGTCTCTCCTAAAGCATAAGGAGAATATCATGAAATTTCCATCAACACACATAAGAAATATATCATATCAACTATTCTTAAATAAAATAACCGAGAGTAACATCACTAATTTAGGGCTTCATATAAGCCTTAATATAAAATTAGAAAGACATAGAGAAAGAAAAGAAAGAAGTCTATTTTGTATTTATTGACAAGCAAAAATTGAGATATGAAACACAAACAATCGTCCTCTTGGACAAGCCTGCAAATTCTGAACTTCTATCTTTTCTCGCAGCCCCTCGATTGCTTTTTTATTTTTTTTACTGTTCATGCATTGGTCACTATACACGCCATTGTTTATCATCTTCCTCAGCCATCTTTTCTACTGTAGCATGTTTGTTCTGCTGTTCACTCCGACTGTCACGGCCTGGGTTTTTAAAACTATTTTTAAATCAGAGTAGTAGCGGAAAATCAGAGGATTACTCCTCTATGCAATAAATAAAGAGTTGAAAAATTTTCGACTAAGCATCAAGGCCGTGATAACTGGGGTTCACAAATATGGATACAAGACCATATATACATATAGTATTACAAGATACAAAGTCGATTAAATCAATCCAAGTCCTCTAAGTGCAAGTCTATATTCCAACTCAAAATATACTAGATAATAATTGACACTCACGCCAGAGTAACAAACCAGGAGAAGGAGATATGCTAAGAAATCTAAACGTCCTCACCACCAGACTCCCAAGTGTCACGTGAAGTTAATCTTCCACAACAGCACCTACATCACATAAGGATGCTGAGTATAAAAATATTTAGTGGGATACCGTAACCCACTCATCATATCAAAATCAACAAATCAATAGTTGCATTAATATCTTATGCAACCTATTATAGAGTTCCACTTGATTCTTTTATTAATATTTCAAGCAAAGTCTTTTATTGCTTCATAAGTTCAAGTTCAATAATTAAGTCTTTGTCCCATAAAGACAGACTCACTGAATGTCATACCTACATGACAGACAGCACGAAAACACCATGACTATTATTCCGGTTAATACCGGTAATCAGGCATGCCCTGAATCCCTCAAGGGTGACTGCCTCGCCCATTCCTTACCTTAAAAGGTATCACCATCGGAAGGGTCTGGCTCCACATCAGCTCCTAGACTCGATGTGGGTCGGGAAACGCAGCCTTCTAGGATGCTAACGTCTCCAATATTGTGCAGAGTAAACCATTTGGCAACCACGGCTCAGGATGTGTGTAGAGCTTCCATCAGTTGGAAGATGCAAAAGCTCTCTCTAAAATCCATAGAGAAGAGGTAACAGCTTAAGCCTAGCCAATAGAATATGTAATGCTCTCTTTAAAATCTATAGAAAGATGCAAACATGGGCCAAAATAACATGTAAATGCTCTCTCTAAAATCCATAGAAAGATATAATAGCTTAAGCCTGGCCAATAGAAGTTGGTCCTTATTAGGTACCATGACACAGAGCTTCCACCAGTTGGAAGATGTGAATGCTCTCTAAAATCCATAGAGAGATACAGACGGCAGAGCTTCCACCAGCAAGAAGATGCAACACCACCTCAGTCAATACCTTGTGATCTTTAACAGGTATCACAATATTACTAGTACGAACCCCTCTTAGAGTTATAACATACAATTCACAACTGCTGGCTCAATAGCTCAACAGATAGTCTGACCTTTGACTTAATAGTCATTCAGTCGCATGATCGGAAGTCACTCACACTCACACACTGACTCCCAATCCCAAAGGCATTTTAGTCTTTATCATGATTAGGATCATCCAAACCCTCAAGCTTAGCCCTCAGTCATCATTTTATTATCTTTCATAAAATGATTAAGTCTCCAAACCATCTAGGTTTATTAGTCGGGCTTTTCCTTATCATTTAAGGTCCTTTGCTATTAGCCTGCATAAAATCAGGGACAAATGCCCTTAGTACAGTAGCATCACACACATACCAATAACATGCCAATTTGGACTTAAAATTATTTATCAAACAGCCCAAAATTAATAAAATGAGCCAATGTACTATACTGGCTCTACATATACCATACTGCACTAAAATACACAGACGGTCACACTTGACCGTCAATTATAATCAATTCTAACTGTCGGTTGAGGGCCACCGGCAGTTCAAAATCAAAACCGGCTAATGAACCGGGTTTATTATTGAACCGGGGTTCGGTCTGAAGATGAACCAAGTTTATTATTGAACCGGGTTTGGTCTGAAGGTGAACCGGACAGGGTTCAATCTGCTTGAACCGGCCTATTTATTAAACCGGTTTGGCCTGGTATTGGACCGGTCCGGTCGGGCCTGTGCCTGAACCGGACCGGTCATCTCTCCCAGCGAGACAACCAATCTTGGTTATGGCGGCGGCGAGCTTTGGCCGCTGCTGCTGCCGGGGCTGGCTTCACCGGCGATGGCTCGCCATTACGGCGGCTATCGTTACCCCCAATGCACGGTAGTCTCGCCCTTCATCATGCCTGCCTCAAGTTGCTTGGCGACTCGAGTGCCGTCGACTTTTGTCGAGTTGTTCGCCATCAAGTTGGCGACTTTCCAGGCCGGCGGAAACTTCGCCATCTCCCTGGAGGTTCCAGCTGGCCTCCTATTGGCGATGGGGTTTGGTGGATGTCCCGCCGGCTTGTCCCCGCCACTACTTCTTCGTCACAGCTCCGCTATAGCACTGCCAGTAGGCCCATGCCACGGGGAGCTATACTTCTTGTTGCGGCAGTGCCACCCCTCAGCTCGTGCGGCTGGTGTAGGGATTTCACCCACCGGCGCCACTATCGACTCCACCAACGGAAAAAGCAAAGAAAATACAACTCAGATGAAATGTTTCAGGATCCAACCTTGCATGTCGAATCGTCGCCCGCTGGAAGTCGTTGGAATCGTCAGAGACTCGCCGGAACTTGCTGGACGCTGGAAAATTGTTGGGGTCAATGAAGTTGCCGGAAATAGCAGAAGTCGCCGGAGCAACCCTCGTCGCGGGCATTGAGGTCATTGCTTTCCCCCCCTCTACTATTCATCGTCATATTCTCTCTCAACATGCTCTGTTTTTATCCCAGATAGAATTGTTGAGTTGCAGTCGTGGTCGCCAGAGGTCGCCGCCGTGGTCACTGGAGGTAGCTGAGAGCCGCCGGATGCTAGAGGTCGTCTAGCTCGTCGGGGGTCGCCGGATGTCGAAGGACGCCGGAGGTTCGCTGGAAGCTGCCGCTGCCTCTGCTTTTACTGGCTTGATGTTTTTGGGCTGAGGTGAAACAGGACGGAAACATCTGGGTTAGCATAGGAGTCGGAGTGGCCTCCACTTGGGTTCAGCCAAGCAACATCTGGCAAACCCAAGCCACACCTGGCTATACCAACTGCCAGGTATTACACCGACTGCCTCTGTGGTTGTCGTCGTCTTCTTCTTTTTTTTTCTTTTTTGGCCGAACACCCCAAAACCCTCTTCTTTATCTCTTTTATAGCCAACTCCAAACCCCCGCGGCATAATCATTGGAGGATCAATCATAATCTCTAGCTTTCCCATTCTGAGCCGATCCCCATTGAGCGCAAATCAAATCCCGTCCAGATCCAAGCTTATCCTTGGAAGGAGTCCAAGTTCGGTTATGCAAATTCGTTATCGCTGCCAGACTGAGTCTAGCCTTTCATCCTGATTGAATCTTCCAAATTGAACATGCCTCTTTCAATTTGGTTTGTTGCTAATCGTGAGTTTCCATTGAGTCGTGTCCTTCTTCTTCTTCGCTCTTCTATTTCCTCTATTCGTCTGCTCGAGCAGTCAAGCGTTCGAACATAACACTCGATTTTTCTTCTTTCTTCTTTTTTTTTTCTTCTTTTTATTTTAAAACCCGTCATCTCATTCTCCTTCGCCGGATCTCATCTGGACGCTCTTCACTTTAAAACATAACCGGTCTTCACAGATTATGTCCTGCTATATTGGAAATTGATCTTTTGAGACCGCTTTGGCTTTCCTAACTGTCGGATCTTCTTTGTATTAATTTCTTCGCATAAAAACTCGTTTGACGCGCAATAACTCCATGATCTTCAACTTGAGCTCATGAAACCTACATATATAAAATTAAAGTCAATTTAGACATGTAATAAAATGTAAATATATTAAATTCAATTAATGCATCTAAATTATTCAATTAAACACAAATTAATTATTAAACACCTAATATATAGCTTAACACTTAATAACCTAGATTTACTCCTATTTTATTAGAAAAAATGACTAAAGGTATATAAAAGTGTATATATATATCAATGAGGTAATTGATTTTTAATAACTTTGTCTGTTCCCTGTTAGAATTAGGACAGTCCAACCATTTATGAAACAAGAACAAACAGTTTGAAACAAGTATAGAAAGAAGAAAGTTGATCTGCTACAGCCAGAAAGCTGGCCTATTACAATTACCTGTTATTTCTAGGAGCAACAGCAGACTATTTTTCAACAATGAGTTCTTATATATTTCATTTTGATTATAGCAGGACCAAAAGTTGTAAGATTCCAACTGGTAACTCCAGATAGCTTGGATAAGATGTAAAAGATGATGCTGATCCATATAGCATATTTATTTCAAGCCTGTGCATTCGATCATATGTATGGTTCTTCATTGCTTAGTATGACCAGGGCACTAAACATGCTAGCTAAAGTGGCTGAAGGTAGAACCAACAGAAGAAAACGTGCAACCGTAAGAATTCAAGTGATGGCTTCTACTCAGGGGAATGTGGGAACATTGAAGACAATTTCAGAGGGAAAAAAGGAGCCCGATCATCATCTGGTTCTCGTCCATGGTATTCTAGCGAGGTATAAATAGATTAGATGGAGGATTTTGATCCTTTTGAGCATCTTTTATATTGTGGAAACTATTGTAAGATGTATAAATCCATGCCTTTTAATAAAATATAATGAACATCCATATACAATGATGCAGCCCAACTCATAATATTAACACAGTGTACTAAGAATAATTGAGAGTAGAGATCACATATTTAGAAGTGGATTGTGACTGGTATTCAGGCCATCTAGTGTTCGCTTCAATTAAGGTGTCTTTAGCCATTTTAGATGAGTACCTCTGAGATGTGGTGTTCAGGGACTCAATTAAGAAGCTTTAAAAATGAGTAGAATCTTTAATAACCCTGCTTTTCTTTAAGAAATTTAGGTGTAACTTTTAATTGGAATGGAATAAAAGACTTCTTTCGGCTTTAGTGTTTTTGTGCTCTTTTGTGTGGTTGACTTGGTTGTCGTGTTAGGAGTCATGGATTGGAGGATGAATTAAAATGAAACACTAGTGTTAAGTTCTAATTCTCCTTCTTTCCTCGGCTGTAGATTTTCCGAGATGGTGACTGGAGCTCGTGGCCGACGATCAAGTGCAGCACCGAACCCTTCACAAGACGAAGCCATGAGTCAGAATTTGTCTGACGTGGTGAGATAGTTGGCAGCCGAGCTTCAGAATGGAGGAAGTAGCAGCGGAACGGCCAAAGTGAAAGCACCCACTTTGGAACGGTTCAAGAGGGCAGGACCTGCATTTTCGGGTGATGACAACCCGGAGAAAGCCGAACGATCGGTGGTGGAGGTCAAGTGTCTATTCAAAGGAATGAAGGTTCCGGCTGAGGAACAGGTAGTCTTCATGACCTATCTGTTTGTGGGAGAAGCCGTCTTTTGGTGGGAGTTGGCGGAGCGGAACAAATTTGAGGTTGGACAGGACATCTCTTGGGATGAGTTCAAGGAGGTGTTCAATAAGAAGTACTTTCCTCCGCACGTGCTGCACAGGAAGGAGAAAGAATTCTTGGAGCTGGTTCAGGGATCCATGTCCGTACTCCAGTACGAGACTAAGTTTGAGTAGCTGCAGCGATTTGCAACAGATGCTTGTCCTAACGATCTCGTTAAGGCAAGGAGGTTCGTGGACGGTCTACGTGATGGTTTAAGGGCGAAGGTGTTGGTTTCTCAACCGACCATAGTAGCGAAGGCGGTTGAACTGGCCTCTATTTTGGAAGATGACTATAAGAGGACCCAAGAGCGGAAAGGGAGTTCCAGCAAGGGTCAAGACAGTAATTTCAAATGCTCTAGATTCAAGAGATTTGGGAACAACAGCCGTTTTACTAACCGACCGGCAAAGCAGCAAAAGCAACGGCCGAACTGGGGGAATAATCAGAACCGTGCGATAGTACCTTATCGTCAGCCTCAGCTCAACAACAGGCCAGAAACTGGAGGTAAATGCCGATTCTGTGGACAGCAGTCTCATGCTGGGAAGCCGTGTCCACAGGATACTCAGAGATGTTAGATTTGTAATGAAGTTGGTCACATTGTGCCCTACTGCCCTAACCGTGACAAGAAAGTAGGAGGGGAGATGAGTAAGAAGGCTCAGGCTCGAGTCTTTGCTCTGACTTTGGCGGATGCCCAAGCTTTGGACGACATTATTAAAGGTACTCTACTTGTCTTGGATAGATTGGCTAGAGTGTTGATAGATCCAGGATCATCTAGATCTTTTATTTCTGTGGTGTTTGCTGCCAGCCTAGGAAGGAAACCTTCTAGACTTGAGTGTGATCTCTCCATTTCTACTCATGTTGGGGACTCAGTGTTAGCGACTGAGTATCTGGAGGATTCTCCTATTGTGATTGATGATGTGGTGTCGACTGCTAACCTTGTCTTGGTTGAGATGTTTGACTTTGATGTGATATTGGGGATGGATTGGTTAGCTAGATTTGGCGCTATAGTTGATTGCAGTAAGAAGAGGGTATATTTTAGAATTCTGGGAAAGAGAGAACTAATGTTTCAAGGAATTCAATTAAAGAAATAAAATTATCTAATTTATGCAATAGAAGTTTAGAAATTAGTAGCCAAAGGGTGTAAAGCCTTTTTAGCTACTGTAATGTCAGATGAGAAGACTACCCCTAAAATAGAAGAAATTAAGGTAGTAAATGATTTCCTAGATTTGTTTCCGGATGAATTATTCATTCGTCCTGGAGGTTCGACAATCATTTAATATTCACTGTAATACAATTGCCTTGTGCACTTGCAAGGGTTTAAATATTAAACAAACAAGTTTTTTGCGTCGTTGCCAGGGGCTTGCAAAGGTTTAAGTCATATTCATACCCCTCAGCTCGTGCGGCCGGTGTAGGGATTTCACCCACCGGCGCCACTATCGACTCCACCAATGGAAAAAGCAAAGAAAATACAACTCAGATGAAATTTTTCAGGAACCAACCTTGCATGTCGAATCGCCACCCGCCAGAGGTCGTTGGAATCGTCAGAGACTCGCCGGAACTTGCTGGACGCTGGAAAATTGCTGGGGTCAATGAAGTTGCCGAAAATAGCAGAAGTCGCTGGAGCAACCCTCGTCGCCGGCATTGAGGTCGTTGCTTTTCCCCCCCTCTACTATTCATCGTCATCCTCTATCCCTCTGCTCTCTCTCAACATGCTCTGTTTTTATCCCAGATAGAATTGCCGAGTTGCAGTCGTGGTCGCCAGAGGTCGCCGCCGTGGTCACCGGAGGTAGCCGAGAGCCGCCGGATGCTCGAGATCGTCTAGCTCGTCGGGGGTCGCTGGATGTTGAAGGACGCCGGAGGTTCGCTGGAAGCCTTAACTAGATGAAAATTGAATATAAGGAAATGAGAGAAGAGTTACGGGCCCTTCACAGTGTCACGCCCAGAAATCCCATAGCTCGATCGGAGTGCAGAAGCCAATCAATGGAATACATTTCGAGGTAGAGAATCCCGGGCATGAGACCGAATAGTCGATTTTCCAACCAATTACAATCATCTCAAAAGGACGTGTAACCGATTATGCCCGCAATCAGTGTAATACAATAATAGACATCAATGAATACTATGAAATGAATTTACTTAATAATAATTATAATCCATTTAAGAAAGTCAAATAAAATAAACCTATAAATCTATGGCACACAATTGCCAAAAATGTCATAAGCATCAATAAAAGTAAAGCAAATAACTAAATCGTCTATACTCTCTTCTCGGCGCCTGCAATCCGCCATTCCACTACTGCATTTCCTGATCTCACTTTTCGTTTACGCCTTTATCAGAGGATGCATGAGTTTTTCATAGAAACACTCAGTAGGAGGTAAAAACCCACTTAATTAAAACAAGCAGTATGAAGAGAATATGAATAATAAGGGATGGTGAACATCTCACAACATCTAAACTGAACCGAGGTCTATACACCTGCAAGGTTAGTCGACAACAGTTCCAACTCGCAAGTAAGGAAAACATCAATAAGGCTCCTACTACCCATATGAGTAAGGAGAGAATAATAATCATAACAAATGCTCCAGACATCTAAAGTGAAATGAGTTACAATTTCTGCTCGCTGAACCAGTCGCTCGCAAGTGACTAAACATACCAGAACCACCCTAGGGGTTCTCTTGTGGAACCCTGCCATGCGTCTAGGATACTGGCCCCACCAATGCTTACGGACACGATGGGCGGAGACTGAGGACCTTCCGTAATGTCCATAATCTAAAGTACATATAGTGCCTCCCTTTGGGCAGTATGGAATCGCAATTTCATAATTATAAGTGACCTCAAGATCTAGCAATGGCATAATTGAGCATACTATGAAACCACCATATTGAGAGTCTCGCAAGGTGTCCAGTGGAAGAAACAATCATGTAATCAATATGAGCAATATCTCAAAAGAATAGAGGTCACGACACTCTAAGATCATAAGGTATTTCTTACCAGATTAGACTCTCTCAAGGAGTATGGATAGAAGCATCAAAGTCTTTAGTCAACACATAACTCACTCATTGGAGTAGCATAGAATAACAAGATAACTCAGACACTTCGAATAATGACAACTCACACAAGGAGTAACATACAATCAATACATACCTTTCATGCTCAGCTCTAGATAGGAATTCTTCATTCGCATTAGAGTTTTATAATACTAATATCAGAGATAAGAAATCAGAGAATCTTAGATGATTTGAATTCCAAGTAGAATATCAAACCGACATCAACGCTTTTGAAATAGATAGTTATGAATCTCTTATTCAAAGGATCATCCCTCATAATTGAATTATATCTTACCCAATTCTTACTGTGATATTCCATAAGTATATAGTCCAATTACTGTTATTAACATATTAATCGCTATCATATCATATTCCGTGATGTTATTTGTATACTTAGTATTTTCTCTCAGATTCTGCTCACTGTCTCCTGCACAACAGTCCTCTTCTGATGGCTACTCTGCTATGTACAGTAAGACTTAATCTCTGAAATTTTTACTGATAATACCCTCATGAGTCTAGTTTCTAACCCCACTGATTTTACCTTTTTCCGATTTTATTTCAATTAGTGATGAATTATTTACCACCGACTGTCAGCACAGAAACAGTTCTGGCCGAGATTAAGATTCTTCACCAAACTTGATTATATTACTTAATAACATAGTTTGGAAACATTAATATGCCATAAATAAGACAATTAATGTAAGACACACCTTAAAGGCACAAACTCAATGTGGAACATCATTAACCAAACAATAACAGAACCTTTAGTCTCTGGAGAATTAATAAAGCATTAGACTTTAGATGCGAATCCCCATCTAGAAGTGAACATGAATGCACATATGATTTATGATGCACTACGCATAGAAATAGGGACATAACTCATTCATCTCGCAAGAATCCAAACAATAACTAAGGTGTTGAATCAAAACAATTGTCAATAGCAGATATAATCAAAAGAGAGAAGAGGGGAAAAACCATCCTACTTAATACTTCAAAGATTTCGACTTTCTACGCTCCTCTGGTCTCTTCTGCTTCTTCCAAAGCTCCCGCTCCAAGCTCTTGCAAACTCCCACAAGAACAAGCCTCCAAAGAGATGGGTGAACGTGGGAAGGAGAAGGGAAAAGTCTCTGGACGTTCTAGTGTTAGCACAAGCCAATTCTCTAGTGTTTATATAGACTTGGGGGAGAATCCATTCTCAAACTAATCTTCCAAATTATGGACACTTTCAACTAATGGGAAGGCTTCACAATCCTCCTAGAGACGTGCAAAACAAGTCCAATTGGGATTTGGTATCTTTCTCAAGCAAATCCACCCCAAAAATACGTCTAGAAAACGCAAACTGCAACCGGCGATTGATCGGCTATACGGCGATCGATCGTCGTATGCATTGTTTTACACTACCGCGTTACAGCCGATCGATCGCCATTATTGCCGATCGATCGCTTTACGCGAAACACAATATTCACAAATCACAGTAACTACGATCGATCGTTTTGGTAAGGCGTCGATCGGTTCAAGCTTGCCAATCGATCGGCTCTTATGGCGATCGATCGCTGTCACGTTTAATCAAAATTCAAATTCTCATATCTTTTTACCCCGAACTCCAAATCGCGCATAATAGGTGGTGTTGGAAAGCTCTTCTCACCAAATTTAATTTGCATGAGGCATAACATGATCAAATCAATTGTTAAGAGGGTTAAATTTCGGTTTTAAAATACTTACTAATTTTTTAGATGTTACATCCTCCCCTCCTAAAAAGAACATTTCGTCCTCGAAATGCCATCTCTCAATCTTCAAAAAGGTAAGGGTAGGATTTCCTCATTTCTCTTTCCGTTTCCCAAGTCATTTCCTCAGCTAGCTAGTTTTGCCACAAAACTTTCACCAAAGGAATAGTCTTTCATCTAAGTACTTGATCTTTTCTGTCCAATATTTTAACAGGTTTTACCGGAAATGTCAAATCTGCTTCTAACTCCAATGTTGCGAAATCCAAAATATGTGATGGGTCTGGCACATACTTCCTCAACATGGAGATATGGAAAGTATTATGTACTTCGTCCAACTGTGGTGGTAAAGCCAACCGATATGCAACTGGCCCAACTCGCTCCAAAATTTCAAATGGTCCAACAAAACTCGGACTCAACTTTCCTTTCTTAACAAATCTCATAATTCCTTTTGAAGGTGATACTTTCAGAAATACATGGTCTCCTTGAAATTCTAACTCTCTCCGTCTATTGTCTGCATAATTCTTTTGGCGACTCTGAGCCGTTTGTAGTCTATGTCTGATCTGTTTTGCCTTTTCTGCATAGTATTGCACCAATTCTGACCTCAGCACTTGATTCTCTCCAACGTCTGTCCAACATGTAGGGGATCTACAAGGTCTTCCATATAGTGCTTCAAACGGTGCCATTCCGATACTCGAATGATAACTGTTATTATATGCAAACTCTATCAATGGTAAATGATTAAATTAATCGTTAAGAGGGTCAAATTTCGGTTTTAAAATACTTACTAATTTTTTAGATGTTACATACAGTGCCCAGGAATTTGAAAATGAGGTTGGGTGTAATTTAAGAAATGAGCAGGAAAATGTGGAGAGTATAGAAGAAGTGAGTGATTCATTAGAACAAATTTTTAAACCTTCAATCTTTGAGGAGTTACCATCTATGGCAATAATAATGGAACCTTATATTCCCGAAGAACCACTTGTACAATGTCTAGACCGACCTTACCTTTTGATCATTGAAAGTGACTTAGAGTGTTCTATCAATCGCCCATTCGTGCCACTATTTGAGAAACCTCTTCCACGTGTTACTAGAAGAGGCCCCTATGGCCAAATTGATTGATTTGGGGGAGGAGGAGCCCTTTATTTTAAAATTCTCTCATGACTTTTTCCCATAGCAAATGCAGGGACCCCTCTTTCCAATGCTTCCCTACCCACCACTCCATCTCTTCATTCCACGATGTGCTCCGTACTTAGGTAAAAAAGATAGGAGTGTGTGGGGCAATCATTTAATCGATCCAGGTTGATGACTTGAGGATCCGAGTCCTGCATAAACATTGTGGCTCTGTCTGGCTGAAGACGTTAAACTTAGTTCTTGGTGGGAGGCAACCCCCGTATTCAGGTGTATTCTCTCATTTTCTTCTTTTTCTTGTTATATTATCATTGTCATTTTCTATTTTGTTCACATTGAAGACAATGTTCATAATAGATTTGGGGAAGGGAATATTGCTTGCATAAAAAAATAAATAATGAAAAACCATAAAAATTTGATTAATTTTATGTTGTTTACTAGTAATTTTCATAGGTTTTGATAGTTTATCCCGTGATAATGAATGCTTCAATTCTACCCACAAACATATTTTAATTACTTATGTGTTACGTCCGAGAGGAGAGCACAATATTTTAAATTGACAAGTATATGTCCGAGAGGAATATGCTAGCCAATTAGGAATTTATTCAAAAGAGAGACATGATAAGCTGGATTATTGTGTGGTGGATTCGAAGCCTTGGCACTTCTCCATATTAGTTAAAATCTATTTTAAAGTAGATAAATTTTATTGCTTTCTTAGATTAAATCAAACTGCAAAATTTTCTTTCACTTGAATTTGGTAAATCATTAATCCGTCCCTGAGGTTTGACAACCCTTTAATACTCGCCGTAGTACAATTGCCTTGTGCACTTGTAAGGGTTTTAATTTTAAACGATCATCTACTGGACCACAAATTGTAACCTTCTGTAGTCCTACCAATCAACTACCATAAATGGCCGGTATACTAGACATGCTTCTGTCCGCTTCTATTTTTTGCGTCTTCACCTCTTTCAATGGTTCTTCTTCTTCCTCCATGCCTCCTCCAAGCCTTAGAATTCAAGGCATAAACTAAACATGGGAAATATTATTCAAACTCGCATTTTAAGCCATAGAATTTCAAGATGAAAGTGTGGAATAAAACCACTTACTTGAGGACTTCTATATTCCCGTTGATTATAAACCAAATGCGTGTGGTTGATTTTTTTTAAGCAATGTAGTTTACATTTGTCGAGAAAATAGGTTGTTTGTTTTGTAGTGTTTTAATTTTTATTTTACTTTTGAATTTATATTAATTAGGTTAATAAGTACATGTTTGTGGGTAGCATAGCTACAAACCCTCATGAGATACAACTCGTCCTACTAGGGCCACCTATAGGTTTAACGGCTTGTTGCATACGCTCAATGCAATCGTGTTCCCTAGGAAAGTAGCATTTACTTTTCTATTTTAATTCCTTGATTTTGTTTTTGTTTTGTTTTGCTATGGGCTAGCAAAATGTAGGTTTGGGGTGTGATCTATACATAAAATATGCATTTTATTAGCTCATAAACTTATATTTATGTTAGTGTTTGATTAGATTTAGTGATACTTTAAATGTAGTTTTTGGTTATTTTAGGAAATTAAGTGTACGATGTAGAAATATTGTGAAAAAAGACTCTAATGATTAAATCTTCAAAACTTCATGTACTATCTCTGATTGGACTGATTCAAGATTCATGTTAAAGTTCAAGAATTCATCTTTCCAACGCTATAGACCGCGCACAATTCAGAGTTTGGAGTGAAAAGTTATGACCAGATAGATTAGTTGTATCGTTTCTTTCTCTCAACTTTAATTTTACCTTTTATCTTATTTAGTGTATGGATCTTATTATATAATCACTGTTAATTTATTTGTGAGTTATTCTTTGTGCTCGAGAGAGGCGAGAGTGATTCTTGTGAATTTCAATCTAAGGAATACTAGCGTGTCCAGGAGGAAGGTGAGCAAACTAATATGTTATAAAGAAATAATGTTTCATTTATTTATGCTCGAGAGAGATAGATAACAGTTCTATGTTTTAATTGATTTATGTGTTACGTCTTAGAGGAGAGAATAATATATTGAATTGACAAGTATATGTCCGAGAGGAATATGCTAGCTAATTAAGAATTTATACAAAAGAGAGAGAGAGAGAGAGAGAGAGAGAGAGACGATAAGCTGGTTTATTGTGTGGTGGATTTGAAGTCTTGGCAATTCTCTATATTAGTTCAATTTATTTTAAATAGCTGGAATTTACTATTTTTCTCATATTAAAGTAAAACAACTTTTCTTTTTCTTGAGTTTGGTATAATTATTCATCCATCCCTGAGGTTCGACAACCCTTTATACTCACTATAATACAGTTGACTTGTTCACTTGTAAGGGTTTAAATATTAAACGATCAAGCCACTTATCATCAAAACTAAGGGCCTTAAGGACATGGAGAATGTAGTTCCACCTCACCTTGTCGAATGCTTTCCTCAAATCCACTTTTATGTAAAATCGATTTTGCCCCCCATTCTAATGCATATTACGAACTAACTCATGAGCAAGCAAAATCTTCTCACTAATTATTCTCCGTTTAACAAAAGCCGACCGATTGAGGCTAATCAGATTAGGAAGCACAAGAGCCAAGCTGTTTGCCAAAATTTTTGTGATGGGTTTGTAGATGAAGTTGCATAGAGTGATTGGCCTAAACTCCTCAAAGTTCTACGAATCTGTCTTTTTTGGGATGAGAGTTAGAAATATATGTTCAAAGCCTTAAATATATACCCTCTGTTAAAAAAGTCTCGCACTGCCAATAAAATTTTCTCTAATACCATCCTCTTCACATACTTTTTGTCTCACCAGATTATCGTGCATCCGCAAATCATCATCAAAGGGCTAGTTTTGCAATGCAAATTGCAAGGCATGGAGGTTCAGGATAGCTGTTCTAAATCTTTCATTGACGTCCCCAAAGTGATCTCTGTTCCAGCTTTTGTGAGCCTCTTTGCAAGCCTGCAACTTTTTAAATATTATAAACATGGGCTAACCTTGGATTGGCGTCTTCTAAGCTTTGGAAATAACCACTCACACGCTTAGATCTTGTAGCCACATATCAAAGAACTTGAATGGTTTCGAGCCTTTTGGAAGGGAGGCCTCGCATTCTGAAAAAAATGGGATTGTGATCTGATATGTCTGGAGGTGGACAATGGTGTTTGGCGGTGGGGAAGCTAATGAACCAATCAAGGTTAGCAAAACCTCTATCAATTCGACAAAGAGTAAGATTGTTACTAGATAAGTTGTTGCTCCACGTGAAGGATAGAGAACAAGGGATCTCTTGTCAGCCTGGGGTGTAGAGCCTCTCCCCATTCTTTCTGACTCATGGCGAATTGCATTGAAGTCACCCATCACAATCCAAGGACCATTAATTATGTTGGTGGAATTGCATAGATTAGTCCACAATTTCTACCGCTCTTGAGCATCATTAGAACCATAAACAGCTGTGAAGTAAAAAAGTGTTGCCTGAAGAGCAAGTGACAAAACAGTGAAGCGCTTGAGGTGACTCATGCACCTCAAGAACAGTAGCAACGTTGGTGTTCCATAGGATCAGGATTCTGCCCGATTCATCTGAACTCAGATTATTCAAATATTGTCATCCCGCGATAATTTTCTTGCTAACTCTGTCAACATGTCTTCTCTTGATTTTTGTTTCACATAACGCTAGAAGAAACACATCTTCATCTCTAACAAGGTCTCGCATGGCCGACCTTTTACTCCTGTGGCCCAATCCACGGATATTCCAGCTACATATAGAGATTAGAGGGATTTAGGGGCTGACGCCCCCACTTTATTCGCCACCTTTTTTTGTTTGTGGCTTTTGTTTTGGGACACAACACGGGCTGATTGAGTTCTCCTTGATGCAGTCGGCAAATTAGATGAAGCTTTGGAAGTCGACTCATCACTGTCTTATATTGGATGGAAAGGTATAGACTGCACAGCCTGTTTTGGTGCTAACTTAGACACGGGTTTTACCCCTCTCTTCCTAGGAGAACTCCAGTCATGTGAACGTTGGCCATGAGTCAAAGTGCCCCCAGTTGGGGGTCTACGAACACTTCCAATATAGGTGTCGGGGTTGCAGAGAGGTACAATGGCAAGCCATCATGTGCACGGACGTGCTTCCCCAAGACCATGTACAACACCTGTCCAACCATAGTTAGTGAGTTCTCTAGTACATACCTCATGTCTCCAGACTGAGTGGGGAGGGGTTTGGCATCTGATATGAGTTGGCGAGTATCTATCCTTAGGGCGTTTCCAAAGGAGGTCTATAGTATCTCCATTCTTAAACTCTGTTGCACCAGAGACTCAACCAAGTTTGGTAAGCACGGGTGAGTGATCAATCGATTGGGATCTGAAACGTGATCCAGAGTGATCCTCTCATTTTTAGTGATTGGGATTCCATCTTTAGTAGCTAGAGGAGTGGTAGGGCCCACCCCTGTAGCAGACTTAGGGATGGTTGCGTGTGCCATAGCATCACCTGCTACAACCGAGCCCTTAGTACTCTCGGCGGCCGTATCTTCCAGAGTAGGATGTTGCAGTGTCTTAATTCAAACCTCTTTCGACCGACATGCATTGGTAGTGTGATCAAAACACTTACATTTGTAACATATATGCGGCTTCCATTCATAATCTACAGGTTGTGGAAAGAAAGACCTATCTTTGGTAACGACGTGGACAACGGAGGGAAACGTGAAATCGGTATCAATTTCAATGTAAGCATGGGCATACTCTAACTGAGATATATCAGCTATAGCTCTGTTAGAGAATAATGGATGCCCCACAAGACTAGTCACCATACTCAAACTTTCTTTTGCAAAATACTGTGGCGGGAGATCTAGAAAGCGTACCCAAATTGGGACCGATTTCAACAATTCTCGAACAGGGAGCATACCTAGATGCCATTTGTGAAGAATTAAAGACCTTCCGCCCACAGTCCACATAGAATGTAAAATTCGCTCACAATCCTTAGAGGAGGTGAATTTGAACATGAAAAATCCACCCGCCAGAGACTGCATGCCAAAGGAACCAGCCCACTTCTAGATCCTAGATACGTATTCCTTATACCAAACAAAGGATGGACGCTTACCCATAGCATACCCAACAAGAGTATTAGTCCACCGTAGTGCTTCCCTGTCAACAAATTCTTGTGGAATTCTGACAAAGGTCATGCCCTTCAGCTCTGGATGGAAGGTGAGCATATTTAAAGCCTAAGAGGTACCCGAGATGAGGTTTGCCCAAGAGAAAGACTCAGGCGCAGCCTAAGAGGAGGAGGCATTTGTGGGAGCACAGCCTGAGAGGAGGAGGCATTTGAGGGATTGCCAAGAGGAGGGGGTTCGGGTGGGGAGATTAGGGGGTGTCTGAGTTAGGGAGAGAGCTAGGGGAAGCCATGGTCTTGCTCGCCGGACCGAGATGGGGGAAAGGTGAAAATTTATATCAGCCTGAAAATAATCAAGGGTGTTTTTTCCTGATTGGTGACGACTCATTTGGAAGCTAAAAGTAATAAGGCGTCAGGGTGAAAATTTTCGGGCCTAATTTGTGAAAGGTGAAATATATTTGGGAACTGAAAATAAATCACGCTGATAGGAATATTCGTCAGCTTCGGGTATTGTGTAATCGATTACACGACATGAAGAGCTATCGTGTAATCGATTACACGATAACTTTTTAATGGGACAAACTTCAACGATGCATTTCATACTCATTTCTAATTCATTTTGGCCCATTTTTTTTCATTCTTCCTCATTTTAGTGTTCCTTCTTATAATAATGATATCATAAAGATGTTGAGCCACCACGTACTATTTATAGTGGATTTTGTTGGATTTTTTTAAATAAAATATCAAGGTCACTAGGATATCATGATGATTACAAAGAGCATAAAAAATAAGGGATAACAAAATTTTTTGGCCAAAAACGGACTAAAAATGAGGGAGATATTAACTGTTGAAGTTTACACAATAGTACTGGCTATCGAGTAACTGGTTACACGATAGTACTTGCTATCGAGTAACTGGTTACACTACAGTACTGGCTATCGAGTAACTAGTTACACTACTACCTATCGAGTAACTGGTTATACGATAGTACTAGCTATCAAGTAACTTGTTACACTATAGTACTGCTTATCGAGTAACTGGTTACACTATAAAACTGGCTATCGAGTAACTGGTTACACGATAGTACTGCCTATCGAGTAACTGGTTACACGATAGTACTGGCTATCGAGTAACTGGTTACATTATAGTACTGGCTATCGAGTAACTGGTTACACGATAGTACTGGCTATCGAGTAATTGATTATGCGATAACTTTTTTATGGGACAAACTTCAACGATCCGTATATTACTCATTTCTGATCCATTTTGGCCATTTTTTTTCATTCTTCCTCATTTTTAGTGTTCTTTCTTATAATGATGAAAAAATGTCAAAAAATGGATATATATGATTGAGATATGACGCGCGGGGGGGGGGGGGGGGTCCTCAGCTTAACTGTACGGCGGCGGAGGCATCGGGGCAAATACCGGGGTGACCGGCTTTGGATGACCCAAGCAGTTGCCCGGGAGGGGCACGGGTTCCCTCAGCTCAACGGGGCGGCGGCGACAAGGTGGGGGCCTCAATCAACGGCGGCGGTGATCTGGGGGGAGGGGGACTCAAGGAGCGGCGGCGAGGACGGGGGGCACAAACTCTCTCAACTCAATGGGGCACCATCGGGGTGGGGGGACGAATCTCAGGGAGATAGTTGATTTTTTTTCTTTGAAGAGGTGCGACGATCGATTTGTCAGCCTGATTTCTCACTTGAGTGAGAATCAGCCTTTCAGGGTGAAAGGTGAAAAATTTTCACCTTTCACCTTTGAGGGCCAATTTTTGGCCTTTCAGCAAACAAACATTTTTTAGGCCTGAAAGGTAAAAGAGTGAAAATTTTCACCTATCACCATCACCGACCATTTTTTACCCTTTCAGCTTCTAAATATTTTTCTAAAATGTGAAGATTTTCACCTTTCAAGGCTGAAATATTGGTTTTTCAGCTTTTCAATTACACCCCAAGTTTTCCTCAAGCAATCCCTCCTTAGCATTTTAGTCAAGCAAGTGGTGGAGGCAGGGACAGTGGTGATGGGGCGGCAAAGGGAAAGGGACAGGGTCAGGTAGGGCGAGGAGGCGGGGATGGGGGTGGAAAAGGTGAAGGGGAGGCAGCTAGGGCCAAGGGGCAGCCAAAAAGGCGACCCCTTTTTCGATTTTTTCCCCCTCCGTTTCTTCCACTCGCTATTCAGGCCACAGGATTAGGCTGGAGGCGAGGGCGACGGGGAGAGGGGGGAGGGAAGTGTAGGGCAGGGGCCCATGGTTAGGTCATGGGGGGGTAAGGCGGCAGGGGCGAGTGCGGGGGCCAAGGGTGCGGGGCGAAGCCGAGGGGAGGAGAGGGAGGTGGCGGAGGTGGAGGCCGGGCGAGTATCAGTGCTTCTTAGCCCGCCTACCAGTCGTTACCTCCAGCTGGCCTCACCTGAAGGTCCGATTGCACCTTCTAGCCTCTGGTAGAGGCATAGCCAATCCTCTTGTCGTTGCTCCCACCTGTCCCAGCTACTGTTACCATGACACTATCATGTGCCTTGCATTCCTTGACCTTGGAAAAAGAAGGGAAACGGCGGCTAGGGTTTTTTTTTTGAAGAAGAGGAGAATGTGATGAGCTGGTTGGGCTACTGCAAGTTGAGCTACTAGCTTTAAGGCATATTGTGCTCTACGGGCTTAAGCTCCAATTAGCATCATGTTTAGCAAAAATTAATTAATGAATGAAATGCCCGGCCTAAAACTAACTCGTAACATAAGCACTGACCCAAAAACCTGCCCAAATCGGATTAGAAAATAAACGAAAGCTGGGCCAAACATGAAATGGTAACTTTTTATGTGATAAAATTCGGTGAAGATGGAATCCGACAAGAGTTTGGCCCAAGACCTTTTTCGGCATTCTTGTGTGAACAGTGTTATTATGCTCAAAATGTTATTCTGGGCTTGAGTTTTGAGCATTTTCTTCTGGGCCAATTTTATTTTTTTTCAGGGTAATAAAATATTTATTTTGGGCTTTCCATGGCTCCCATCATTTAATTAAAATTGTTGTTCAATCCGAGATGGAAGAACAAACTTCTTTTTAAATTGACACAATGAATTTCTACCCCCCAAAAAAATTCGGCGCAATACGTTTTGTATAATCAGCATCTTCTATGTGAAAAGAAGTGCAATTTTTCATTTGAAGCCTGTAGTTTGCAATTGAACAAAGTTTATTAAAGTCCACTCATCAATCCATACAATATAGAAGAGACAAGTAATGGAAAATTTCATTTCCAGCATTGTCTCTTGAACTATGTATAGTGCAAAATGTGGATAATCATATTACGTATACGTAACATGCATCATGATATTCCAAAACCGCAGTTTGTGCTAGCTATACATATGCACCGTAAGCATTATGATGACTTCGATGCATTGAGCTTCTTCTCAAGTTACTTGGCTTGTGTCGCAGGGCATCCAAAGCCTCAGCTTGCCTTCCTGTCCGTTTTAAGTTAAGAGCCTACATCTTCTAGGCCTTGAACCGTTTTTCTAATTCGGGTTCTGGTTTTAGTTATTCACATCTATTATCATCTGGTGCAGCTTCTAAACTCTTGGACAGTTGCAAAACTGTAGCAACATCTTGCAAACCAATTGCTCTTAGAGCAGAAACTAACCGAGTGTCACACCCCAGATTTTCATAAATTCATTTTAATAAAAATTTAACGTGATTCAACGGATCTATTCTCTAATCCAAGAAAAGTGCATGAAAATACACTCGTCGGCGGCGGTATGCCAACGGTCCTCAAATATAGATCATCAATCATTGGTGTAGATATATGTCATTATATGGGTAAAACAATATAGTCAGCCAAGAGCTTGTTCAATTATACAACTCTTCGTCTCAACCATACAAATATTCCTTCAAACCATACATAAAATCAAGAATCTAGATTGGCCATCCAGACACTACAATCTACATTTAAGTATTAGAATAGCAGTTCAATTGGCACACATGTGTCTAAGTAACAAGTCACAACTCAAATTTAAATAAAAGTTGTTAATCCTGGTTCAAATAGCACAACTTTTTCTAGCAATCTCCTGTTCCCTGAGCCTGCCTTACGAAAAAAAAAAAGCCGATTACACAAATAAAAAGTAGAAAACAATACTATGAAATTGAATATCAATATGCACGCATGTAAAGACATTGAAACGTAATACTCTCCCATCAAATATAAACTCTCGGGGAAAGTTTCTCAAATTCAAGCATATGCCCAACAATAAATGATAAACAAAGAGTGTAATTGACAAGCATTTTCTAAGTCTTAAAGTTATTGGAAAAGAAATCACCTTTAACCTTAGATTTCAATTCTTCACTTTTAGTACGGAGATAACTTGATTTTTTTAATGATCTTTGTTCTCAATTTGTGCTCAAGTTTCCCTAACCTTGCCTCCACAACTTCCAAGTGTAAAAAATCTGTTTAAACTGCTTCCATGGTAGTTAGCCTCTACAAACCTAAAAAAAAACCATACTCTCTGGACCACTGATTGCCTCAAGGAAGCCCCTTTCTCGACGACCTTGTCAGGGAGCCAACAAATTATGGTTTTTGCGACGCCCACATTGGTCGCCAAAACCCCAAAATATTATTTGCGACGTAATATAGCTTGTCGCCATTTTGTAGCAAATATACCGTCACAAAAAGTATTTGCGACGAGATGCGCTTAGTCGCAAAAAAAGTAATATTTGCGACGGACTATTCCGTCGCTAAAAGATGGAATTTTGTCTCCACTTAACTTGGAAACAAGTAAAAATTTAAAAAAGTCAATTAAAAATAACATTTGCGACGAAGTTTATTAGAATGGAAATCTATGTTTTGCGACGAAATAGTTTCGTCTCAAAACACATAAAATGTTTTTCAAAAGACAACTCCCTTTTGCGACGATACTATCCGTCGCAAAAAGGAGTTTTTTTAAAAAACGGCTTACATGTTTTGCGACGACATTAATTCGTCGCAAAAACTATTTCATAATAAAAAAAACCTCCGCCACGTAATAGATACTCCGTAATAGCAATGCTAACCAAGGAATTCCGTATCGGATATCGGTATCGTATCGGTCGGCTTAAGAGACAAAATATCGGAGATATTTGTAAAAAAATATCGGCAGTCAAAAACTAGTTTTTACCGTATAATTTCATAATCTAGCTTCTAAAATGAGTTATATCAATTTAGACAAAGCATAGATTTTAAAATATGCATATTAGGATGGGAAACAAGTGGGAAAGTTAATTTTTTCCCCTTTTTCTTTAAAAATTTTTTTTTTTCGAATTTTTTTTCCAAAAATATTATTTTATTATAAAATAGCGATATATCGGCGATATTTGAAAAAAAATAAAAAACGATATTTGCCCGTCTCGTTTTATCGGGTGGGGCCCGATATCGATATATCGGCGATATATCGCCGATATGGAATTCCAGGATGCTAACCATGTTTTTTTTCTCATGGAGCATCTATTTCAGGATGGAGGGAGTACTTTTTTCACAAGGGCCATAAATTGTTTAAAAAGCCAATATTTACAGCATTTAATTGCAAAATATCATTCGTTAAGACATCAATAATAATTTATAAGAGTAAATGTGTCATAATATGACCATGCTGAATTTCATGAAATTGGAACCAGATACATACTTTGTTAAATTGGGCAATAGCAGGAGTTAAGTCGCTCACAATGAGGACTAAACATTGAAAGGTACATGAAATAATAAAATGCAAAAAGATTTTCAAACCGAAGAGTTTCTTGACAGTATCCTATTAGCTTCCATTGCAATGAAAAATTTAAACAAATAGAAAAATAACATATTGAATATATGTGATAACCTTTTGTACTGGAAGAGCTCAGAGTTGATGACTGTGTTGGACTTATTGGCTCTCTACCCAGAGTTATAGTACTGGAGGCATCTTTAGCTTCGCTTATAGTGGATTCAGGAGAATAGCCATCACCTGCCATTCCTAATGCATCACTGGACTGACTGCGACCTTTGCAGCAATCGATCACAGATAATGGTCCATCCATATTTCCAAATTCAGATTTTAGTGCTGCTTTTACATCTGACTGCAGCAAACTAATTACAGATGACACATGAACCTGTTGCTTGAAGATTTTATAGTATTTAAAAAACCATACGTGCAAACTTCCGTCAAGGTAACAGATTTCCAAATGCAGATTTTAGTGCCGCTTTTACATCTGACTGCAGCAAACTAATTACAGATGACGCATGAACCTGTTGCAAGAAGATTTTGTAGTCTTTAAAAAACCATATTTGCAAACTCCTGTCAAGGTAACAGATCTGGTATCTAGAAACTGAAAATCAGCTAAATAGGCTTGTCGAATTAAATTAGTTGATAATTTGTTTTCTAAAAAATGAATCCCAGAATCAGTTTCCAGTGAATTTAAATAACACAAGAAGTAATGAAGGTCAGAAGACAACAAAGTTATTCATACAACATGTGTATGAATTGTACATATTCAATGGATCATATATACACTTGAGGAAGCAACATGATGAGCAAACAATAATGCAAATGTCTACATTCACCTCAGCAGAAAGAGGATCAAGTAACTTGATACCTGCAATGTCGACTGAATGGGAATTAGCTAATAGACCACCACAGCCAGCATGGACCATAGAGGGTCCACAAGAAAATCCACGCCTCCACTGCTCCTGCAGTGCCAGTCAACCATATGGGCCCTCTCCATTCCCAATATCAAGGAAAACATTAACTGTGGAAGAAGAGTGTTGAACTAAAAAGGGTATAGCATCAATAAGCTCCAGAAGTGGCTGTCTGTGCCCACAATTTACAACATCCTCATCCTTAAAAATATTATGAGGTTAGGCTAGTGAACTCTCAATTTGGGAGTTCGCAATTGTTGACCCTTTTGTTACACCAACAGACCTACAAACACCAACAGCTGTATTAACAGTTTCTCCATCAATATCACCAGCTATTCTAACAGGTGCATACTCTTTCTTCTTCACTTCAGACTTTGTACTCATGTCATATGGGGAATGATCCAAGAAAATATGTCTACTTGATGCCCTCATGGCAGCATTACCAACATTACCAGAGGATAGTGGCAGATGCCGCATCCTGCACATAGCAGCCTGAAACATCAGACACTCAGATTCACTAGCTAGCACAGTTTTTAGAGAGAGCCAAAATCATCCTTCCATTGTACTTTCATTCTTCCTCCGCTGAAGAGAAATTGCCATACTTGATGAGTCAAAACTAGAGGCTAACGCTGACAGCTTATCTCCCTTGCATGAAATTAGGTTACGATTACAACTAACCATTTGTCTATCCAATTTCAGCTTATCCCCACTCCGAATATGTGTATAATATATTTCAGACCCATGTGTGGGAGACAAATCATTCCTTGGATTATCCAATCTAATTTTTGAAGGAATATTCTCATGCTTGTCGGTGGATCCTTCCACACAAGGTGAGGAAGGTGGGTTGGCACCATTAACATAAACATTTGAGCTTGAGTGTGCATTATCAACCTTGTGACTTTTAGGCAAATATGGATTTTTAAAGTTAGAGACAGATAAATCACTCATAGGAGTTTCTACTGCAGTAAACTCAGGAGCAAAAGTAAATATAGCTTCTGCTTTTGTAAGATGATCATATTCTCCTAATGAGGGTGGTGTTGCAGTGTAGGTGGATGCCAGATAGTCCTTTCTAAATTTTTGAGGTTTGCTGGACGTTTCAACTGTGTCCATTGCAATTGGCTGATTGAAACCATCAAGCTGAGGAAGGCTCAAAGGAGAGTGACCATTTGAAAATTTTGTCAAACAGCTCATGTGCAATAAAAATTTGCATTATTATGATTGTGTTGTGCACTCTAAGGGAGTGCACAAAAGCCGGCGGCTGAAGTAGGGAATGGGATGAGAATAGAGAAGAAGGAGATGAGAAACTAGGAATTCATTCATCAATACCCTAAACCAGACAAGTGTCTCCTACATATAGGCGCAGGGCCTAAAGCTGATGGGCCTGATGGGCCATGTTATGCAAATATTTAAATAGCCTATTTCTATTGCAGTGGCCCACATGGCCTAATGGAAATAAGTAAATAAGATAAGGAAATATCCTAATAACCTAATGCAAGGAGTCGTAACATTCCACCACGCTCCGCTATGGCCTTGTCCTCAAGGCGAAAATGTAGGAAAACGAGCCAAGAAATCATCCTCCCATTCCCAGGTGGCATCGTCGAGAGAATGATCGTGCCACGCAACGAGTATCTCAGTCACCAGACGTCCAAACCGATGAACCCGGCAGCGATCCAAAATAGACGCAGGAAGGACAAAAGGATCCTCCAATGTAATGGGCAGCGGGGCAGGCACCCCACTAGTAAGGCGAGAAGGATCACCCACAAATCGCCGCAGACGGGATACATGAAAAACTGGGTGAACCTAAGAAGTGAGTGGCAACTGTAGACGATAAGCAACTGGCCCAATACGCTCCATTATGGGATAGGGCCCATGGAACCGGTGAGCTAATTTGGTAGATGCAACCACTGCCAAAGAATGCTGGTGATGAGGCATGAGATTAACATAAACCCAATCCCCAACTGAAAACTCTCGATCCAGATGAGAACGATCATACACCTGCTTCATCCGATTCTGTGCGGCTGCGAGGTTAGTCTTGAGCTGGCGCAAGACCTCATCGCGAGTCTGAAGTGCATAGTCCACCTCGCCCACCGAAGAACTGAAGTGTAAATAACGGACCACTATAGGCGAAGGGCGGCCATAAACCACTTCGAAGGGGGGTGAATCCGGTAGAGGTGTGATAAGCAGTATTATAGGACCATTCAGCCCATGGAAGAAGTTGAAGCCACCGACGAGGCTCTTCACCCACAAAACAGCGCAAGTATTGTTCCAAGCAATGGTTAACAACCTCCATTTGCCCGTCCGTTTGGGGATGATAGGCGGTACTCATGTGCAGTTTAGTATCTTGCAATGCAAAGAATTCCCACCAAAACAGAGAAATAAAGATCTTATCCCTATCGGAGACTAGTGTTCTAGGCATGCCGTGTAGCTTGGCCACTTCGCGCACATAAAGTTTCGCGACAGTCTTTGTCGTATAAGGGTGACCAACGGCGCAAAAATGAGCATACTTAGATAAATGATCCACGATCACAAGGATAACTGATTTACCTTGTACGACAGGGAGAGCCTCAATAAAATTCATGGAAACATCCTCCCATACGCGATCAGGAATAGGGAGAGGTTGTAAAAGGCCCGCAGGAGTAGTCGTGGAGGCCTTCGCGCGCTGGCAAACATCACAAGCTGCCACATAGGAATGGACTTCCTTTCTAATTCCCCGCCAAAGAAAATTCTGATTCACACGCTTGTAGGTGCGGAAGGACCCTTCATGACCAGCACTAGGGGTATCATGAAAGAAGGAAATAACATTCCGCTGTAGGACCGGACTCGGGGGAACCCAAAGGTGCTGCTTCCATAAGATATAACTATCCTGCAAAACAAAAAAGGGTAAGCCTGTCGGATCATGTTGGAGGCGCTGTAAGATGTCCATGGCCTCAGGGACATCCCAGTAAGCCTGTAACAATTCAGCCATGAAAGGAAAAGTAGGGACAGAGAGGCTCAAGAGGGACTCCTCCGCGTGGCGCCGAGATAGAATGTTGGCCACGGTATTGACGGACCCTCGTTTATAAACCAAATCATAATCGTAGCCCATAAGCTTCGTGATCCAAAGCTGCTGGGCAGGAGTGGATATCCGCTGGTCATGAAAATACTTTAGGGGTTGGTGGTCCGTCCGGATAATGAAGTCTTGGCCCAATAGATATGGACGCCATTTCATCATGGCGTGCACAATAGAAAGCATGTCTCGTTCATAGGCCGACAAACGAAGAGAGCGCCCAGATAAGGCCTTACTAAAGAAGGCAATGGGCCTGTCGGACTGCAGAAGGACCGCGCCTAGTTCGCTATCAAAAGCATCTGTTTCCACCACAAACGGCTTAGAGAAATCCGGCAAGGCTGAAACAGGTGCGGATGTCATAGCCTGCTTAAGACAGTCGAAGGCCTTCTGAGCGTCAAGACTCCAAGCGAAGGCACTGGTCTTCAGTAAGGCAGTGAGAGGGGTGGCCAGAGTACCATAATAGGCGATGGAGCGCTTGTAGTAGCCTGTCAGCCCAAGGAAACCTCGTAAGGCCTTCGGTGATGTGGGAGTGGGCCAGTCGAGCATAGCAGCCACCTTGTCCGGGTCTGTAGATACGCCATGTGCAGCAATAATATGGCCCAAATAATCAATCTGAGGTTGGCCAAAAGAACATTTGGACTGTTTCAGCAACAGAGAGTGCTCAGCTAAAATATCAAGGACGGTTCGCAGATGGCTGATGTGATCCTCCCAAGAAGCGCTATAGACCAATATGTCATCGAAGAAGACCAAAATGAACTTGCACAAAAAATATCGTTCATTAGACTCTGGAAGGTGGCCTGCACATTAGTCAACCCAAAAGGCATCACGAGAAACTCGTAATGACCGTCATGTGTACGGAAAGCAGTCTTATGAATATCCTCTGGATGCAACCTTATCTGATGATAGCCAGACCACAAATCAAGTTTAGAGAAATATTTCGCACCTGATAACTCGTCTAGAAGCTCCTCAATAACAGGAATAGGATACTTGTCCTTTAAGGTAATAACATTTAAGGCACGATAGTCAACGCAGAACTGCTATGTCCCATCTTTCTTTCTAACCAGCAAAACGGGAGAAGAGTACAAGCTAGAGCTGGGACGAATAATGCTAGTCGCCAGCATCTCAGTCACCAAGCGCTCAATTTCAGCCTTTTGCACATAGGGGTAACGGTATGGGCGAACATTAGCGGGGCTCGACCCAGGAAGTATGGGAATCCGATGGTCGTGCCCGCGTGTAGGAGGAAGGCTAGATCGCTCATCAAAAAGGGACTCATACTCAGCCAAAAGAGCTGTCAAGTTAGCCGGCAGGTCAGGCTGGGTCGGAGCAGATATAGACATAAGTTGCAGCAAAAACCCATGTGCCGAGTGTTGAAAGAAAGACCCAACAGCCTCGGCCGATTGGAGTGTTCCTGGAATGGACCCTTTTAAACGAACCTGCTGATCAGCCACACCAAATGACATAACCAAATCCTTGAAATTCCAGACCACGTCCCCAAGATCTTGGAGCCATAGGACCCCTAACACAATATCTGCCCCCTTTGTGGGTAAAAGATGGAGATCCACCACGAAGTCATACCCTTGGATATGCAAGGGAACGCGGGGGCACAGACCCTTACTATGCATGTGGGTGCCGTCACCAATAAGAACATCAAAAGCACAGTCAAGAGCAATGTGACAGCCCATTCGCTGCGCCACTCGGTCATTAATAAAATTGTGGGTACTCCCACTATCAATCAAAATAGCAACTGGCGGGCACTTTAACTGACCTTGCACGCGCATAGTGTGAGGGGTGTAAGTTCCCGAAAAAGCATGAAATGAGATCTCAGCTATGGGATCGACATAAGCAACCTCAACCGATGAGGTAGTAAGATCGTCCTCCTCAGGACAAGACTCCTCCAAGATGAAAGCTGTAGGGGGCGTGCGACAGCGATGACCAGAAACATATCGCTCATCACAATTGAAGCAGAGGCCCTTGGCCCGTTTCTCATCCATCTGTGCTTGGGATAATCGGGGAAGAGGTGGAGGCAGGCCGGCTCCTGCACATGGGCCGGGTCTAGAGCTGGCAACAGCCGCATTAGGAGGAATGGGCCTAGAGACCGATAGCACAGGAAGGAGTCGAAAGGGGGGCCGAACCGCCCGTCTTTGCCGATTCAACTTTTCTTCCGCAACTCAAGCATGCCCAATGATATCCTCATAGATTTAGGCCGAAGCTGGCGGATTTCATCCGTAATGTCAGCCCGCAAGCCATGCATGAAGGCACCTACTAATGCCGCCTGGTCCCAATTAGGCAAGCGATTAGCAATACGCATGAATTCCTGATGATAGACTCGTACTGTGGAAGTTTGACGGAGAGATGCCAACATTTCATTAGAATCAACATAATCATTGGGCCCGAATTGCACACATAACAGAGCAGGATCCATGGCAGAGGAGGACGGCTTGGGCCTGAGCCGTCGACGCCTCCTAATCTGATTGGGTTGAGGGACCCTCCAGGTTATCCGAAGCCTTCTTTCGAGCCATGAGAATGGAAACAAGTGATCGAATGCTTTGATACCAGTGTTGTGCACTCTAAGGGAGTGCACAAAAGCCGGCGGCTGAAGTAGGGAATGGGGATGAGAATAGAGAAGAAGGAGATGATAAACTAGGAATTCATTCACAATACCCTAAACCAGACAAGTGTCTCCTACAGATAGGCACATGGCCTAAAGCTGATGGGCCTGATGGGCCATGTTATGCAAATAATTAAATAGCCTATTTCTACTGTAGTGGCCCACATGGCCTAATGGAAATAAGTAAATAACATAAGGAAATAGCCTAATAACCTAATGCAAGGAGTCGTAACAGATTGCCTTCTCGTTGTTGTTTTTTTCACTACTGATGGAAAGTGAGTTTCAGAGAAGGAATAAGAGGAAGAGAAGTAAACTGATTTGCAGATTGGAATGACAGATTAATACAAATACACTTGCAAGAAAATCCACTTAGAAATTTTTACTAAAAAGAACAAACTTCTTACAAACCTGATATCCAGATTAGATACATATAGAGAGGAAATGAGAGGTACCTCCAGATTAGATACGGCCAAGACGAAATGGCGGAGGTGTGAGGGAGGTGGGAAGCTCGTTGGAGCGTAAGGGAGGAGCGGAGTGGCAATGTCAAAGATGAGCAATAGTGGCGTGAGGAAGCCGACTGCGTTGGGCCATGAGGGAGCACCCATGGTGCAACACGGCTGAGAGACGTGGCGATTTAGGGCATTCCGGCGGGATACTGAAAATGAGGCGAGGGGGTCTGACTATCGTTGGAAGAAGCAGCAGGTGATTCCTTCCAACTCCTTTCCGACCATCTGAAACCTCCTCATCCAGGGAACAGCCATCTCGCCACCAGCCGCCAATCCACCCAACCCGAATCGCCGGCAAGAAGATTCTGGGAAACAATGGAGGACGGGATTTGGGGCAATTGCGAAATTAAAAGAGGGAAAAGTTAATATGCATCCGGTCATTACACGCATCGGAATGAGTTGAATAATATAAGCCTCAGATTAAACTCCAGCGGCACTCAAGTGACCGGATCGTGTTTCACCCCTACCTTCCCGCCCGCTCTAATAACGGGCGAATCTTGATCGGAATCAAACGGACCAGAGTGCCCATACTCATGCCAACAAGCGTGAGCTGGGCTCATATCCACGGGAATGAAGTTTTTTTATTTGATTTAAGCTAAGTATGTGTGGCGGCTCATGTGCATGAGTATGGCCTGCCCACTACTTGTGTGATAGGCATCAAGCGCTCTACCTGTGCTACGAGCCACATGCACCTACATGTTAGTGGCATGCATCTTTCATTTTCATTTGGTACATCTGTTGGTTTTAAATGACTTTTCTACTATGATTGGCTAATGTTTCCTAACCGTATTTGGCAGAAGGTTTATGCATTTAATAGGTTTGCATACATTCTCATACATGCTTAATGTTAGAAATGGGCCAATCCTATTTGACGGTGCATTTAGTGCATATATGGTGGATTAAAACTATAAGTTAAATGTTGTAATTAATGTCATATGACTAGCATATTACCTATATACAAGCATGTATCATAAATATACTTTTAGTGTCTATCATAAAATTATAAATGTTATTGCATTCGTACATGGTCGAATATGAACTATGCCTAGAAGTTCATAAATATGCAACACCACCACGTTCGTGTATTCAGTATACTATAGCCACATGTGTACTACATGTCATTGTCAATTTACTTCATCTTGCCTCTTTACAATGCTTGCACACTCGTACTAATAATATATCATGCATGAAAAATATTCTTTGTATTTAATGCCATGAAACTAACTTGACCACAACACTATCCACCTTCCTCCTCCTCTTTACCATGTTACAATGTAAACCCCTCTCAAACAAAATTACATTAATTCTTCAAGTATACACCATAGCTATCATGCCGCGTTCCTCTACTACAACTTTTTATCATTGATGTTATATAATTAAGGTACCAACACAACTCATAGTTGACAATAAATCTATTTAATGACATAAAAATGTGTAATAAACTATGCAAGTACATTTTCTAAATTTAATACTCAATATTTTAGGTACTTTATTGAATTTGAATACAAAATTCATTGAGATTTTTTCAAAAATAACATTTTAACTAAAAAATACCTTGTTGAGATGTACTTAGCCATTTTCTGTAATTACTTTAATATCATTTATTCCCATTTTATAAAAAAATAAGAGGATAATCTTTCGCTAAAAATGTCTATTTGTAGCAAATAATGAAAATGGGAAAATTTATATTTTTTAAATATTTTTATTTATGATTTGTGACAAATATATAGTTTGTTGCAAATAGAATTTACTCTTGCGACAAATTATTAGAAATATAATAATTTGTCGCAAACACTATTTATTATTTGCGACAAATATCTAGTTTATCGCAAATAGAATGCACTTTTGCGACAAAATGGCTAGTTCGTCGCAAATATGCATTATTCTTTTTGCAACCAAATTAACTATTGGTCACCAATAGTAATTATTTTTGCGACTAATTGCATGTTGTCGCAATTGTTAAATATTTTTATTTATGGTTATACATAAAAAATAATACTTTTATTTATTATTGCTTTTGCGACAAATAGAACCATTTTTCGCAGAAAACATTGATTATTTGCGACAAATATATAGGTTGTTGCAAATGAAATTCACTTTTGCGACGGAATCGCCTCATTCGTCGCAAAAATGTATTATTTTTTGCATCCAAATTGGCCATTGGTCGCCAATAGTTCCAGTTTTTGTGAGTACTTGTTATATCGTCGCAAAATACTAAGTTATTTGCGACAATTCTAAAATTCATCCCCAATGGTTATCTATTGCGACGAAAAAAGTTTTGTTGCAAAAATATTTGTCACAAAAGCCCTGATTTGTTGTAGTGGGGCTAGCAAGCTAACTAAGCCTGGGTCCTGTACATCCCAACCTAAATCCCTGATTCCACCGGTCATGAGTAAGGTCTTTCGGCTGCCCCAACACAACTAACGTGAATAATATTTTTCTCTCTGGTTTTTGACGCTCTCTCTCTCGTGCATTCTCTTGCTCATTGGTTTTGGCATTTACTTCTCATACAACTATGAGAAAGAGATCACTATCTTGTGGAGAATAGTAACTCTTGTCCATGCAACTTGGTCCTTATTGATCTCTGATATATCTATCTATTCTTGTGAGTATTTTTTCGTGGATTGATCATAGGGCATAAAGGCCCAAAGGTTAGTAGTATTCAATCCGTTGAAATCTTGATATATTGATTTGATATCATATGTTTGTTCATATTATTGCTTATAAGATCTTGCATATGTTTGATATTGTATGCAAGTACAGAATAAAAAAGGGGACAGATTAGGAGAAATTTTGCATCACAACCAACGATCCCTCACGCTTCCGCTGCGTGCCTGAACCCTTCAGTGGTATCGGAGCCATAATATGTTGTGATGCTAAAATTCCCAATACCCTCATTGATTTCAATTTGGAATAGAGCAATAGATATGATCAGTTCAAATTTTGGTACACTATCGATCGCCAAGCATACACGATCGATCGCGCCATGTTCAAAACCGAAAGCAAATACAAGTAAATGATTAATCACCATTGTTATCGATCAATCATAAGTACTGGAAGTTTCATTGAAAGAGACATGATCGATCACCCGAGTTATCGTTCGATCGCAAATACTGTAAAAATCATTATTGAAGCAGTGATTGATCACGAGGGTGAACGATCGATCACAAGTAAAGACGTGATTGATCATGTGAGCGAACGATCGGTCGCACCTATTGGATCATTTATCTTAAAAGTACACAATCGATCACTTGAGGGAGAGATTGATCGAAAGTACTGGATTATTCATTTTTCCACGGATGTGATCGATCATCTATGTAAACGGTCGATCGTTTTTACTGTGATATTGCAAAAGACTACAGCGATTGATCACCTGTCTGTTGCGATTGATCGCACTAGTAAAATTTGGAAATTTGTTTTGAGTTTGAAGCAGTATATGTGCCACATCAACAACTAAATACTGATTGTTCTTATAAGCGATTCAAACCTTGCCTTTGACTCTAATTGTCTTGTTTCATTGATTGTAGTGATTTATAAAGATCTTCACTTTGTTGCTCCACTTGCTGTTTTTCCAAAGAGAGTTGCAATGTCATCCCACATGGTCTCTAGTGAACTTGCCAGAACTGAAAAGTTGAATGCCATGAACTTTGTCACCTGGAAGAGGCATATTCGGCATGTCCTGTTTCTTGATCTTTGGCCCATCTCTTGGACCAAGTAGTTGAATTTCCAAGTGAAAACTTTAGTGCTACTCAAAAGAGAGATTATGAAAAGTTCAAGCTTGAGGATGCAAGAGCAAGGACCACCATGTTAACATTTATGGAGCCAAATATTGAAATGTTTTTTGAGAAGCATAACACTGCAAAAGAAATATTTGCGGTAATTGAGAGAAGGTATGAAGAGTATACTGAAGGTCACATCAGACTGCTACACACTCGCTATACTAATATGAGGATGGAGGAAGGCAAAAATGTGCTTGAACACGTTGATGCCATTACTATTATTGCTAGTGAGTTAGAGATGCTTGGTGATCCTATTTCTCTAGGGGTCCAAGTATCTACCATCCTAACTAGTCTTCCTCCATCATGGGAGCCTGTTGTGGTAGCATTGAACTTGAGTGATAAAAAACTCACTTTGATGACTTTATTATCAAGCTAGGCTTAGAGCAGGAAAGACGAGACCATGTGAGAGCCTTAAATGTATCTGCCAACCTTGCTTTTCATTTTGGCAACAAAAGGGTGGATCCTATGCTGGCCCCACAAAGAAGTATTTTAAGAAAAGAGGAAAGAAGCCTCAAAATCAGGGAGGTGACAAGGGCAAGAAAAAGACAAAGAGAGCTTGCTTTACTTATGGCCAAATGGGCCATTTTAGCAGGAACTGTCCTAATGGCCCACAGGGCAATGAGAAGAAGAAACAACAAGGTGGAGGAAATGACATTATATGCATGATTTCAGAGGCTTTGATTGTGAACACTAATACTAATGGATGGTAGCTAGACTTGGCTGCAACAGAACATGTGGCCATGACCACGGAGTCGTTTGTTGACATGAAAGGAATAAATCATGGAGACCACAAGATTTATATGGGAAATAATACTTATTGTGATGTGCTTGGGATTTGTACTATTTGTATTCCTCTCTCTGGAGAAACACTCTAGTTCTCATTGATGTCCTACCTGCACCAACCAATAGAAAGAACCTGATTTCAGTCCCTCTCTTGACTCAAAAGAGATTTGAGGTTAGGTTCAAGGGTGACAAGGAGATTGTGGGAAAGAAGAACAATATTTTATTTACTGCTTCTTTGATTGCTAATTTATTCAAACTTGATGTAGCTAATGACTTTGCTGCTAATTTTAATAATATGATTGATTCTGAGTATTTGGCTTGTGTTTCTCATGATGACGCATTATTATGGCACCTTCACCTATGTTATATGAATGTTAGAAAATTACACTGCATGTCAGGTAGTGGTTTACTACATAAAAATTTGTGATGATTTACGCATTTGTGAAGATTGCATTTCCGATAAAATGACTAGGCTACCTTTTCCCATAGGTCAACGAGCCATAGACTTTTTAAAGGTCATTCACTCAGATATTTGCAGGCCTATAAACGTTAAGACAAAGGGGAATGTTGTATTTTATTACATTTATAGATGACTATTCAAGGTATGGGTATGCTTACCTTTTGGCAAGGAAGTCCGATGCCTTAGAGAAATTTAAGGAATTTAAGGCTGAGGTTGAAAACCAATTAGGATGGAAAATTAAAGTTCTTAGAACAGACAGAGGTGGAGAGTACACATCTGATTTCTTCAACGACTATTGTACCAACCAAGGAATAGGTCATCAATATACACTTCCTTATACCCCCTCAACAGAATGAAGTTACTAAAAGACGTAATAGGACGTTATTGGACATGGTTAGGTCCATGTTAAACCACTCTGAACTAGGAACACAGTTTTGGGGTGAAGCCCTAGACACCGCTGTCTATGTGCTAAATCGAGTACCTTCTAAGTCGATCAAATTGACCCCATATGAGTTATGGACGGGTCGACGTCCAAAATTTTTGAACTTAAGAGTGTAGGGGTCAAAGGCCCATATTAGGGTGACTGATCAAATAAGCAACAAGTTGGATCATAAAACCATAAAATATAATTTTATAGGTTATTGTGATCATTCTATAGGGTATCAGTTCATAGTATACCATGATGATGAGACAGTGGGTGTAATAGAGTCTAGGGATGCTTATTTTATTGAGGAAGATATAGACCATAAAACTCCTAGGCAATGAGTTGAATTATTTGAAATAGAAAAAGAAAAAATTCTTGTCACTAGTAATGAACAAGTGATAGAAAATACATAAAATGAGGATGCCGAAACACGTGCATCAAGAGAGTGTACGCCTCCAAGTTTGTTGAAGATTACTATGCTATGCTTGGTGAAGATGAAATAACGGTAGATGAACTTTTACTTAATGATTCTATCACATTTGAGCAGGCAATGAGTAGTCCAGATTCCAAAGAATGGCAGAAGGTTGTTTAGAGGAAATAGACTCGATCTTGAAGAACGAAGTCTAGGAGATTGTTGTTGACTTACCAGATGGTAAATGGCAACCTATTGGTTGTAAATGGATCTTCGAGAAGAAGCTCAAAGTTGATGGTTCAATAGATAAATATAAAGCCAGACTTGTGGCGAAAGGGTTCAACTAAGTAGAGGGCATAGACTTTAAGGAGACATATTCTCCTCTGCCTAGGTTCATCTCCATATGGTGTTAATTGGCTATTATATCATACTTAGATTTAGAGTGAGTTACACTAAATAGATGTAAAGGCGGTCTTCCTAAATGGTGATTTAGAGGAGGAGATTTACATTGAATAACCCAAAGGATTTGTTGTTTCCGGAGATGAACAACAGGTGCACAAACTTATTAACTCATTATATAGACTTAAACAATCGCCAAGACAATGGTATATCACTTTTCACCAGGTGATTAGTGAGTATGGCTTTGTGGTCAATGATTATGACCATTGTGTGTACTCCTTTAGAGATGAGAGTCGATTTATGATATTGTCACTATATGTAGATGACATATTAGTGATGGGGAATGACACAAGTATGATTATCAGTCTAAAAGAATGGCTCAGGACCTAATTTGAAATGAAGTATATGGGTGAAGCATCATACATCCTACGGATGAAGATTAAAAGAGATAAAAAAACAAGGAAGCTAAGTATATCTCAAGAATCATACATAGAAAGTGTGTTGAAACGCTTTGGTGTGATTGGTTGGAAGACCATAGATTCGCCCATCTATAAAGGGACAGTTTTATCCTAAAAAATGGCACCTTCATCAAACGAAGAGCGTCAAAAGATGAAATTTGTGCTATATATGCAGGCTATTAGCAGCTTGATGTATTCCATGAATTACACTTGACCTGATTTGACTTTTGTAGTAAGCCTTGTGAGACAATATCAAGTAAACCCAGGTATGCAACATTGACATGCTATTAAGCGGGTGTTTAGATACCTATTGGGAACCAAAGATATGAAACTCACATATCAGGTTAAAAATCTATCTTTAGAAGGGTATAGTGATTCAGACTATGCCAGTTATAAAGATGACAGGAAATCCTTTGCCAATTATGTATTTATGTTTGGTGGCGGCGCCGTAGCGTGGGCTAGTAAGAAGTAAAAGTGTGTTAGTAAGTCTACTATGGAAGTTGAATTCGTTGCATCCAGTATTAAAGAGTTTCTATCTAGGTTACAGCTTGAACAATGGACTGATGCTCCTGGATAAATTTATTGTGATAATTTAGCAACTGTGTTGACACTCCATAATAGGGAGATCAGTTCTAGAGCTAAGCACATTGAGGTGTATTACTATTATATCTTTGGCATGCTACAACAGGGAAAGTTGATTGTTAATCATCTTTATATGCTTTAGACATTGGCTAATCAGTTAACTAAGGCCTTGACAATGGATCTATTTGTTAAACATGTTCATAGTCTTGGACTATGGCTAGACTACTGCACAAGTAACTGTAGAATCGCAAATATGAGCACTAAACCCATAGTCGGGGACGTTGGTTATAGGTATGGGTTAGGCCCATATTAACGTAACATGGCTATATGAGGAGTTGGCTCCCTCGTGGTGCAGGTCACGTGGAGTGTGCAAGGCTCCCATGGAAGAGACACCTAGATGGGACAGATATAACTACAACAAAATTGAACTTTAACGACGGCACAAAACTGTCGCTAAAAGTATCTTTACCCACAGTTTTACCGACGGATTTGTTTATGTTGCAAATGTATTTTAGCGATGATTTTTTGCCATCGGTATAAATTTTTATGAGGGTTTACAGACGAACTCTAGACCATGATTTTATAAACCGGACAGGACCGGCTGGTCCGACGGTCCGACTGGAGCCGAACCTATTTTCGATCTGGGTCGACCGGGTCAGTTGACCCAGCCGGGTCATTGCAACCCGGCCGGTCGAATCGGAAACACGGCCAACCCCCACCCCCCTTTCTGGCAGCCACCTTCTCTCCCCTTCCGGCGGCCACCCTCCCCACCCCTCTCCTCTCCTCCCTGACTGGAGGGGCCCCTCGCCCCAGCTAGAAGCAGAGCCCCCGTAGGTGGCTCTGCCTCGACGTGGTGACGGGGCGGCCCCGCGTCGAGGCAGAGCCTCCGGGCTCTGGTTCGAGGCGGGGGGCTCTGGTTCCCCATCTCGAACCAGAGCACCGGGGCGTCTGCCTGACGGGGCAGCCCCGCCTCGAGGCAGAGGGGGCGGCTCCCTCTAACTGCCGCCAGAGGGGGGCCCTGCCGGGGGCTCTGGTTCGAGGCAGAGGGGATGGCTCCCTCCGGTCGCTGCCAGAGGGGGCCCCCACCCTAGCTCGAAGCATAGCCTCCGGAGGCGGGGTTGCCTCGTCAAGTAGAGCCCCCGCCGGAGTTCCCCATCTCTAACCAGAGCTCCGGGGGCTCTGCCTCGTCAAGTAGAGCCCCCCGCTTCCCCTGCTTCGAGCCGGGGCGCCCCCTCCCCCTCCGGGGGGCTGCTCGAGGGAGCCACCGCTCCCCCTCCCCCTCCGGCGGCGGCCGGAGGGAGCCACCCCCCTTCTCTATTTTTTTTCTTTCTGTGATGATGTCATCCCAGGTCAACCCGGGTTGACCCCCGGTTGGACCTGCCCGGCATGAATTCCGAGTCAGTTACCGGTCCGATTTTTAAAACCTTGCTAAAGACTCCGTTCGATAAGTATTGCAACGGTTTTGGCTTATTTGTGACAGATTTTATCTGTCGGTACAGACATCAAAAAAATAAAATAAAAAACAGCAGCTTCATGCTGCTATGCTAAATATGGATAACAAGCATTATTCGTAAATGCAAACTAATAAACACATATTCATATAATTACTACATTGTACACAAACAACATATATATATATATATATATGGGAAAAGTTTATATGAGATCGTTCTCATATTGCTTATATGAGGCCACTTTGAATCTTAGCCGTTAGATCTTGATCTGACGGCTACAAATATCCATAATGATCTCACCCACTCTTTGATGTGACACACTCACCTACCCACTGATTTGATATCCACCCTCCGATCGGAATCTAACGGTAATAAAACTTGGCCTCATACTCCTTATATGAGAACGATCTCATGTAAACTTATCTATATATATATATATATATATATATATATATATATATATATATATATGAGAAGGGTTTACATGAGATCGTTCTCATATAAGGAGCATGAGGCCAATTTTTATAGCCGTTGGATTCCGATCGGATGATGGATATTAAATCAGTAGGTAGGTGAGTGTGTCACATCAGGGAGTGAGTGAGATCATTATGGCTATTTGTAGCCGTTAGATCAAGATCCAAGGGCTATTATTTAAAGTAGCCTCATATAAGCTATATGAGAGCGATCTCATTTAAACTTCTTCAAGAGCGATCTCATTTAAATTATATATATATATACATAATTGGCCTTTTTGCCGCCAATTAAAGCTATTTCACTATAAAAAAAAGAACCATGATAAAGACTGCTGCAATAACAGTTCCCAGAAGCAAGAGTGATACTGCTCTAATTATGTCGGCAGGAAGAAGAAAGCTTTGACTGTTGCAAAGAAGGTAGTCACATAGGATGGTGAAGCTGCAGCTGCTCTTGAAGAAGTGAACAAGAGAAAATATACTCTAACAGATATATGTAACCAAACCGTTCCCTGACCCTTCAGCTTTCAGGTGAAAAGTTAAATAACGTTATAGGAGAAGCCCAGGTTTTATATTCAAATTCTAAGGGAAGCAGTGTGCTAACATGTTAGCATATATTTGCTAACAGTTAATATATGCAATTAGTCTCTCACTTGGTAGCTTAGACTTTTAGGTGGAGTATGAAAGAAGAATCATCAAAAAGGAATGGGAAGTTAATGTAGACAAAATGATAAAAAGAAAAGCATTTTGGAAAGAAAAACTGCAAAATGGCTGCTTGCCTTTTGTTATATGGGGAAGATTGAATACCATCCAATGAAGGTGGGGGGAGAGAGGTCCAGCAGGAATGATCTCATCCTTAGAATCAGATGCATCAGAAGATTCACTTGGCATGTTGGGGCATGAACATTCTGCAAAAAAAGATACTCCCTCCGTTCCAAAATAGTGTGTACATTTGGAAATATTCTTTGTTCCAAAAGACTATGTAGATTTGGCCTAGTCACGTGACTTCCCCTAGTGCTTCTTCTTCTTCTTCCAACAGCTCGAATCTCTTCTTCTTCCGACGCCAGATTTGGAGCTTAGCTTCCATGACAACGTCAGTACCTGCTCCACGCCCTACGTCAGAGCCTCTGCAGCCCCGGCCGTGGCCCTCCTCCGCCAGGCTACTTCTTCAGCGCCTCCGCCACCCTCATTCACTTCGTCCTCTCTTTGTCGTCATAGCTGATTGATCACACCATTGGAAAAATCCACAATTGCCTTCATCCTACAATTTTTTAATAAAATTATTAGGTTAATTTTTGATATAAAACTCTATCTCTGACCTATACTTCTCAACCACCCAAGCTAGAGAAGAAGCTACAACAGCCATGTCTCCAAAAATATCGACAGAACCATGTCATAAAGGTAAAACAAAAACAGCACCTACTGTTAATTAACACTACTCACGCTCGTGTGCCAAAAAGAAACAGACTACCCAATCTCTGATTAAACTGTAATTACCAAAACAAGGGGCAGAAGAAAGCACGCCAAACATTTTTTTGCGAATACGAAAAAAATCACATAGCCCACAAAATAAAATTATCACTATATTATATATAATGACAAGAGTGCCACTGTCTAATTTCAAAGGTAGTGATCTTTGAAATAAGCGAGGAAAATATAGCAAATAATAAGTATGCATGCAGTAAACATTCGTTTGACAAATTGAAAAAAATTACATAGCCCACAAAATAAAAAAAAATCACTATGTTTTATATAGTGACAAGACTGCCACTGTCTAATTTTGTAAGGTAGTGAGCTTTGAAATAAGCGAGGCAAATATAACAAATCATAAGTATGCATGTAGTAAGCATCCGTTTGACAAATTTAGCTCCAGTCGGCAGTCACTACCGTGTGAGCTTGCAAATCGTAGGCAGATCTGTCCGCTATACCAACGCATTCTATCCAGCCATATGAGCTCTCAATCTCTGCATCCCAGCAGTCTGTAGCATAATGAGCCATCTCATTGGGAAGATGCTGGCGGAACCGTAATCGTTCTTTGTCGATCCCTAGATTTGTCAAAAAAAGGTACACTCCAATGAAGTAGCCAAGTGTTTGATTATTCACAACACCCTATCCAACATGAAAATGGAATTTACATTAACGAGCTAAAAAAATCTTGACTTCGTTAACTGGAACATCAGTAATCCCACATTTTTTTTGCTTTTCAATTCAAAATCCCAAGGAGGAAAGAAACCTATGACAGCTTCTTCCAGGCACATTTTCTTTGCAGGTTTTCCAGACAGCTGCTCATCCCCTGGGAACATCAAAAATTGCAAATTGGCAACATCTCCATATTTTGGGTGTAATTTATCCTCATGGTCAACAAAATGCTCTATCACTGCCAGTGTGAATTCACGAACTCTAATGAGCCATTGGCGCGGAGATATCTGAGTACAAAAACTGAAAATTGGTCAAACAGATAAAGGAACGGATTTGGCAAGAAGGGGTTTCCTCTTAAATGTGTGATTGGTAGATAATATCAGATTACTTGTGATGATTTACATATCCAGAGCTAAGCAAATGGAAGCGCATTGCTCAATTCACAAAAAAAAAAAGAAAAAGAAAAAATATATAGCAAGGGCGAGATAGAAACCCCATTCCGGAAAGTTTGACCAATATGAGCCGCTGCAAATGAAAGCTTATTTCCATTGTAATCGTACAAATCCTTGAAGTTAACAAAGATGCCTTGTGCTGTCTCCCGACGAAAATACCTGAAAACAAATTAATAAACTAAACATATTTTCTTCTTTGGGGAATAAGAGCTTCTCAGTCCATATTGCAAGTACACACGCAAAATTAACCTCCAGTTGGATAAAAAAAGAACATACCTAGGGATCAGGCCCGTTGGACCAATTGAAGTCTGAAACATCAAGTTGAAGGCGTAGGGATCAGAGAGAGGGTTTTTTGTTAAACGAAAACTAACCATATGACAGTTTGCATCATAATTTGAACCAATCCTTCACTTAATGGCTAATTATATCCCAGTGGAGAACCTCTCAATTCTATATAATAGCATCAAGTGTCCTAGATGTCATAACTAGAATTGGATGAGCTGCAGTGTATTCACCTACTATTACTCTTGAATCTAAATCACCACATCTACATCTGTAGAACAGTTTGCAGCTAATCGAGTCAAATCAGATCAAAGAAAAAACTCATCCAAATTTTAATAAAAAATTTCATAGAAAAACAGGATAGGGGCAAAACAAAGAGCTATCCACCATTGCCGCGCCGTCGACCTCTCCTTGAGTCGTCCGATCATAAACTCTCGCCATTGCTCCTCTTCATCATGCCGGCTGTTTTCACGGTCACTCGAGCAGGGGAAAATGGCTACCATGGTGGAGGCGCAGTCGAGGGATGAGAAAGGAGAGACCTTGGGAGGAGGAAGCACCACCGAGGACGGAGCCAAAGAAGGAGGCGATGGGCGGGAGGCGAGAATCAGAGAAAGTGAGGGTGAGCTTGGCAGCCACGGAGTTGGTGGCGAGGTAGCCAGAATCCAAGGCAGAAGCTCCGACTCGGAGTCGGAGAGGTAGAAGGTGACGGCTGATGGAGTTCGAGAGGAACGGGAAAAATGGGTAAAGGAGGAGAGGCCAAAGGGGGTTAAAATCGGGGTTTTGATCCGACGGCTTATATCCGACTCTTTAACGGTAGAGATTAAGTATTAGCGACTGAATTTTTATGGCAGGCAAAACTGCCGAAATAAATAGTTATCTACCAACGGACCTTCGTAAAAATCCGTCGTAAATAAATGTCAATACCGACGGATACATGTCGGGCAAAATAAATCCGTCGCTAATGTCATTCCTTTTGCGACAAATTTATTTCTGTCGCCAATGATAAATTTATCAACGGATCCTTTTCTGTAAAAAAATCTGCCGTAATCTGTCGCCAATGAAAGATATTATCAATGGATCCTTTCTGTGAAAAAATCCGCCGTTAAAAGCCAATTTTGTTGTAGTGTATGTATGAGAAGGGATACGTGAGGGAAGTGGGTAGTTAGAGATAACCACAATGAGAGAGTGGGAGGTGGTTAGAGGAGATTAAAGAATCCTTAACCAACACAAACTAAGGGACACAGATGAGAGATAAAAAGAAAAAAATGTGAATGGAGTTTTTCTATTTGGTTTTTGGACGCTCTCTCTCTGGCGTTTGGCTCTCTCTCTCTCTCTCGTGCGTTCTCTTGCTTGTTGGTTTGGCATTTACTTCCCACACTACTACGAGAAAAATATCACTATCTTATGGAGAATAGTGGCTCTCGTCCACGCAACTTGGTCCTTGGTGATCTTTGACATATCTATCTTTTAATGTGAGTATTTCTTCGTGGATTGATCGTAGGGTCTAAAGGCCCAAAGGTTAGTAGTATTCAATCCGTTGAAATCTTGATATATTGATTTGATATCATATGTTTATTTATATTATTGCTCATAAGATCTTGCATATGCTTTGTTTAATATTGTGTGCAAGTGAAAGAATAAAAAGGGGACTGATTAAGAGAAATTTGGCATCACAGTGAACGCTCCCTCGCGCTTCCGCTGTGCGCCTGAACCCTTAACAAACCATATGAGATAAAGTCCAATCAACCAATTAGTTATCTCAAAATAACCTTTATCTCGTCAAATCATCACAAGCATTCAAGTACCATCACAATGCACACAATCAAGCTAAGAATTAAAAGGTCATTTATTCTTAGTATGCAAAAGCTCATTATTGATAACTAGGAAATAAATGTTCAAAGGAAACGATCATAGATCTCCTATATATGGTTCCTCATCCGATGGTACGTTCCAGGTCTGGATAGCAAATGCTCTAATAAACCGATATGCTTGGCCAAGTGAACCGTTTCTTTCGGAGAGCATCTTTGATTTCCAATTCCTGCTTCATATACTATGAAAGCTTAGACCCAGGTGCAATCTTTTCTTCCACGGGTTGCACCATAAATTTCTCCAGAAGTACTTTGTTTGAGGCTCTCTAAAATTTCCACCACACTTTGAGATTATGGCATATCGTTGTCTGCTCCGACTCGGAGTCGGAGAGGCAGAAGGTGACGGCTGACGGAGCTCGAGAGGAACGGGGAAAATGGGTAAAGGGGGAGAGGCCAAAGGGGGTTAAAATCGAGGTTTTGATCCGACGGCTTATATCCGGCTCTTTAATGGTGGAGATTGAAGTATTAGCGACAGAATTTTTATGGTAGACAAACTACCGAAATAAATAGTTATCTACCAACAGACAGTTTTCCCCGTAAAAATCCATCGTAAATAAATGTCAATACCGACGGATACATATTTCCCGAATAAATCTGTCGCTAATGTCATTCCTTTTACAACAGATTTTTTTCTGTCGCCAATGAAAGATACTATCAACAGTTAAAAACTAATTTTGTTGTAGTGTATGTATGGGAAGGGATACGTGAGGGAAGCGGGTGGTTAGAGATAACCACAATGAGAGAGTGGGAGGTGGTTAGGGGAGATTAAGGAATCCTTAACCAACTCAAACTAAGGGACACAGATGAGAGATAAAAAGAAAAAAATGTGAATAGTGTTTTTCTATCTGGTTTTTGGACGCTCCCTCTCTGGCGTTTGGCTCACTCTCTCTCTCGTGCATTCTCTTGCTCGTTGGTTTGGCATTTACTTCTCACACTACTACGAGAAAGAGATCACTCTCTTGTGGAGAATAGTGGCTCTCATCCATGCACCTTAGTCCTTGGTGATCTCTGATATATCTATCTATTCTTGTGAGTATTTCTTAGTGGATTGATCATAGGGTCCAAAGGCCCAAAGGTTAGTAGTATTTAATCCATTGAAATCTTGATATATTGATTTGATATCATATGTTTGTTCATATTATTGCTCATAAGATCTTGCATATGCTTTGTTTGATATTGTGTGCAAGTGAAAGAATAAAAAAGGGGACTGATTAAGAGAAATTTGGCATCACAACGAACGATCCCTCGCGCTTCCGCTGTGTGCCTGAACCCTTCACAAACCATATGAGATAAAGTCCAATCAACCAATTAGTTATCTCAAAATAACCTTTATCCAGTCAAATCATCACAAGCATTCAAGTACCATCACAATGCACACAATCAAGCTAAGAATTAAAAGGTCACTTATTCTTAGTATGCAAAAGCTCATTATTGATAACTAGGAAATAAATGTTCAAAAGAAACGATCATAGATCTCCTATATATGCTTCCTCATCCGATGGTACGTTCCAGGTCTGGATAGCAAATGCTCTAATAAACCGATATGCTTGGCCAAGTGAACCGTTTCTTTCGGAGAGCATCTTTGATTTCCAATTCCTGCTTCCTATACTATGAAAGCTTGGACCCAGGTGCAATCTTTCCTTCCACGGGTTGCACCATAAATTTCTCCAGAAGTACTTTGTTTGAGGCTCTCTAAAATTTCCACCACACTTTGAGATTATGGCATATCGTTGTCTGCTTCTCCCCAACTGGCTTCTTCATAATCTTCAACTGAATACTTTTCTTCCTGAGGTTCTTGTTCTTGATTAACATGCTCTTGATCATCCTCGATGGCTTCATTAAGTTTATCCTCGTCTTCAAAATCTACACGCAATGGGTCCCCGCGAGTGCCATAACCTATTCCTCCAGCTCCCCGCTGAGATTCCCCTTGGGCCATGTAATAACCCAAATAAGAATAGCATTGATGGGGAGAAAATTAGAAAAAAAATGAGAAAATTAAAAAATTCGAAAAGTAGAACCAGCGACAAGTGTTGCCTCATGCATTGTCAAACGCCATTATCTCAACACCAAAAGTATGCGTCAGTGTTTGGAAACATAGTTTGAAACAAAGGCGGTGCATCTCCTACTAGAAGATTCAAATCATACAAATCATCAGCCCCAAGTGGTGATGGATCTCTCCATATTCTTCCTCCAAACGTGTGCTGAAACATGAAACATTTGCCATTCGTCGTAAGAGCAGACAATTTCTGAAACATGAAACATTTGCCATTCGTCCTAAGAGCAGACAATTTCCGTACTTTCTTGGCGATGGAATGTAATATAGCTTCGTATGAAATCAATTAACTGGAAATTTTAATACGTTGGTATTTTTACGAGTTAGGATATTACTGGATTTCAAACCTGAAACATTTTCTTTTCAGATGACTGGTTGTCATTGCAAGAAGTTATCCTATAAAAATAATTCTTCTTGACTATGTCCACTATTATCCCTATCTTGGAAGAAACCAGGAGATATGAGAAGGCTTGACTCATGTTCAAATTATTAAGGATTTAATGAGATGTAGAGCTGAAGCTTGCACACATACCTATATCTTATTACATTCTCAGAAGGCAATCAAATTAGAATATCATTTACAATGTGTACTTAACACCCGACTAGAAGCTGGGGCAAGGCAACTGACTCTCATAGCACTGTATCTCACTGCCAATCTCATTGGAAGCACGTACAAGGCCTATCGTCATATGTACCGGATAAATCAGGATAAATCGCGGGTGGGTGGCCAACGGATGGGTGTTTGGAGTAGGGTTTCGAACTCCAATTCAGAAAGTGTGTTGTGGGCATCCTGCCTACACTGTTATTTTCAAATTTCAATGCCTTTAAAGTTTGCTTTTGAATTCTAAGGATTTTCCGTAATATGTTGCCCTTTTTTCCTGCCAGGTTTTCACCATATAATATTTGTGTTTCAAATATACTAATTATGTACAACATAACATGAACTGTGACTCTCATATAAATTGGTCAACCAACAAAATTTTTTATTTTTTTTTACTTATTTTAATTTTTTTCCATTTTTTATTTTGGTTTTTAAGTAGATGACTAAAAAATTGCAAAAGATTTTTTTTTCTATATACAAGTTGAACAACTTAGAAATAGGTTGCACGACTGAATAGGCAGGCCCCTTTGACCCACCCCTTACAGATTTCTATCTACCTTCAAACTTTTAGAATTTAACCCAAGAAAGGCCCATAATGGTCTTTCCACCTGGACAAAAAAAACCAATCCATCACTACAAAGGATGAGTAAAATTACCACCCCATGTTTTAGTGAGCTCACACCTTTACATGGTCGGCCGATGTCTACCATCTGTGTCCATGTATTTTGAGATAGTGGATGACGGTGGGAACCCACCGTCTGTGAATAGGAGGTGGGCTGGCTAAAACGTGGGGGTAATTAATTACTCATCCCTCTATAAAACTTGCACCCTTTTTATTAGAGAAAATTAATATATATATATATATATATACAGTCATCCTTAACAAATAAAATATATATGTGCAATTCCCCGTGTTTATCGTTATGACAACCAACACCTTTTTTTATCTCTTTATCGACAACATTTGGCTTTTAAAAGATGACTAAAATTAACGTCACTATTTAAAACAACCGAAAAAGGAAAATTAATATGTGCTCGGGCTCACATGCAAGTGGTAATTTAAACTTGTGTGCCCCTTTAGAATCGTGTGCCAATGGTCACAAGTCGACTGCACGCATGACATAGGTGAACAAGAGTAAAAAGAAACGAGGAAGGAAAAACACAAAACCAAGCAAGCATTTTTCATCTTCACAATCTCCCACATCAAATCGAACTCAAATCTGCTGGTGATTTTTATCAGCCTTTGATTATGACAAATCGATGGCACATATGGAAGTTAAAAAAGTGTCCTCTAAATGATGGTCGTGTGGCATTGGAAGGCGATTGTTTGGATGTGATTAACAGGTTCAAGAGCAAAGAAGGACATTCAACTCTTGGATACTTTGTCAGGTATGCCTTGCAGTTGAATGAGAAGTTTGAATCAATTACATTTCTTCATATCCGGAGGGGAGCCAACGCATAGGCACATTGTTGCCAACATGCACGTACGTTGTCTAGCCCGGTGGCTTGCGGTGGACGGGTTACGTCATTTGCAGAACTGGTGTGGAATGTAGATCGATCTTAGGAGACCATGAAGTAATTCGTTCTAATAGAGACCGTGTACTTTTGGTAGACTTTCTATCTAAAGAAACCTTTAAAGGCTCCTTGGTGCCCCCCTTAGATTACAAGTAAGAGCATTGGAAGAATTTCTTAAACTTGCTTGGAGACCATGAGTTGGCTGTGGGGCCCACTTCTAGTTGTAGTACAACACATAAGGCTATATAAGTCATGCACCTTCGTCGTCATAAGCAATACTCCCCGTAATCTTCCTTTCTTCAATGCCAGACCCTTGAATGCAATTTCCTCCCTTCGTGAAAACTATGGGCTGTGGGCAAGCGTGAGAATTCATAGTATGTGTTCCTGTTTTTTTCTTCCAAACTGAACCTAATATTTTGATAATTTAGATTCTACGAGGCATATGTAACACTAACAAGGTTTTTCAATTCCTCCCTCCATTTCTGAACGGAGGGAAATTATTTTCTTATAACATATGTATACTATTATTCGCTCTTTAGGGTGTATTCATTCATATCAAAACGCTTATTTGGTCAACTATACCTGCTATGAAAACTTGGTAAATTTATATAGCAGAAAAAAAAAACTTAGTAAATTAAGGCAATACCGTGAAATTGTATATAAGTTGATAGTTCAGCTTCAATTAATTGCCTCTAAGCTACGTGCAAATTAGAACAATAATAAAGTGAAGCTTCTTAAGTTAAACTTGCGTTAGGTATATAGCTTGTACATATTGTCGAATGCTATCTTCCCAATTGCAACTTTGACCTTGCAGAACCTGTCTTTGCACCAAAGGTATGCATCATTGTTTTCTCACACTACTTCAGTACAGAGACGCAATAGTAAATTCGGTAAGTTTTCTTCCTCGCCTGTTGTCCTTACTATGAGTTTCAAATATTATTGCATATCAGATTCTCTACCATAATGTTTACTCTTTTTTTTCATTAGAAAAAAGTTCATACATGGGTCATATATGAAAATTTGTGCCCGGTAATGATCAGCGGCGCAGCAGAAGGGTAGAAAGCGAAGTACTTTTGAGTGACCGAGATATGGGGAAGATCGAATCTTTAAACTTTGCCTTGCACAAGCACATATAAAACACAACTATATGAGGAATATCACATACAAATGTATATAATAATAATAATCATAATCGGCAAGGAGTACCATACTATTATTATCTTGGAGCAACACTCCCCATGGCGTGGCCTTAGATCCCTTCACCACATTCAAACAAAAAGATAATTACTATGTTAGATAAATACCTGTGAGATGCAAATATATGTGAGATCATTGTAACACCCCAATTTAAATACACAAATTTTGGGTAAATGAGAGTAAAACATTGGCGGCAGAAGACTTTAAAAATTCAACATTCAAAACTCAATACACATGAGCTAATGCTCAAACCCATCATCATTCAAAAACATTAATACGAGCGTTGGGACATTACTTTCTCGTATGATTTTTTGAACATATCAATAACTAAAAATACTATTATTATTCGCTTAAATCAATGAATAAACAGGATCCTTAGGTTAATGCATGTCACAATCCACAGTAGCTAATAATTATTAAAATAAAAAGTTATTTAGGCGCACACACATGCTTAAGTCATCACTAATTTTAAAGAAAATAACTAATAAAACTTGCATTCTACTCTTGCTTCCTACAACTATCCTCTCCGCTATTGCCCATGTCCAGTTTAACTCTTACTCCTCTGAACTTGGAGAAGAAAGCAAGCCGAGTACTTGAAACTTAGTAGGAAAGGCTATTGCCACTGGGCTTATGCAGATGAAACATCAATATAACATGAGCATAGCTATTCTAGCAAAGTAACAAATTAATTCAATTCCATTCTTTTACTTTCTTCTGCAACACTAGATCATGCTAGTATGCTACCCTAGGCCTTAACTCTCAGATCATAGGTAATTCTTTCTATGTCTCGTCTCTTTTGGAGTCAAACTATATTCCTTCATCTTTCTTTTCGATCGTCACCACCCACACATTGAAGAAGGTCCCGATGAGAATTTATGGTCCCTACCAGTTTGAGATACAAGCATCATGAACTTCACTATAACACTACATGCACGTGGTTTGATCTCTCGTGGAATGAAGCCCTCAAGAAGGCCAGACTTGATACAGGGCTTTGTGGCTTCCAACTGGCACAGTTGCTCTTGTGGAACCTAAGAGTCTAGTTCTCATTCACCTAGGCCCACTATTCAATCTTAGTGTAGAATATGACATTATCATTAATGTTTAATTCTTTAGTTTGATGTCCTCATCCCATTGGTTCTCAGATAGATCTCTTAATACTACCTCATTGGTTGCTCTTTGTACAACCTAAGGTTTCATTCATTCATTGTATAATATTTTCTACTTACTGTTGGGTTCACCGATAAGTCATCCAATGACACATGACTTGTGGTTGGGTGTGTTGTCATTGAACTTACAAATGCTTTTCTGGATTCAACTTCTCAAACTATTTCCGTTGAACCATCGAATATCTTACTTAGTGGTTTAATTACTTCTACAGTTATATTATAACAAATTGTTATTTACTATTCAATCATAAGTCATCCTACGACAGAGAGCAAAATTTATCGAGACAGAGTTCCACTTCCCCATCAAAACATTCATTAATTCTACTTTCATAATAAGATAATTAGAGCATATCTAGCAATCTAATCATTTCTATGAATCATACATCTTAATTTCAAGAAATAAACATGATTCAATTTCCATCCATGCACATTCTATAAGATCATTCATAGTAAAAAATCATATCTTTGAGTAAAAGAGGCTAACCTTACTCTTCCCCAATCATAGTGCATACTAACATATCATTTGCATGACATAGATCTCAATACTAAGGAATATAACCAATCATTAACACTATACATGCAAAATCAACATGAAACATGTGACATTTCAAGCATGAGCAAATCATAGATCATCCAATTGATACTACAGGCCAATCATAACAGGATATCAGCTTTACTATTGTTTAATTAGCTTTCCTACCTCAGATCCAAACAACTTAAACCTGAATCCTTTCTACTTCTTCTCTCTCCAAACCCTAGCTGGCGTCCAAAACATCCATTAAAAAGAGTTAGTCTCATATTTATACTCTTCTATAATGATAAGCACAAAGAATCCATTCCGAATTTGATTGTCGTATCCTACAACAAGTCATCCAGTGACAAAGCACTTGTTGTAGGATACTTGTCATAGAACTGCAAAACTGAATTTTAATGTTTAATTCGAGTACTTACATTTTGTAAGCCTTACATCCTTCTTCCCTTAAAAGGAATTTTGCCCTCACGATTCAAATAACTCGTGATGCGACTTCCGCATACTCTATTCTGTTTCCCAAGCTTCAAATTCTATATTTTGATTCCTCCATACGATTCAACCATAGGTATCAATTTCCTTCTTAAGACTCTAACTTGTTCATCCACAATCTTAACTAGTTTTTCTTTGAAAGTCAAATCAAGTTCCAAGCTCAAAGCTTCAAATTCCACTATTGGAATTTCCTTGTTTCTTGGTAGCTTATTCTCTTTCTTCAGCATAGAAATATGGAAGACATTGTGCACTTCCTCCAAATTATATGGCAATTCCAACCTATACACCTTCATCCTTGTGCCACTAGAAAAGCCCTCTTTTTTTTCCTTTCACAAGAAACAATATTCGCATAAATCCATATTGGTGGACTTGAGTCCCTCAAGACGCCCCTTAGAGTGCCTGATTTTCATCTATTTTTGGTTCTTATTACCGAACCGGTAATGCCCACCGATAATGTTGCACCCTTAGCTCAAGTCTACCATGCCATATATAATGTCCCACTTCTATTTCCATGTGCCATCACCATAGCACTTTTAGAGATTCTCCATGCATCCTTATCTAACATTGTGACATAACCGAATAAGTTAATTGGCTACCCAAAATCAAATTTATCATCAATTCTAGAATGTGGTGCACTCCATATTGTTTCATCACACAACCATTGGGTAATTTCAAAGTCAAATCCTTTTTTTTTTACTATCTCACATGGTTTGACATCACCAAGATAGATTTTCCCAAAATTTTGTTCAATATAATTCACATGATTTGTAGAATAAATAGTCAAGTAAAAGGATACGCTTGAGGCAAGGTCAACATCAACGGGTGGGAGCAAGTCCAGGGATCAAAAGGCCAAAGAATGTTGGAGGTATTGACAAATGGGGCATTTCAAGAAAGACTGCAAGAACCCTAAGAAGTAAGATAAATCAGAAAAGGAGAGAGCCAACATCATAGTAGTAAATGAGTGCATCCTTTCAATTGGGATATTGACTCAGGTGCATTTTTTCACTTCACTCCTTATTCTACTCATCTTGTGAACTATGATGAAGGAAACTTTGGGAAGGTTTATCATGGAGATGACAAACCCTGTGAGAGTAGGAAAAGAGGACTTGACTTTGAAGTTACCCAATAGCTTTGTGATGATTTGTATGGACTGCACCACATTCCAGAATTGACTAGAAATTTAATTTTGGTTAGCCTGGCACATTTCGACTGTGTCACTATGCTTGACAAGGATACATGGAGAATTCTTAGAAGTTGGTCCTTTCAAATGTGTGGGGACCGACAAAGTGATGTCATTGGGCGGACTTCTTATTATATGACCTTTACAAATGATGCAATCAAGAAGGTATGGGTTTACTTGTTGAAACACAAATATGATGTTTTGGGTGTATTCAATCGGTGGAAGGCACTGGTTTAGAGTGAGACTTGTTCATAGTTAAAGGTCTCAGGTCGGATAATAGTAGAGAATAATGTAGCTTTGAGTTTGATTACTTCTATTCTCAGGGGCGAGTTAGACATGAGAGGACTATTCTAGGTACATCTCAACAAAATAGGCCTGGTGGCTGAGCCGATTGACAAGGCGATGACAGATTGGGTGCATTGTTTGAGGAGTCATGCAAGGTTGTTAGAAGGATTTTGGGTTGAAGCACTATACATGACCTCTGGACTTCAGCTTTGTAAGGACCCTAACTTTTGAACCGGTTTATTTTAATATTAGTCATTGGTGAATTATGCGGTTTAAGTGATTTCTGATTTAACTCGGTTATTTTCGAAAATAAATAAGTTTAAAAAAGTTTTAATCAAAACTGATTTCACAATCATGAATTTCAAGTGATTAAAATCTCTAAATTTCATAATTTTAGCCTAAAACTTTGTTTTTACCCCAAAATTTAATTACGGCTACCTCAAATTTTTCTATAAAAGGAAAGTGCTGTGCCCTTTCCCAATTTGGGAATAGGCTTAGCTGGGAGATTAGGAGCCTCTTTCCCCATTGCTTGAAAAGGAAAGGATTAAATGTATTTAGCCTAATCTCTCCTTATTTCTTTAAGGTTTTACTTAAGCATTCCTTAATCTTGATTTCTTCATTGTTTCAATCTATTTTGAAAGCATACAAACTACTGTTTTATACTTCTTTATAAAGCCCTAATTTTCAAAATCATGTGTTTATGTTATAAAAGGCCTAGATCTAAGGTTTAGCTTTGGTTTTCAAAGCTTAATAATGATTAATAGAGTATTAATATAAAATCATTTTGTTTGAAAGGTGTTCAAGAAGGTTCAAGGTTTCTCTCATCAAATCAAGGTAATGGGTTCTTCAATCTCAGCTTTGGGTTGTGAATGGTTTGTTTTAATAGTTTTTACTTGAATGGGTGTTCTTATTTAGGGTTCTAATGGTGGGTTTAATAAATGCTAATCTTTTGCTATGATTTCTTAGGGTTTCATCTTAGAATGATATGTGGATATGTTCTGGAATGTTTGATGGGTTTTTGTTAATGTTTGAGGCATGTATTAAGCTTTCAAGATGTGTTAATGGAGTCTCGGTTTTTTGAAATTTTGAAAATAGAAGAGATGACCCATGATCATCTTCTCGGTTTTGATTTGCAGCCTGATTTTTAAATGGTCATAACTTTTTACTCCAAACTCCGATTTATGCGTGGTTGGTGGCGTTAGAAAGCTGACTTCTTGAAATTTAATATAAATTTTGAGTCAATCCAATCTGATATGTGTGCACAAATTTATGAAGATTCAAATATTAGAGTTACTTTTTACCTCATTATTGCATCTTACTTTTGTTCTTCTAAAAAACCAAAAACTACATTAAAGTACCACTAATTCTAATCAAACACCAATATAAACATAGGTTAAAGGACATATGGAATGTATAATTCATGTGTAGGTCATATGGCTTATGAGTAATTGAGGTGATCATGTTATGTTTTATTGTATGGTAAAAGAGCATGCTTGTAGGAGTAAGCCTTAAACTCTATATTGATGGATTTAAACTTGATGATAGAAATTGCTTTGATTTCAGTTATAATCATTATTTTGGAAGGTATTTAATCATGCAAATATTGCTCAATGAGTTTATGTCGAAGCATGAATTATATGATTAGAATATGCATGAATATACACACACATGAGAATCTATTATGAGATTTTAGTTGATTATGCTTTGATTACGATGCATGAGGGGATGGATTGGGAGCATGATCCATGTGTTGGAACACACATAGGATTGCTCACGGATGTATCATGATAGCATGCATCATGTATCGGACTTCATGGATGAAGTTTTATCGTTGTTTAAATGGAATTGATCGATTGTATGCAATGTGTGAGATTGTATGCCGTATTAATCGATCGATGGATTAATCGAAGCTTGGTTGGTCCGAAAGGACATGTTTTCGATTTCGTTCCCTCCTGGAACAGGTTCACTCCTCGGGTTGAGTTTGATTGAGATATGTCGGGGCGAGGGATGGACTCGCCTTGCAGAGTTGAGAGGTCAAAAACCGGACACTGAGCACCCGGGTGGTAGGCTATTGTACACCAGCTACCACGTGTTCTAGTTTCTCAGGATGAGATTCGGGCTCTCCCCCACCGCAGGAGACTACCCAGGGCGAACACACATGCTCTAGTTTCTCTATTTGAGAATCGGGCATCCTTAGCCAGGATTGCCCAGGGCGAGCAGCATGTTGGGATTGACCACCCCCTTTGTTCTAGTGGTATGAACCGGACCATGATACGCCTTCGTGGCCTAGATTATGTCCCGCCTTCGTGGCAAATTGTGTTACTCCTTGATGGAGGCACTCACCATTGTGATGATACATGCTTATTGCGATGTTATGCATGATTTTACTATGTTTTTGGTTCCAGTAGACATGCAGGGTGAATTTATGAGATATGATTGCATGATTGTACCATGTTTTGGTTACAGTAGACATGCAGGGTGAACTTAAGAGATATGATTGCATGATTGTACCATGTTTTGGTTACAGTAGACATGCAGGGTGAATTTATGAGATATGAATGCATGATTGTACCATGTGTTGGCTACTTTAGACATGCAAGGTGAATTTATGAGATATAAATGCCTAATCAAGATGGAAGCATGAGAATGAGATATCTTTATGCAGGATTATGTGGTATGAATGCATGATGTTGAAGTATGTGAATGAGATATGGTTATACAGGTTTATGTGTTATACATGCATGACTAGATAAGGAGATAATCATGTTGATTATGGACCTGTTACTATGTTATAATGCCATGTGATTTCTGGTTATTGTCGTTTATGTAAAACCATTACTGAGTTTTATACTCACCCCTCTTTCCTTGTTTTGTTTTGGGGCTGCGTGGTGTGACACGCAATTGGACAGGATCCTCTCTTGAGGAGCGTTCGTAGAGAGAGAGCGGGTTTAGGCATGGATCCATTGGACTTGATCCAGTTTATCCTCTGAGTTATTATGTTGATATATGTTGTGACTTGTGAGTTAATACATTTTGGACCTTCGTTATTCGAGCCCGGTGTGTTGACTCATGTTTGTAGTTGTGGGTTTAATGACTTGTCGACTTATTTTGAGATTAAGTTCTACCTTTATTCCTCTTATTTTCTCTTGCTCAAAATCATTTGCGTAACTCTGTTCGTGAGACCGCCCGTATGAGGGGCATAAGTCTTCCGCTATATCTCCTTAACGTCGCCCCCGTGTGCCGATTCGACTCTTGGACCATAGTCGGTTTGGATCGGGCGGTGCCCGGGGCGTGACAGGCTTACCTTAGGAGGCTTGGATGGGTAGAGAGGTACGTAAAACTCGATCATCTTAGAGATTTTTGCTTTACTTTTTATATTCTTATTAATCTTGAAGAAATATCCAAGCTTGATGATAAGTCCAAAATGTGTATTTTTATTCGTATAATCAAGAAGAGTTTGGCTACAAGACCATGATAGCAGAAAGCTCATGAGGAGTAGAGATGTGGTCTTCCAAGAAAATCACTTTTATGGGGATTGAATAATCAAGTGATGCCCAAGAAGAATCTTGATTATTGGGAACTACAGGAAGATGATGAAAGGCAGAGCAAAATGTCGGAAGACACTAGTAGTGTTGTACAATAGGAGACCAAATTGAGCACCCCCCCCCCCCCCCCCGTCCACAAAGCTCTTCGATGTTCTACTAGATCCAATCAGAGACATAAATAATTTTCTCTATCTTGCTATTATGTTTGTTTTATAATAATGGTTAACCTGAGAGTTTTCAGGAGGCGACACAGGTGGAGGTAGGCTATGGTTGATGAGATGGAATCTTCTGTTATAATATACAAAAAATGAATGAAGATATTTGTTTCCTCACAGCTCGAGCTTTTGGGAAACTTGGTTATCTTACATGGTATCCAGGTTATTGAAGGTCCTGGGTTCAAGTCTCACTGGAGGCATTTAGACCCGAATTATATTCCATATGCTATGTTTGGTGGACATTTGCACGTGAGGGTGATGTTAGAATATACAATAAATGAATAAAGATATCTGTTTCCTAACCGCTAGAGCTTTTGGTAAACTTGGTTATCTTACATCTCCATCTTACAACCAAACCTGGGATCTTGTCGAAGTACCCAAGGGTAAGAAGGCCTTATCCAATAAATGGGTCTTTAGACTCAAGGATGAAACGGATGTTAAAGGAGATGCAAGGCTTGATTGGTGGTAAAGGGCTTCCAACAACAATATGATATGAATTTTACATAGATCTTTGCTCCATAATGAAGATAAACAAATATTAGGTTGGTTTTAAGCATTGTGGCTGCTGAGGACTTGCATTTGGAGTAATTGGATGTCAATACCACCTTCCTTTATGACATTCTTGAGGAGGAGATTTACATGCAGCAGCCTAAGGCTTTGAGGTCCCTAGTATAGAGGGGCTAGATTGAAAGATCAAGTTGAGCTTCTATGGTCTTAAGCAAGTGCCCATGCAATGGTATAGAAGATTTGATAGCTTCATGTTTGAGACAAGTTATGTGAGATGCTTTAGGCTGATCGCTATTGCTATGTGAAGCAAAACAAGGATTCCAACACTTTATTGTAACTATATGTTGACGATATGTTGATTGTAGATTCATATTTGTTAGGGATTGAGAATCTAAAGAAGACCTTATCTAAGGCTTTTTTCTAGGAAGGATTTAGAGGCAGCAAAGCAAATACTTGGGATGAAGATTAGTTGTGACAGAAAAGCATCCGCTTTGAAACTCTTACAGGCATACTATGGGGCAAGAGTGCTAGAAAGGTGCAACATGCACACAACCAAGGTAGTTATCATACCTCTTTGCTACTTCAATATGAGTAAGAGGAATAGTTCCCAATCCGATGAAGAACGGTTAGAAATAGCTCCAATACTATATTCTTTTATAGTTGGGAGTTTTATGTATGCCATCGTGAACACTAGACTTGACATCTTTCATGCAATGGGAGTTTTGTCTGGGGTTATGAGCAACCCCAGGAAGGAACATTGGTAAGTTGTGACAAAGAACCTATCCTTGGTATATAGTGGGACCTAGGTGAAATTTAAGGGGTATGCGGATTTTGACATGGTAGGTGATTTGGATGGTTGGAGGAGCACCGTATATTATGTGTTTACATTATGTCATACAACGGTGTCTTGGATGCCAAAGCTTCATAAAGTTGTTGCATTATTTACCAAGGAGGCTAAGACTCCGTTTGGTTGCAGCTTCTTGGAGTAGAAGAAGCAGAATCTAGGGTATTCTGATTCTTAGATTTTGGTTATGAAGTGATGTATATTTCATTAGATATAAGGACAAATCAGCTTTCTGGTGAGTAGTGTGTTTGGCAACATAAGGAGAAAACAGATTTTGGATTCTTAATTTACAAAACTACCCCTCATACTAATGATCTCAACTATCCATATGATCTGACGGCTGAGGATGATCCCCTAATCTACATATAACCCCCATCCTTCCCATTCGCCCAACGTCTCTCCTCTCGACCCCTTCCTCCGTCGCCTCCGCCGCCGATCGGAGCCTCTGGGCATGACAAATATTCCTAGAACAACATCAAGAATGTGAAAGATTCTTATATCCAAAAATACTCATGAATAGAAATACTACACATATTCATTCCCAAACAAGGTCATATATTTGACATCAGAACTTGAATCATAAACATTCATATGATTGAAATAAATCACAAAGAATAGTGGTAAAATCATTAAGAATATGCAAAAGTGAGCCAAATTTGTACTTAAATGCACTCTCCTAAATTCTGTACAATCAATCATATCCAGTCTACTAGAACAATATCCAGAATGTGCAAGATTCTTATATCCAAAAAAATAAAAGAATGTGCAAGATTGAGCCAAATTTCTTTGTACTCCTATATAATCTGCATACAAAGCTCATGGTAATGCTCTAATGGGTGGATAAATCCATCCCCCCTTCTCCCTATCTCAGTATTCATAACTAATAACAATGTCCTCACAAGTTACATTGATTAACACAGATCAAATCAGAAGTAGAAGAGAAGAACCCATCTTTGCTTCCTCCATTTTTTCACCAACTCCTACCTCTGAAATCAGCACATCAGATTCATGAGCAATCAATCAAGATTCAGGAAGAAAATGTGGAACTTCTGACCCCTTGTTGCCTGCTTTCCTCTGTACGTCTACATCAACTATCAATGACCTTCTAATCAAGAAGAACTCATCTCAGAAGTCAGCAAATCGATCAAAGAAGTATAACCAGAAAGCATCCATCTCAGAGTTTCCCTCTTTTCCACCATAAAAATTGAATCTTTTTCTTACTTCCTCCATTCCCCAGCTGAGAGATCATGCCTTCTTCCCCAGCCGGCATCCCCTGATCCGTCACTCTCAGCCAAACACACACAGCAATGAAGCTGAGCACTAGGCTATGGAACCCGCTGCCGAGCCCGATCCTGACGATGGCCAGGATGGAGAGCCCCCTGTTCTTGGCCGGCGGCAGAGGGTACCCATAGAGGCCTTTGTTCCCCTGAAAGCTGCTGGCATTGAATTTGGGCAGTCCGGTACCGGTCCGGGTTGGCTAAGGGAATGGGGCCGGAGAGGCGATTATCAGAGACATTGAAGGTGGTGAGGTGGGCGAGGAGACCGAGCTGCTGGGGGCAAAATGAGACATTGTTCCCCCGAAAGTGACTTCTTGGCCAAAATCTCCTGGTGAGGAGATTCTACCAGAAGTCAACTTTCCGCACTTTCTACCAGAAGTCAACTTCGCTACAAACTCTAATTCTTCTGTAGTAGCGCTACCAAACGCACTACTGCGAAAAGCGGCAGTTTTCGAAGAATCCAATGCGGAAAGTGCCAACCAAACGGGGCCTAAGTATATTGCTACCATAGAGACATGCAAGGATTATGTGTACATGGTTATGAAGGAGTTCATGAATGAGGATAGTGATAGCCAGAGTGCAATTCACTTGGCCAAGAATACGGCTTTCCATGCTAGAATAAAGCACAATTTCCAATGCAATTCACTTGAATTTCGTACTAGCAGTATTGCATTCGACCTGTTTCAAACGCAGATCCGACAATAACGTGCATCCTGTGATTACCCGTCTGGTGACTTATTGCGGGAGACATGTGATCGATTGGCCATTATGGATTTGGCCTTTCTTCTTGCAACGTGAGTTTCATTTCAAATTGGATTTTAAGTTGGGTCACACCTCTCCAAGGTATTTAGGGGCCTTTCCAAGGTTCCAAGGTTCTTAGCTTTAAGTGAAAATTTGCTTTTTGTCTTGTGAAAGAGAGGAGAGAGCAATGGTTAGTGTGCAATTGTAACAAGGGGATTATAAGGCGATTTTGTCCCACAATCGTCGGGATCTATTCCTAATCACTACATTAATAAAGTATATGTTGTTAATTGTGTCGTGGACGTCGATAAGAAGAAGCCGGACCATAGTAGATCTCTTGTATGTTGTTTATTCCTTTGTGGCTGTCGGATTGCAACTCTACCCGTGCTATTCGTATTATCTGTGATTGGGGCTGTCTCAGTAATTCCGTAATTGCCAGAATAATGGCTAGTCAGGACGAGATTCTTATACCCTTGAATCCCAACAATCTGCATGCATTGGGATGAGCCAAGGACCTACACTAAGTGTAATAAAGCTTTTCTGCAATTGAATAAACCCAGACCCATCATTAATTATGATTGGGGAGAAAATTGTGTTTTCTTGTACTTGGCCTCAGGATCCAATAAAATTTAACCCTTTCAATTGCAGACAGGCTTTATTGAAAGGGAATGTATTAATAGCCTAAGACAGGCACCAAGCAACTACGAACGATCATGTGGTCTTCAGTCTCTATGTAGTATAGGTCTGTGGAGGTGCTTGATATAGCAAATAAATCTCCAGTCTCTACAAAACCTAGGTGCGTGAAGGTTTTTGATATAGCAAAAATTAGCAGATTATCTTTGCCAAATTAATTTTTACCCCCTTCATGCAAAATTACGTGTCTAAATTAAAAAACCAAAATGAAGACGGAGGCAGAAGTATGAAGGACAGTAGGCGTAGAAACAAAGAAACAAAGAAACTGCTTGATACAGTGGCAGGGGATCCATGTCCGAAAGGCCCATCTCTTAACCCAATCTCTACCACCTAGCCAACCATGTTTCTTGCTACTCGTCACTGGGCTCATATCTCCGAGCTGGCCCAACAGGCCATGCTTGACAACAAGTTCAATTGGAATGGCCCAGCCCGTAGCCTCCTTTATATGACTGCCAAGTGATGAACTATGGTGTTTTTTTCTTTTTGATAAAAAAAGTATAGTGTTTTATCCTTTTGATGAGAGTGCTTAACATCTTTATATCGCCTAAAAAGAGTGCTTGCTCAAATTAGGATAGGATATTGCCTCTTATACCAAATTCTACACTTTACCTCTTTCAGTTTATGGGGAAAAGGCTTAAATGAGAACGTTTAGCATGTGAAACCAACCTAAAATTTCATCCCCCCATAGTCCTGTCCAAAAAATCTTAGTAGCATTTTAAAGTGAGTTAAATCTATTGGCATGTAGGGCCCACAACATTTCAAACCTCCACTTACACCTACACATGCGAGTTCACGAGGATCTATTGGCCTGTAGGGCAAATCCAATCATTTAATTATGGATCCTTATTTTTTCAACTGCAGCCAGATTTTTTTGGATGGAGGGTGTAGTAAGATTTAATTTCTTGTAACTCACTAAATTAATTCAATATCGGTCAGGCTGTCTAAGTTTGACACAGGAACTTCACGTGATAACAACTTATTTGGTTTTCTCGAGTTTAAACTTTAATTAATTGAGCCTGATTACTTCCCCTTATATTATGCACCTTGTTATTTATCTTGCGTGCCCTTGTTGACTAACGGCATATCCACTGAGCAGCTTAGCCATCTTTGTCCTTCTCAGGTGGCAAGACTTTATACTAAGGTAGTGGATTGAGATCCGCAGGTGCAAGCATAACTTTAAGTGTAGTTTTTTTCATGGATTTAAAAACTGGACCGGACCGGCCGGTCTGACCAGAGCCGGGCCCTTTTTCGGTCCGAGTCAGGCAGGTAGGTAGACACGGCCGAGTCAGTGCAACCCGATCGGTTTGGGTTTTACCCCCCCTTCCGGTGCCCCCTAGTTACACCGAGCTCAAGCCCGAGCCCCTCTGGGGGCGGCAAGAGGCAGCCGCCCCTTCCCCACCTCTTTTTTTTTTATAAATTTGTTTATGATGTCATCACCGGGGGTCAACCCGGTTGGACCTACCTGGCAGGAATTCTGGGTCCACTACAACAAATTTGGCTTTTAGCGACGGCAAAAACTGTCGCTAAAAGTCCTTAATCTGTCGCTAGAGATTTATATCGACGGATGTTTTCCGTCGCGCAGTCGTTGTTATAAGTGGCGCCGCTAATGACATTTCGACAGAAAATTGCCAATCTGTCGCTAATATCTTTACCGACAGTATTTCCGACGGATTGTTTTCTGTCGCAAGTGTATTTTAGCGACGGTTTTCTGCCGCCGGTGTATACTTTTAGCGACTGTTTTGAAGACGGACTCTAGACTCCGTTAATTACTTATTGTGACGGTTTGAGGTCATTTGTGACAGATTTTATCTGTCGGTATAGAGCTCGAAAAAATAGAAAAAAATCAGCAGTTTTATGCTGCTACTATTCCAAATAATAAACATTATTCATAAATACAAAAGATATCCTCATATATTATTTATATAATTAGTACCACATTGTACACATAAACTATATTTTGTATTGATAAAAAATAACTTTACAATGTTGCCAAAAGATAATAACTTTACAAGGTAAAAATACTTTATACATGTAATAATGTGGGAAGCTTGGAACAATAGATACAGTTTTTGCAGAACCACATATTTTGCTCCATGAGACAGCCTCATCAGCTCGAGCACCAGAGTCACTACCATCAAACTCTTGAGCTGTATTGATAAAAACAACATAATCAGCACCATTACACCATCAACGATTTCTAAATGCAAGCAGCTATCTTTTTTCACTTGCAAGTTTTCTTTTGTTCAGTATCCTGTGTTGTGTTTTTTATCAAATACAAAAGACATTGTTATAAAACTGCATAATATTATTCAGTGCGTATATTATTAACGTTAAAATACTCATTGTATTGGATGTAGCAGATGTGAAGGTGGAACCTTAGATTTGGAAAAAGATTTGTTCAAGCCATATACAACAGGCTCCTTAGCCGTTGTTTTAATCTGTATGGTAGAAAAAAATCATAAATGTGATTAAATGGCCCACATAAAGACAATAAAATGTAGAATATAATACGCGAAAAGAAATTTATCATATAAAAGTTTCAGTAGCCAGTTATTAATTGCATGAAATAAAATAAATAGCTATACCTAGTAACATGACATATTAACAGCTCTTCTTTTAACACATGGTCATTTCATACTAGCAACAGAATTAACACAAAAGTGGCGCCCAAATAGGGATCTAAATGCTTACCATTTCATTTTGAGTTGCAAACCTATGTTCAAACTCTTTCATCACTTCATTCAACAGAGCTTCAACTAGCTGCACAGAGCAGTTTTGATTCATTTTTCACAAATGCTTAAATAAACATTTAAAGAAATTACAACTGTATGTATATGTATGACTTACTGCTGGAACATCTTCCAGCTTCTTGTCGCATAAAACTTCTTGCAGAAGCGTATTTAAAGGGCGGGAACTATTCTACAAAAATATAAAATAGTGATCTTTACACCAACAACACAAATATGTCTATCAGCCAATAAGTGTAAATTGTCTTACAGTGCTGGAGGATTCTTCAGGAAGATGCTCACAATGCATCCACTGTTCTACTAAGCCCTCTGAGAATTTATCATTGATTGACTGATTTCTTAATAAAAAGCCTAACACGAGGTTTAGAATGCTTCCGCATAAAAAATTTCCCAGAGTTTGTGGGTTTCAAGTTGCTGCCATATCTCCAGCAACCATTTCCGCCAGCTTGTTTCCATTCATTGTAGGATTTAAGTGCAAGAATGCAGTTTACAACCCTCTGACATATGCCTCCCTGATCACAAAGAGAAGCGTAAAAATAGGTATGTTATTTAAAAACAGAAAATACATAACAAAATCTGCAGTGACAAGTGGTATAGGTGATTTCTAATTTGTTTAAATAAGAAAATATGCAGTTTGGACAGAGAGAGAGAATCACTCACAGCAGTTCTTCCCCTCCAAGCGATATCGAGCCTCTCTCAGATCAGCAACACCGCGCCTTACTTGTTCACCACGATATTCAAGAACCTATATGAACAGCAAGTTTCCCTTAGGCTTACTAGAATACAAATAGAACAGAAAAATTAAAACATGCTATTTAGAGTAAAATATCATATGAGATTTACATTTCATCTATTTAAACTTTTTTATTATGAATAAGGTACTTGACTCAATTTTGACCAAATAGGCCTAATCATAGGATGGCCACATTAAACTTCAATGATTCAACTGGCAAAAAATGACTCGAAGCTATGAACAGACATGAGATTAGGGTGACATGATTAAGGAAAGCTCTAAATTATAATTTAATAGCTATGAATTGGCTGCAAATTATGAAGTCGCTCTCTGAAAGTAGAAAAGGACCTAGGATCCATTTCTTCCTGTCCATCAAAAAATAAGTGCAAACAGAGAGTTCAATCATCAATGCTTTTAATAAAAAGTAAAAAAAGAGAAACCAGAAATCAAGATTTGACTGTATAAATGTATTTTGAAGAATGTGCCATCTTTTAGTTTAAGTGACTTTACTAGAGCTTGTGCGTTTCAGAACAAAAAGGAATGCTGCTAGACAATACCTCTCTTCGCTTCTCTGCACGTTCACTGACCCTAAATGTAGGAGCACTTACCACAGTATGGCCCTCTTCTGAGGCAGGCCTAGATGATATTGTACAATAAATCAAGAAACACAAGAATCAATCAAAGAAGGTGATCGCCATTTTTACCCATTAATCCAGAAGCACGACAAATGGCATATAAATGAAAAACAACCTTCCTCGATCAAACCAGTACCAGAGTAAAAAAAACACAGAAGAATTCAGAAAGCCTACGTCCCTTGTTCACCATGAAAAGTGCAGTAATTTAAACTCCACTCCGTAACTAATGGTTCCTATCAGATCATGCAAAGAACTATTTTTCTGATTTGGAAAAAAAAACATGTCTCATTTGGGCATTTCAACAAACATGTAATGTCCACCCATGCATTTCAATTAGTCCTTTCATCAAATGTTTAGAGATCAGTACTAGTAGATTCGCACAAATACAACTAAGGTATTTACTCACTGAAAGCTCTTTTTTCCTCTTCTCATTCTCTAAGATGCACAACGTCCTCTTCGTACTCACTTATCAGCCTTCTTGGATAAAGAAATTGCATCCACAAAAAATGAAACTTTTCATTCCAGCACAAATTAGATTTTTTTCTCCTCCAATCAACACGAAATTTGACATCTTACCTTTCTGAAACAAAGCCCAAAGTTTGATTTTTTTCCTGAATCGGCTCTCAACCTTCCCAATTCGGCCTCCCAACGCGCCCTTTCCAAATTGAGACCTTTCTCTTCCTGTTCACGATCTGCACCTCGCCGGACCACCCATCACCTCGTTCATGGACGCCGTCACCTTCGACCTCGCCGTCCATTGTGACCGCCGTCGCCGTCGAATGCTCGAACCCAGCAGTCGGCCTCGCCTCGGTTTCGCCAAGAGCGCTCGAGCTTTTGGATTTTGGGGAACCCGATGCCAAACGGATTTTAGGCCCGGAAATTTTTTTCGACAGACTTGTTTCTGCCGTAAAAATCCATCGAAAAAAACAGTTTTATACCAGCGGAAAGTTTTCCGCCGCTAATATCGGCCGTAATAAATCTTAATACCCACGGACTCATGTCGCCGAAAATAATCCGCCGTTAATGTTCCTCCTTTTACGACAGATTTATTTCTGTCACTAGTAATGGATATTATCAACGGATCATTTTCTGTTAAAAATAAATCCGCCGTTAAAAGCCATTTTTGTTGTAGTGGTCAGTCACCTGTCTGGTTTTTAAAACCTCACTTCTTCCTATAGTATATAATTTTATGCTATAGATGATCACAATTATCAAGCAAAAACAAAAAAGAATTTAGGTATATATTAATTGCAAAGGAAATGGGACTATTATATTCAATTAGTAGTATTATTGAGTTTCTAGTTATTAACATAGCTTAATAATTTCCTGTAGCAAATATATCAGGCTCTTAACTGTTCTTGAATGATTATTATTAATTTAATGAGCCTATTCATGAACATTTCACAAAACGAAAATATTAACTCAAAGCAATAAACATACATGTTCGAGAAATTACAAAGGACCATTTGATAATGTTAAATCATCGTTGAATGTAAGTTTAAGCTCAGGCACGGTGGGCATTTTCTTGACTTTCTCTAGAACAAAAGAACCTGGGGCTCAAGCCAACATGTAGCGAATGTACAATTCCAAAACCTAGGCACAAAAGAAAAGGATGAGTAGTGTGCCACCCTCACATTGGGCGTCCGAAAGAAATCAATTTAATTATCTTTATGTGTATATATGATCTCACTTACATATGTCAGAGGCATTTAATCACAAATTATATGTTTCTATAATGAGATGTCTGAATCCTTAGGACCTTTAGGGGCAGGGCAAACTGGCATCTTAGGTAGACGACAAGGGCGGGAGCTATTTAGGCAATTGGATCACAAATGATTTTTTGTTTCTTCAACACAACAAATCTAAACTCATACAATTCATATATTCCTGGCTTGTTGATTCACTTTAATTTATGCAATTGACTACTATGTATTCATAGCATTTTGGGAGTAATTAATTATTCTGATTCCATATTGAAAATTTGGCAAGAAAAATAATGGGCAACAAAATAGGTAAAGTCGTAGGAAATGAAAAGCCAACTCTAGAGATATCAAAGCTTAAAAATCAACCAGAAGGACCTAATGATATTGTGAATTAAGATATTCTCAGGCGATTGCCTATGGAGAATATAGTGGGATTTAAGAGCGTTTTCAAGCTCTGGCACGACATCTCATTACATTCTTTTCAATAAACATCCACAAATTCTCTACTAATACGTCAATGAAGTTCGCTCCCATATTAGATGTGACATCCAGCTGAACAATTACATTTGTCATATTCTTCACATAAAAGTTTCATATAGAGCTATCCTATAGTATATCTTATATTAGTTGAGCAAATAATAAGACAATTTTGTACTAGCATGTTAGTCATTTTATTACGAAATATGTATCAAGTACTATACTTTGGTTCATGACAAGTGTTCAATCCGCTATCCACTAGGTTATCTTCAAATATTTTTTTACTAGTACAAAATGCTTTATGGGAATGCCAATTAACTTGGAATGCCCTCCCTTTTCAATCAGTGATTTATTTCAACGTAGTAGTAGAAATAAACTAAAAGGGAAGTAATCAGGTAATTGACCTTACCTGCATAAGCATATCCCTTTACATGATAAAGCATAATTAAGTTGATCTGGGTCGCTTTAAAGTTTTAGGCATCCAATTACCATCTTAAACCTTTCTTCTTTCAATGTTTTAAATTTAATGTAAATAATTTTCACATTGAGTATTTCTTTAACATCTAAATTTTTGATGCAGTGCTACAACCTCGACCAAATGTTCATCACGAGATGATATTGCCGCCTCAGGTAGGCCACTAAGATGATGATACATGTAGCATTAGCGTATCACATAAAAAACCATTAAAATATTATTATTTGAAATTATCAATTAAAAGTTAATTTCATTTCAGCAATGACTCTGAGGAGTAGGAGATGCCCTTTATTGATTTAAAGAATACTATTTTGTGATTCAAGCAATTTACATTAAAATTTTCTGAAATTCCTCTTAGTTCTCTCTTCGATTTCTATGTAATCATTTTAAGTTCACTGTAGCAAAATTGACAGTTGTATTACATTGTTACTGAAGTCACTAAACTTATGTCACTAATAATAGCAGTGGGAAATCCTGAATTTGAGAGTGGAAATTATTGTGTACTAATGAAGAAGGCTATGTTGTGAAACTAAACTTTATGTTTTTATGATAAAAGTGTTTAAATGAATACTCTGAAAGAACTAACACTAGTTTTTAAACTGTACACGAAAGAAAGACTAAAACATTATCCAGTTAGATCATGAAGATTGGTAGTACATTAATTATATAATATATAAATGTAGAAAGGAATCCAATCTTCATGTAAATTTAGCTTGTCTAATAAGGTGAATACAAATTTTATAACCATATATTTATACAAAACTTGTATTACCAATTGATCTATGTATGTGATTCAATCAAGCGACCTTAAGCCTATATTTTTTTACTGCATTAGTGAATTAATCTTTTTCTCACCCCCTTCACTAAAAATTTTGCGTCTCTTTTGGGGACCTAAGTCTAATTTCATACTGATTTGTTTAATTTTTTGTTGGATACTCTTATTAATTTTTGCTACGCTCTGCTCTAATTTCTCTCTGTATTTTGTTAACTTATAAGTGCTAAGATTCCTATTTTGTTGTTTTGTAGCCTTTTGGTATTGAAGGAAGAAGACACTTACATATATTTATAAACATGAATGTTTAACTGTTAAGATAGAAAACACTTTATTTGGTAGTATTTTGGGTTTTGAACGAGGAAGACACTTTTACTTATTTGTTCTATTTAAATTTCCAATTTTGTTGTTTCCTTGTATATTTTTTTATTCTTTCCTGTATAATTTATTTTATGTTATTTTGTTACGTATGCTAACCCTAGCTATATAATTCTGTTACCAATAGATGTGAGCTGGTGTACACTTCATTGTGGCCAGCCAAGTTTTTAAATCCCAGCATATCCTCCTCATTCCGTCACCTGCTCCCTTTTGTCATCTTGTCGTTGCCCTAACCCCCGACAGTTACATGTGTTCCCCTAGGTGTCTCAGCATGATGTCACACTTCCTAAACATGTTGCCCCATGCCCATGGCTAGATATGTCGGCGATGGATATTGCCCTCTACAAGGGTGTAGACTTTTGCCATTGGTTGGTGATTGTCAATCCGCCGTATGGATCCTTCCCTCCGCGTGAAGACTTAGTGGGGAACTATGTCAGGATTTTGTCTATAGTTGTAAGAAGGTATTAATCTTGCTATGTCTTAACTTATTAATTTCTTAGCCTATTTGTTTAATTTATATACTATTAGCCAATTACATTAATGGATTCAAGTCTTTTACATATAAAAAAGAGAAGTGTAATTTATTTAGTTTATTATATTTAAAATACAAATGCATGGCTAATTTTGGCTTCAGAACGCTTATTTACTTTTAAGTCAAGATATCTATTGCCAAATGAGTATGATTACGAGTTACTCTATGTCAAGGTTTGCATTCTCGGTATTAATCCATAAAAAGAGATCTCAGAGAGAATGGAAAAATGATCTTGATGATGAGGAAAGGCTGATAAGTCCAAAGATAGGCCTTTCTATAGGTTAATTTATAACTTATAAATGCTAATAGATACCTTTTAAAAAACCTAAATCATGCACCTCGTAACATAATATTATTAAGAAATAGATATCAAGATTATTGGCAGATAATTACTAATACAACTAGTTCTTAAACATCAATAACATCATAATTCTTGGGTTACATGATAGTAATAAAATATAGAGTGATGTGTATGTTCAATGTTTTAAATTTAATGTAAATAATTTTCACTTTGAGTCTTTCTTTAACATCTAAATTCGACCAAATGTCCATTACAAATATGATATTGCCGCCTAAAGTAGCCCACTAAGATGATGACACATGTAGCATTAGCATATCACATAAAAAACATTAAATTATTATTATTTGAAATTATCAATTAAAAGCTACTTTCATTTCAGCAACTACTCTGAAGAGTAGGATCTGCCCTTTGTGGAATTAAAGAATACTATTTTGTGATTCAAGCCATTTATGTTAAAATTTTCTGAAATTCCTCTTAGTTCATCCTTTGATTCCTTTGTAATCTTTTTAAGTTCATCATAGCAAAAGTGACAATTGTATTACATCGTTACTGAAGTAATTAAAAATTTTTCCTGAAAATTCTAATCAAATTAAGTTTAAATTTTTTGCTCAATATATTGTTTATGAATTTACCATGAACCAAGTATTAATGAAAAAAAATTGTTATTCATGTCGAGGTTCTTAATAGTGACTTTCACAGGAAATGTCAACAAAATAGCTTTTTAACAATGTTTCAAATTTTAAGTCGCTAACCTGAACTTTAACAGCGTTTTTTAGGACAAACACCTTTAATTGATAACCCTTTATTTTAGTTTATAACAAATACACTAAAATGAAATTAAACATATAGTAAAGATCTAAACCGAAGACATCACTATGATTCACATAGTAATCAGCTAGAGGTTAGTTGATCAAACATCAAACTAAAAAATAGTATTTTTACAACTATTTAGAGCAACATGGATCTTACGCCTCCATTCATCCTTAAATAATTAATTTTTTTATCATCACTTTAATTGATAACCCTTGGTAATGATGCTTCTGAAATAAAAAGATTTTACTTCATTTTGAGAAATGACACTCATAAGGAATATTTCCATGCAACTATAAAATACAAACATATATATATATATATATATAGAGAGAGAGAGAGAGGCCCGGTAGCCTCCGGGCGCCCGGATTTTCGACCGTTGGATCTCATCCAACGAGATCCAACGGTTGAGGGAGCTACTATAAAAAAAAACCTCTCCCTCCTTCCCTCCCTCGCCGATCGGAGCCGCCTCATCTATTGCAAAAAAATTATTGACGACTTACTTCCAGGGAACATCCCCAGCCAGCATCTAGTCCCCATCCTTGTCTTCGTACGTTAGAACGTACTCCATCCCGTTCGCACCATCTACCAACTTGTTCTCACTCTGGTAATTTCCTGTTCATCCCAACCAAATGCAATTCAACAAAAGAACAAACAAAAAAATCCTAATTTCAATCATAATTAAGTCGCGCATTTTCCCCACAAATTGAGGTCCGTGACATATTCTAGAGAAAAAAATAAAGTAAACTCCATCGCCACTCGGCGCCGACCCCGTACCTCCCTCCCTCACTCCCTCGCAGCTCGGCGTCACCCCCATCCTCCCTCCCTCACCGCTCGGCGCCGCCCCCGTCTTCCCCACCAAAAGGCCTCGCCCCCGTCCTCCCTCGCCCGCTTGAAAGGTAAAGTTTTTTTTTTCTGAATTATTGAGCATTTTCATTGAGCTGCAGAAATGATGATGGATTCAACAGCTGCAGAAATGTAGTTTGCAGTATCATTTTATCAGTGGATTATGTGAGTTTCAGGGGCCATGTATTCGTTCCCTCAAATACGTTTACCACCAAAAGCAATTGAAGCTGCCAAGAAATTGTTCAATGCTTAAAGGGAGTGCTAATGTTGTATTCCCGCAGAGAACACGAACGAAATCAAACGCCATAGTATAAAAAGGGGAAAGAAAGGAGAAAGCTAGAAAGAAAAGACAACTTTGTTATTCCATAACCATAAAGTAAGAAGGAGACCCTCTTATAAAGAGGACTCTAGATGACATCATGTCGTCATTATGATGACATGATGGGTCATGATTACAGCCCGTTACATCTAATCAGGCCCTTATTACAATAATTCATAAAAGGAAATGACTCCTAATAATTGAATACTGCCTAAAATAGGATGATGCGTCATGGGTGTGTGACGTTCACAACACTCCACCACGCTTCCGCTAACGCCTTGTCCTCAAGGCGACCAAGTAGCAAAGCGCTCTACGCTGGTGTGAGACACGATCCAGATGTTGAACTGGCTATAGTTCCATGTTGAGATGCAGCAGAGCGAAGTGGTCGAAAGGGTATGTGGTGAGAAGATGTGCGGTGGCCGGCTACGAAGAGATGGTGGAAGGTAGGTCGTAGCCACAGCGGCTACAACATATGCTAAAACGGGTAGCTGAGAGAGGAGAAGACTTGTCAGCCAGCGTGCCGAGGTCGCGCCCGGCAGTAATCTCATTGACGACGCACTGCACGGTCCTGTGAGGGACGAGGTCGATGGTGGCGAGAGGCTGGGAGGAGGTGAGAATGTGGATGAAGCACACGTTACCTCTGGTCAGTACACCGGTGGTCTGACAGAGGTTCAAGGCAGCGGTGAGGGACCTAGAGGCCCGTGAGGCTGGTGGCGGAGGCCGTGGCAAACTCGGTGGAGCAGATTGAGGCAGGGGTAGGATTAGGGACGCCATGGCAGCGGCCCTCGTCGTGGGTGTACCTGTCAGTGGAGAAAACAAATTCGGTGGTGGTCACGTCACCCTTGAGGGATTGGATGGAGAACCCCAATTGAACGGCGGCAGTGTCGGAAGAAGTGTAGTGGCGGAAGAATGCGAGGCAGCAGTGGCAGAGACGTGGCAAATGACAGCTACGGCAACAGAAGGGTTGTTGTTGTTTGGGAGTGACTGGAAGATGGCGAGGCAGAGCCCGGTCATGAATGGTGGTGGTAGAGGGCTGTTTGGGTCCTCTTCTCCGGCGCGGTCAGCGACATCGTCTCCAAACGTTGGGGCCTTGGTCTCGTGGGCAGGTCGTGTGGGTGGTGCGGTGGTAGAGCAGACATGGCCGACAGCGGAGGGGCCAGGGAGGCGGTCAGCGTGGCCGTCCGAAACTTCAAAAGTGGTGATGGCATCAAAGATGGGGACGGCACCGTCGGTTCGGTCGAGGCCAAGTTGGGCAGGGCCAAGGTGGCAGCCGCCCATGGACCGGCTGGTCTTGAGGAAGACAGTGCCAAATAAAGAATCAGAGCCGCCGGCGAAGACTGTGGCGGCGGCCGGGGCCGAAGGAGGAGACGGGACTGTGAACGGCTTGGAGGGAACGATGGAGGGTTTGGAGATGGAGAAAGGCTCCTCCTTGTAGGTAAAGGCGAGCTTTTCCGGCATCGTTCTTGAAGTGGTTGATCCAGCGGAGGCGTCAGCGACGGCGGAGGTTGGAGAGGCAACGATCCCCTCGCGGGCTGCCTTGCCAATGGCACCATCCGAGACGGAGGTAATGATCTTGGCCGTTGGATTTTGCGTGGATTTCGCGTAGGTTTTGTGGAGGGCCCCCTGGCAGCCAATCTGGGTGGCGGGGAGGACGTGGATGTCCACCTAGTCCTCTGCCTGGTTGACCTCCGCGTTGGCAAGGATCATGGCGGTAGTGGAGGGGTCGTGAGTGTGGTGGTGGAAGCCGAAGTGGGTGACGCCCAGGCGGTGGAAGACATGGGTCCAGGAGTGCTTGGGCCAATCGGCAAAGGAGGAGATGGATGGCGCCGCGCCGCCTAGGGCAGGGACGAATCGGATGGTGGGGGCTCCGTCGGTGGCCATGTCGCCCTCGAGGGCGCTGGTGGCAGAGAAAGGCGCCGCCTTGGAGGAAAAACCGAGCTTTTGTAGTGTCGTCCAGGAAGGGGTCGACGACGGCGGTGGTGGTGGCTGTACGCAGCAGGGGCCGTGGAAGATGGTGGTTGGTCCAGCAGTGATGTCACCTGGGACAGAGGTGATGGTGGCCCTATTCGGGTGGACGATGAAACGGCTATCATGGAAGGCGACGGATGCCAGAACGAAGATGGATCTATGGGAAAAGGCCTGGAGCGTGGCCGAGGAGGCGGTGAAACGGTCGTCGGAGGCAAAGGCAGAGAGATGTTGACGGTCGTCGAGGGAATCAGAGACGAGCTTCTCAAGGGCGTCGCGCATCTGCCGGACGGACTGGAGGAAGACCCATCGAAAGGGGAAGATGGTGGAGCAGGTTGAGGCAGATCGACGCAGGGGCAGGAACAAGGATGCCGTGGCAGCGGCCCTCGTCGCGGGTGTTCCCGTCGGCGGTGGAAACGAATCTGCCAAAGTGCTCCTGGGGCCAATGGTGAAGCAGCTGACGAAGTGGAAGGGCCCAAATGGGATGGAGAAGAAGGCGAGCGTGATGAAGACGTCGTCGATGTCATGGCACTGCAGGATGCTCTCCACCGTCCACACGGAGGTGTCGTCGGAGAGGCAGTGTGACGTCATGATCGACAAAATCTCAGTTACGGAAAGGGCGGGGTCGTGGGAGGCGAGGGTCACGTCGGTGGCCGGCGGTGGTGAGTCAGATGAGGGAACGGTGCCGGTGGTGGGGTAGGAGGTCTCGCCGCCATCTTCATCGTCGTCGTCTCCATGGTGGATCGTGACGGCTCTGATACCAATGTTGTATTCCCGCAGGGAACACGAACGAAATCAAATGCCATAGTATAAAAAGGGGAAAAGAAAGGAGAAAGCTAGAAAGAAAAGACAACTTTGTTATTCCATAACCATAAAGTAAGAAGGAGACCCTCTTATAAAGATGACTCTAGATGACATCATATCGTCATTATGATGACATGATGGGTCATGATTACAGCCCGTTACATCTAATCAGGCCCTTATTACAATAATTCATAAAAGGAAATGACTCCTAATAATTGAATACTACCTAAAATAGGATGATGCGTCATGGGTGTGTGACGTTCACAATAGCTAACTTTAAGAAATTCATGTTCATCGCCAGTTTTCCACTTGAGAACCACCATCTTACTAGCTGAAGAAGACATGCCTACAATCATGGTCAGTTTTAAGAAGTTCAACGATGAGTTCATGGAGCAATACGAAGACCACAGAGGTTATTCAAGGATGTGAAGAAAACTTCTATAAAATCGTGCATGTGCTGTTTATGGGGCTGCCAGTCTATATATTTGCAGTATAATTTCCCTGAAATTGGGTGGCATATGTATTATTGTTTCATTTCACATGTATGTATGATCAGCAAAATTAGATAGATGCACATGGAGCATAAATTGATTGGCTTGATGGTCTAATTCAGTTTGCGCGTTTGGTGTTAGGGGGCGCAGGAATGGCAATTATTTTGAGTTCATAGCATGTCTCTTGGGACTTTCCTTTCGGTGAACCAGGGACAGGAACTAAAAATGAATGGACTCATCACAAAACTTTTGAAAATTGTCTTTCTGTATTGAAAGATGTCTAATGGTAGATTGCATTTCATTAAGCTGTCTCCCTCAAGGGCGGTCCTGGGTACAAGAACCCCCTTTGCAATTTGTAAGGTCAAGCAACATTACATGATCATCTGGATAATATTTGGTAATTGGCTAATTGATTGTACATAGCTGCTCTCCTTCACAATTTCAAGAACATTACATGATCATCTGGACAATATTTGGTAATTGGCTAATTGATTGTACATAGCTGCTTTGCTTCACAATTTCAAGAACATTACATGATCATCTGGACAATATGTTTATTGCAACTTGCAAAACTGGATACACAGCAAATAGGCCACATGCCATGATGGAGGAAAGATCTTCCAGATTTCTTCATTTGTCCGCAATCGACGCTTTATCCAAGCATATCTTCTCTCAGTTTTATCCAATTTTGCAAGCTCTGATAAGAGATTGCAGTAAAGGAAAAGAAAATCACATTCCATAGAGCTGAGTGTATCTTCACTAAGCGCAAACTTCACTGAGATATAGTACCCAGACTAACCTGCTCCTTCAAATATTTGCCTGTATGAAGTTCTTTGCTGCAAAAGTTTTCTTCGCCAACCAAGCAAGCATCTGATAACTGTTGCAACAAATTAGTTTCTTCAGTCTCTTTCCCCGTCCCTAAGCTGCAATATAATAAAACAATAAGAAAATACTTCGGCAGAATTAACAATACTTGATGACTGTCCCAAAGTATAAGCAACACTGTTGCGCATGAGTTAGGAGTTGATTATCATTTCCAAAAAAAATAAAAATTTTCAAATGCACAATGAGGTCTTCCTTACACTCCATCCCATTAAAATTATTTCTATTAGTCTCATTACTCTCAAACACATGTATATCGAATGTGTGATGTAATTTAAAAAAAAAAACAAAATAAGCCTAACAAACATTTATATTAGCAAACAATAAAAGATAAGAAAAACAAAAGAAAGAAAAAAAGTCAATGTAAAATTCTGTTATTTCTACAAGCATTACCTTGAGAAGTCAGAAAATACGTGAGACTTGAGAACTTGCTTGATATTCTTGAACTTGCTTGAGAATTATATCCTTTATGTTGGCACATAAAGGATATAATTGGTACTAGTGCAGTCAAAAGCAAAAACACCTTTGCTATCATATATCCTCCTAAGCAAGACCACAGATCAGGGATGAATTTATGCTCACAATTTTAGCATTAACATCAACAGTTGTTCTGAGAAAAAATATACTGTCATTGACAATGGTAGATTAACTTACCCTTGGTCAAAAGGATAACTAACAAAAGCAGTACATGTAGTCTATTTATATTTTCCATCACAATTTTATTATTAATCTTTACCAATAGCAAATGAATTAGATGAATTGTTACAACCGCATGGAACTCAATGATCGAAAGCAGAATACAACCATCCATAGTTGTACCGCATTAATCTAGAAGACTGACAGTGCTGTAAATGTGCATTAAAATTTTATCCTTACATTGCAATTTCCAAGGAGAAAAGTATTAAAGGTACCTCCAACTGCGCAGCTGCCCCCTTGTATTGACGTTTGGAAGCCATAACTTGAAGTTGTTCAACAGCTGAGACTGCAAAATTATAAAGAAAAAGTTATTCCTGATGCCTCGAATTTGAAAAGAAAAATAAGAGATCAGATTTGTGTCCACAATCAATAGATGTTAATGCAAAATTAAAGCTTTTGTCACTAAGGGGCAGTTTGGGGCGTGATTATTGCAAAACATCCACAGTGGATTTTGGGCATCCAGTGTAGCATCCATGTCTTTTTTTACCATCCAGCTGAAACACGTCCTGAGGTGTTTCAACTGGATATATAAAATCCCTGGATGCAGTGTAGCAAAACATCCCTTGCTTTTAATCACGCCCCAAATGGCCCTTAAACCAAAAGAAAAAAGGTAGTTTTTTACTAACCTGTGTTTTCTACTAACCAGCTCTGCGGCGGCGATGAGGACGGAGGAGGAGCGACGAGGAGGATGGGGGTGGCGCTCTGAGGGGTATAGGGAAAAAAGTAGGTTTTCTTTCAAAATGACCTTGCAACCATCGGATGAGATCCGACGGTTGCAAATCAGAGTGCCCGGAGGGAGCTTCTCTCCGGACGCTCCGAGGCTACCTTTCTCCATATATATATATATATATATATATAAGGTAAGGATGAAATGTAGTCGTCAATTGAAAATGACATACGAGATGAGTCTGATCAAACTTTTACACTTGAAATGATCTTCCATTTTGATTTTGCTTAAAGGTCTAAGAGGTGTACAAACATTGACATGATAGTATCTCCTTCTATAGTTTATTAAGGCAAATAAATTACATCAAAAGATTTAAATAATTAACCAACAAAAACTCTCATGTTATACCCAAATCATCTTCGTATTATGAAATCTGGTAAGTTATATCAAGAAGAAAGCCATAATATTATTTCTCCCACTGCTTGCTTGTATACCTCTTCGAGAGCCATTGTCTCATTGAATAGATCGAAGGTCCCCTTCGCCTGTTCATTATATCATAATCATAATCATAATCATAATCATAATCATAATCAAATAGAGTATTTTTCTAACTATTTGGGCGACATGGATCTTACGCCTCCATTCGCCTATATCAGTGAAAGATTTAAAGCAATGTGGCACATTTAAGCTCTTACTCTTGTCCTTTTTAATAGTCTAATTCAAAAAATAGTGCCGCATTATAATAGTCCTATTTTATGTGATTCCTCATGTAATAGTCGATGCAATGAAAAGGGTAGTGGATAGAATAGAAATGTTAACTAATTATTTTCCTTAAATTTAAACGTGGCACACAAGAAATATTATAGAAAAAACTCACATACTAGTCAAAACCTGATGTTAAACAAGAGGGGACACACAAGACACATTAATGTACCAATAGAATCATGTTGATAAAAAAATATCAAAATAGAATTGCACACAAATATAAACATTTATACAATTCATTATGTGTGATAGTTTATTTAAAGAATGTAATAATAAAATAGCTCTCTCACTCACACACGCACATCCCTCCACAAAGCCACACCCCCACACACATTTATGCTGCATGTACAACTTGATTTACGAAGGCGTACATATTCTATTCAACTTAATTTGCACATTTTACTGATCATGATGTGTAATACTCGTAGTATATTTAAAGAATGGAACAATAAAAGCTCGGTGCCAAAAAATGTGATAAATAAACTTTCTAATTACTAGTGAACTTACATGGGCATGGATCATGTACATGCATTTGCAATTCTCAGAATATATCTGAATTGTGATAACTTCTAGCTTATGCTTTTCCAATATGTAAAAGATGGCGACAAGGAGGCCGGGCTTTTTTGAGGCGCAGACGCTGATATGTGCATCATCGCCACTAACACTCAAGATTACATTGGTTGAGGACCATGTCTGGAAGCAATGTGGATACTGGGGAATTGCATGAGAAGGATCCGAATTCGCCATGGCCAAGTCCTTTGAAGCTCCCTGATCTGCCAGGAAGGCTTCTCGAGATTCAACTGGGGCTGCGTGTGGGACCATCATCAACGAAGCATTGAAGCCTATGGCCCCACCACGGAGCATATCCAGCCTTTGCTTCTGCAGCTTTTGAATGGTGCATTGTAGGGTTTTGATGTAGTTCACTGCTTCATCGACTATGGTGGATTTGTCCGCCTGGTAAGATGAACCAATGAGCCCAATGCTAAAGTGATGTATATTGTAATCAATGGACTATAACCCTCAGCTGTAGGAACTAACATTATGTGACACGCACTCATACAAAAATGTTACACCCGAGTTTTGATGAGCCTTAGTTCATAGGTGCGTTCTCTCACTCAAAACAAAGGTCGATTGCATTAACCATCTTTACTTTGCTTATAAATATGCCATACATGCATGAGCTTGAGGTCAAATCATGATGGAACTAAAAGCTGGAGAAATGCCTTTGGACTAAAAGGAAAGTTAGATCAGACTTGTCTCTTATTCTCTGACCTTCCTAAGACAATTATGTTGTAGCGAAAATTATTCAGAAATTTCATGTTGAGTTGAGCCAAAGGGACTGCAGTCTGCACTTGTGAGGTAAGTAAAGCAAGCAGATAAAACATTTCCTAATGTTTCTGATATTTAACATAGCCAGTTCAAAATCTTCATTAAAGAAAAAGATCCTACCATTCCTAAATATCCTATTATCTCTCCCTAATATGAACTTGATTATGAGAAATAACCTTGGCAGGGAGCTGGGGGAGCAGGGCATGGAGACTGGAGAACATATTCCTCATCTTCTTCCTCCTCTCCCTCTCAGTCCATATGTGTATCTCATGCTCTGACTCACTTCCTTTAGTCTCTTTCAAGTCGGCCGCTTTCTTATCCTTTGAAAACCCCTTCCGGGTGCACTTCGAAGGAATCGGGTTAGTGGCAGCAGCCATAGTGGGGCTATTCGAGCCCGACTCCGGGGGCTTCACCGTCGACTTCCCATCACTCCCACCTGAGTTGTCCGAGTTCGAGATCTCCCAATAATTAGTCAATTCCCAGGGGATCATACAATCCTTACTACCACCATCGCCACTGGCACCGCCTCCGCCACTACCACCATCACCTGCATCAGACATAGGTGGATGGTTTGACAGAATGAAGAAAGCAAGAGTATAGAAATGTGACTAGAGGGGTTTAAAGAGGGAGAGAAGGGGTATTCTATTGCAAAAAAGCCACCAAAATACAATCATAAGGCAATGCCGTTATTGGAGTGGGAACAAGAAACGGATGTTACACATATTTGGACGGTTGCAGCCTGACCTGTGGTTATTTGAGCAGCAGCCACTAATTGCGTTTCTTGTTGTCTAGTTCCAAATTCAATGTTTCTTGCTTTGAAAGACACTAGGAATATAGGTGGAGCTCATTATTATGCCTTAAAACAGCCGTTTCCAAATTTGACTGACTGAGGTGTTCATGGGCTTCCGAAGGTGATGACATTTTGTTATCGTTGTACCCTATCTACACATCAACAATATTTTTTTTGGGTTAATTAAATTAAATTAAAGCCCAAAAAGGGAAAGGCAATATTATTAGAACCAATGTTCAGACTCGGATTCGGCTCAAAATGCCATGGAGTCGAGTCAACTCGGAATCTTGATGGATTCACGATAGATTCCTGCAGTTCAAGCATTTCATTTTCGTATACAAGAAAATATTTTTTGTGATAAAAATAAATAAAACAGTTCATATATTTGATCCAAAATATCAAATATAAATAAGCATCTCATAGAATGTTTGATCTTAATGACAAAATTAAATAACAAGAAGTAATATATCCTCAAATAACAAAATGATAACTTATAACCAATCATATCAAAAGATTTTTATTGAAAATTATTGTATAAATCTTAATCAAAGTGTCTTTTAACATGAAATTATTTCATATATCGCCAGCCAAGTAAAGTTTTGTTCATGAAGAAGAGTTTGATATAAAAACCCAATCTTCTTCAGCACGGTCCAGCAAAATATTATCTAGATTGGTTGGGTCATAGTGTGAAGGATTCCTCCTAAGATTTTTCTCTCGGAATCGCAAATTATAGTGCACAAAAACTAAGCGGTCAAAGTTTTCTTGCTTTAATCGATTTCGCTTTTTTGTATAAATTTGATCAAAAGTGCTCCAGTTTCTTTCAAATACAGAAGATGAGCAAATCTGGTTCAAAACTCGAATTGCAATGCGTTGAAGGCTTGGGGTTCTCATTCCATGTGATTCCCACTATGATACTAAAAGAAAATTCAAGTGGTTAATGCTAAGAAGTAAAATATGACCAACTATGAATTAACGATGAAAAATATGTCAAAGAATTCACCTTGGCTAACTTTGTTTCAGCCTCTTATCGTTATTGCCTCTCACCTTGTGCAATTAGGAAATCACTAATATGATTGAAGAACAAAATGAAGACATGAATAGACAAATGTAGCATATATCTATATGAAAGTATACAATATTTCTTATGTCCATGACATATAGTTTACCTCATCAATGGCCTCGATTTGCTTATCAATTTCTTAATTTAATTTTGTCTCTAATTAAGGTTACTATTCATGAGTTTAATTAATGTATAATAGCTTGCAATTTTTTACTCGGATGAGTCACGGGTTTCTCTAACTCAGCGTAGGACTCCATTGACTCGCCGAGTCATGCAGTTTCAAGTCTGCATGCGAGTTTGACACACTTTGCAGATGAGCCGAGTTGACTCAGGCGAGTCATTGGAGTCAAAACCGAGTTTTAAAACCATGACTAGAACATAAGTCATAGCTTATCATTTTCTTCTATGCTAGCTCTGACACAAACAAAGATAAAACTCCAAGTCAATGTACATATCTGCCTTTAAGGCTGAATAATCATTTAATTTCCTAGTCTAACATTATGTCAATTTACATATAAGGGTGCCAAACTGTGAATGGATACTCTAGAATGGGTATCTGATTACAATTTAATGCACAACCATGAAATTCATCAAGCTTGAATTAAGATGGAACTTTGTAGAAGGCATCCATTCTCTTACACGTGGGGTTTACACTTATTTTTCCTTGGCGGCAAAATAGTACCATAGTGAATGTTCAAGAGAAAGGAAAAAAAAAATCTTAGCCAGGAAAGGGAGATTACCATGTTGAGGAAAAAAAGTGCTCCCTATCCACTAATTTTAATTCATTTTGGATTTTGAATCTAGACAATTCTTGTGGGATCACAAAGGGAGTATTGAAGACCCTAACATGGTAGCGAGGCCCAAAGTGTTCCACCAAGTTGATACTCTTATTTTCCCCCCCAAAGTCAATCGAAAGTTGGAAAGCATCATAGCCACTTTTCTATGGAAATGCACTATTATTCCAATGGTTTTCACAACATATCCTAGCGAAGGCTATGCCGACCCTCAAAGAAGTGGGTCTTGGGGTTGGGTGCATAAAAGATATCAATAATGCAAACCTTGCTAAGCTCTTTTAGAGATACGCTACATGCAAAGAATCCCTATAGTGTTTATGGATTCATGGTGTTTATCTTAGAAACAGTTCCATCTGGATGGCTAAACCCCAACACTACTCTTATGCCTGGAATTCTATTCTCCAACTACAAACTTTTATGCAGGAGAGATGTGTCCCTAGCATTGGCAATGGTCGCACAATGAGGATGTGGCTAGATCCTTGGAGTGGCCCACTGGCACTTGTTCAGAAATTTGGCAATAGAATTGTTCTTGAGCTGGGTGGTACCACGAATGAATCAATTGCTTACTATCTAAATTCAGGTAACTTCCACAATGAGCAGCTCCTCCCAAGAAAAGGAGACCTTGCCAAGGCGAAAATTGGTAATATCTCTTGGCACGACCTCATATTGTTCAAGCATTGGGTGAATCGCTACTCCTTCTGCACGTGGATGGCTCTAAATGATGGTCTCCTCACATTAGACAACTTGAAAAGAAGGGGGATATCTTTAGCAAACAGATGTGTCCTTTGCAGGCGAAGTGAAAAATCAGTCAAACACCTCCTGCTTGAATGTATATATGTCAAGGTGATCTGGCGCATGTATCTGCGAAATTACATCTTCCATACAATTGGGATCCACTCCATGGAACTCGACTGGCTAACGTAATTCATCGAAAACAACAAACAAGCTGGCTACGTCATCCAAGCTGGTTTCATTTGCTACGCTACAATGATATGGGAAGAGAGGAACAAACAAATATTTGAATATACAAAGCTTGACACTTATATTTTGGGCCAAAACCTCATTTATAAAGCTAAGGAGATCCTCAATGCCTTTCACCTTAAGAACACTTGTCTCACACATTGTTCCTTCCTGAATTCCCTATGGGACGAGCGGACTCTTTGAGCGCATCTCTACGGTGCTCGATTGGCATGCACAAATGTTTGTCTTTTGTCTTCTGCTATTTATCCTTTGAGCCTCCTTTGGCATTGGGGTTCTTTAGGGGAGTCTTCTATTTAGCTCTCCTTGGGTTGAGGAGTTGTTTGTTCCCTCTCTTCCATTGTACTCTCGATTGTTTTGTTTCTTAATAAAATTTTCAATTATCAAAAAAAAAAGTTGATACTCTTTTTTATTTTAGCTTCATTTAGTAAAAGCATTTGTCCCATATTGATAATCTCATTTTATTCATATTTAACCATTAGTGGATGCCTGGATGGAGTAAGAAAGATCAATGGATCATCAATGGTTAGTTTTTTTGATATTACAAGTTTTCAAAGGTGGACGTTTGAAATGGAACAACGGGACTATGTCAGTGGGAAAAAAGAAAATTTACAGATTGAGCTAACCGAGTCATCCAGGTGCACTATCGTAGTATCCTGCAAATAGCAGGGACAAAAGGTTTTAGTCACGAAAAGACACGTATAAGGGTCATAGTGAAGATACATATGAAGATGTGGCATGGGCGTTAAGCCAATGAATAATCAGGCAGTCGAACTGCAACTCTTAGTACTCCTACAACTGCATTTGGGGTCATTCTTCTCTCTTTACATCCACTTCTTTAGACTCATGCTGGAATGTTTTTATTAATACTATTAATACTAAAAGACCATATTCCAACAAAAACTACATGCTTGATAATTAATCTGACAATATATGAGAGAATATTGCTTTCAGTTTCAGTTTCCATTCCCCATGGCCTGCCACTCTTTTGTTACTTAATACATGCACCCTCATTGGCACACACAAGATAAAACTTGAGAAGCTTTTTTTTGGACTGGATGATGTTTGGGAGAGAAGGGCTGGCAGATGCTCCGTTTCCTTCAGTTTCTGTGATGATGTTTGATTCAGCAGGTATAGAAATCTTCTTTGTTTGCTTTTGCATTTTGCAATCATTTGTGAAACTTCTTTTTTCCAGCTGCAGAGATTCCTTGGTGGAGTGTTTGTTACTGTTACTTCACAAAAGAGGCTTTGTTTTGCCACCTGATCTCATATCCCAACTAACCCCATCTCCCCACAAGGCCCACTTCTTCACCTTATTCGGCCCAATTCAACATTCACAAATTAGCATCCATAGGCCTTGATTTCATACCGAGTGTGCAGGACTAACCATTTTTTGGTGATAAAAGAGACTTATGCACCCTCCGTCCTACATAAATTGTTGGGTTTTAAAAAAAAATTTGTCTAATTTAATTGTCTAATTTGTGTTATCCTTCTAACATTAATTAGTGGATGGAAAATAAAGGCTTAGTGGATGGCGTAAAAAAGTCGGTGAATTGGCTTGCATAAATATCAATTTTTTTTCAAATGTGGACAACTAATATGGAACTGAGGGCGTATTAATGTCGGAGTAAATACACCACAAAAGTCCTTCAACGAGCTGATAACAAACAGCTAGGAGGAGATCCAACCTAAGGCCAAAATGATCCAGTTTAAATTGCAAATGGTCAGAACTGAACTGAAAAAAGTAAAAAAAAAAACATCATGATCTATCTTAAGGTCGTATGTGTTAACTTCTCTCAAATTGGCTTAGCTATAGAAGTTCCACCATGTATACACCAAACCTAAAATTGTCCAATAAAATCTGCAAGTTCACTCACAAAAATGCATATGTTAAGGTGCAGAATCATGTTGTTGAATGACAATGATGCTTATTTTAGGTTTTTCATCCTGCGAATGAGCCCTTGAAATAACTTAAGGGCATTTATAAAATTAGCATAGTCGTATTCGGCCTTGTGAATGAGTTTTGATATAGCCGTTAGATTTTCTGTTCATATGTTCCAGAATAAGTTACTAGATTTTCCTTTCCTCTATCCAATAGAGAGTACTACAACTTTGAAAAGTTAATCATATCGATCATCTCATTCTATTCTGATGACTCAGGATAGACAAACATAAATATCATCATTCTAGGCGCAGTTAAAATCATCTTCTCCCATTCTCCTAGTGTTAGATTGAGGGGCTTTTTACATATTACCTGGCGCCAAGTATGGTTTTATCATATTACCTGGTTTTTCTTCTGACTTCTCATATGACCTGGAATCGGCACCTAAAGTACCGAAAATGCCCTTCTTTTACGTTTTTTATGCATTTTGTATCCGAAATGCTTTATTCTTCCCAAAATTAACGATTTATAGGATCATCAAGTTGGGGAAGAAGATATTCCGGCAAAGATACATCCATAATCGTAGTTCAAACCATCGCCGGCGCCGTCCAACCCGGAAAAAAAATTTTCATGCCAAAAAACTGTAAAAACAGCGGAAAAGACGAAAAAAAATCTATGATGAATGGATTTTGATGTAAGAGCAGTGGGAAAGCCCTCCCAACTACAAAAATTAAGATCTACATGTAAAGAAAAACATATAAAGATCACCCATTGGTGTTCGACTACTCCTGGACATGAAATAAAAGGATAAAAATGGGCAAAAACGTGAAATACTCGTCGGCGGGCGACAAGTTCCATTTATATATCTTTCTGTGATACTAATGAGGTGGAAGAGGAGGAAAAATAAGGAAGAACGAAAAAAAAATGGACAAAAACGGATAAAAAATGAGCAAGTTATGACATTTTGAAGATTGTCATTTATCGTGTTGTCGACGACACGACTTGATTCAAGTCGTGTACTATTCAACACGACTTGAATCCAAGTCGTGTTATATGCAACACGACTTGAATTTAAGTCGTGTTGAATAGTACACGACTTGAATCAAGTCGTGTCGTCGACAACACGATAAATGATAATCTTTAAAATGTCATAACTTGCTCATTTTTTATCCGTTTTTGCCCATTTTTTTTTCGTTCTTCCTTATTTTTCCTCCTCTTCCACCTCATTAGTATCATAGAAAGATATAGGATAGAAAAAGAAGAAAAAATAATAAGAAAGAAGAAAGGGAAATGATAAAAATGGGCAAAAACGTGAAATACTCGTCGGCGGGCAACAAGTTCCATTTATATATCTTTCTGTGACACTAATGAGGTGGAAGAGGAGGAAAAATAAGGAAGAACGAAAAAAAAATGGGCAAAAACGGATAAAAAATGAGCAAGTTATGACATTTTGAAGATTGTCATTTATCGTGTTGTCGACGACACGACTTGATTCAAGTCGTGTACTATTCAACACGACTTGAATCCAAGTCGTGTTATATGCAACACGACTTGAATTTAAGTCGTGTTGAATAGTACACGACTTGAATCAAGTCGTGTCGTCGACAACACGATAAATGATAATCTTCAAAATGTCATAACTTGCTCATTTTTTATCCGTTTTTGCCCATTTTTTTTTCGTTCTTCCTTATTTTTCCTCCTCTTCCACCTCATTAGTATCATAGAAAGATATAGGATGGAAAAAGAAGAAAAAATAATAAGAAAGAAGAAAGTGAAATGATAAAAATGAGCAAAAACGTGAAATACTTGTCGGTGAGCGACAAGTTCCATTTATATATCTTTCTGTGATACTAATGAGGTGGAAGAGGAGGAAAAATAAGGAAGAACGAAAAAAAAATGGGCAAAAACGGATAAAAATGAGCAAGTTATGACATTTTGAAGATTATCATTTATCGTGTTGTCGACGACACGACTTGATTCAAGTCGTGTACTATTCAACACGACTTAAATTCAAGTCGTGTTGCATATAACACGACTTGGATTCAAGTCGTGTTGAATAGTACACGACTTGAATCAAGTCGTGTCGTCGACAACACGATAAATGACAATCTTCAAAATGTCATAACTTGCTTATTTTTTATCCGTTTTTGTCTATTTTTTTTTCGTTCTTCCTTATTTTTCCTCCTCTTCCACCTCATTAGTGTCACAGAAAGATATATAAATGGAACTTGTCGCCCACCGACGAGTATTTCACGTTTTTGCCCATTTTTATCATTTCATTTTCTTCTTTCTTATTATTTTTTCTTCTTTTTCCATCCTATATCTTTCTATGATACTAATGAGGTGGAAGAGGAGGAAAAATAAGGAAGAACGAAAAAAAAATGGGCAAAAACGGATAAAAAATGAGCAAGTTATGACATTTTAAAGATTATCATTTATCGTGTTGTCGACGACACGACTTGATTCAAGTCGTGTACTATTCAACACGACTTAAATTCAAGTCGTGTTGCATATAACACGACTTGGATTCAAGTCGTGTTGAATAGTACACGACTTGAATCAAGTCGCGTCGTCGACAACACGATAAATGACAATCTTCAAAATGTCATAACTTGCTCATTTTTTATCCGTTTTTGCCCATTTTTTTTTCGTTCTTCCTTATTTTTCCTCCTCTTCCACCTCATTAGTATCACAGAAATATATATAAATGGAACTTGTCGCCCGCCGACGAGTATTTCATGTTTTTGCCCATTTTTATCCTTTTATTTCATGTCCAGGAGCAGTCGAACACCAATGGGTGATCTTTATATGTGTTTCTTTACATGTAGATCTTAATTTTTGTAGTTGGGAGGGCTTTCCCACTGCTCTTACATCAAAATCCATTCATCATAGATTTTTTTTCGTCTTTCCCGCTGTTTTTACAGTTTTTGGGCATGAAAATTTTTTTTCCGGGTTGGACGGCGCCGGCGATGGTTTGAACTACGATTATGGATGGATCTTTGCCGGAATATCTTCTTCCCCAACTTGATGATCCTATAAATCGTTAATTTTGGGAAGAATAAAGCATTTCGGATACAAAATGCATAAAAAACGTAAAAGAAGGGCATTTTCGGTACTTTAGGTGCCGATTCCAGGTCATATGAGAAGTCAGAAGAAAAACCAGGTAATATGATAAAACCATACTTGGCGCCAGGTAATATGTAAAAAGCCCATTGGAGTAGCTTTTATATTGCATTCCCAACAAAGTTGATTTACTTAGCTTTACCCTAGTTATGTAGCCCTCCAAGAAGTTCTCAGTTTACCTACAAAGACAAAGGGAGGAGTGTGTAAGACCTTTCAAACAGCAATAGACCAGCTCAGTTAAAACCTTAATAGATGTGTTATTTCTCCAATGTATTTTTTAAATATTTGACACGAATTATATGCCCAAACTTCGTAATTGATTGTGGGTTGCTCAAAAACCAGGAAATATCATGGTTCAATCTCCTTTTCCCAACTTTTCCATGCTTCAGGCCACAAGTGCATGTCAAAGCGCTAAATTGAGGCATAAAGTTTTCTCAAACTTGAACTAGAGCATTTTTTTTGTTTGTAAGACTCACACACCATTCACTATTTGCCACAGGGATTGAACCCAAGGACCTCCCCTTAAAGTGGCACAGATCCTACAGATGTATATCAATATGACGTGAACATATGTTTGACAGTTCCAATGTGGCCGGTCGATCAGTAAAGTACCCTGTAATGTGCTTCTTCCTGAAAAATTTGGCAGTGTGCGATCGACGGGATACAAGTCTTTCATAGTTTGTTCCTTATCTTGTTTTGGGGTTGATTTGTATAGCTCAAACTTTGTATCCCCTTTCTCTTGGTTAATGAATTTCAATTATCAAAAAAATAAAAATGTTTGACAGTTCAATGTTCTAAATTACTTATTCAGCTCATTACAAAACTGCACTTGATTTTTAATACACTCTAATAGGACTTCTTTTCGCAATATCTCTTGGCGCAAGATTGCAAGGCCTACTATAGAGGGGGGGCTTGGCATTAGTAACATCAAAGGGTGCAACACGGCAGATTTGGCAAAACGTTTTTGGCGTGTTCTTACCAATAAAGAATTTTTATAGTGCAGATAGGTTCATGGATTTTACTTATTGAATGATTCTATTTGGACCATGACTCCAACCTCCAGTTCATATGCGTGGTCCAGCATTCTTTCATTACGAGACTTTGTACTTTTAAATACTAAAATCAAGCTTGGAGATGGCTCTCTAACACTCACATGGATTGATCCTTGGGCGGGCCCATCGTGTCTTCTTTATCTGTTTGGTAGGCTCTCTATCTTGCAAATTAAAGGTAACCTCACTGACATTATTGCTTCATCTTCTCAAAATGGCGCATGGCAGTTTGATGGCTCATCTATTCGTAACCAAAAAATCATTCAATTTCTTGATTCAAATAAATCTACATAACTTCGGGGGATGATGCATATGGATGGATTACTAAGACCGGGAAAATGACATTTAAATCTGGTTGGAATAGGGCTAGATTACACTTTCCCCATGTTCATTGGTATGGACTGATTTGGTACAAACATCGTGTAAATCGGCATTCATTTTTCTCATGGCTCGCCTTTAATGAAGGTCTTCTAACTATGGAGGATTTGGCTACAAGAGGATTTTATCTTCCAAGCCGATATGCCATATGCAAATGCAACGGAAAAACCAATAATCATATTTTATTCTCATGCGTTTGTTCTAAACAAATTTGGAAGATGCTTTTGTCAAAGTGCATTATTCAGAGGACTATGTTTAATTATCAAGAAGAAGTTTGTTGGATCCAGTTCGTAAAAACAAACAAACAGGCATACATCGATTCTTATCAAGCCTTTGTTGAATGTGTACATCACTTTTATATGGCAAGAGAGGAACAAGTGCATCTTCGAAGATCACCAAATATGTAAGATATTTTGTGGCCCACATGCCACATTGATGGAACATGTAGTTTGGTCTTCTCCTGTGTTTATTCTAACTCGTTGTAATTTTTTATCTTGCTTCTGGAATTGAGACTCCCTTCTGTCTCTAGTTCTTTGTTTTGTTAGTTTCTTTCTTATATTGAGGCTATAATTAGCGCTGTATCATTGCTCCCTGGTGCTTTAATGATATTATTTACCCATAAAAAAATACTCCCACCGTTCCAAAATATTGTGTACATTTGAAAAAAATCTCATTTTTATTGGACCATGAGTCCCACGAGAAAGTCGCATGACTTCTTCTCCCTTACATCCCCCATCCACCTCGTATGATCGTTCATGAACAAAATTCTAGTCAATTCTTCCAAGTCTCCTCAAATTTTGAAGAGAGGAAGTCATGTGATTTGGCAAAATGTATACAATATTTTAGAATAATAATATTTCTAAATATACATAGTATTTTGGAACGGGTTAACCAAGTGCAAGATAAAATTGATGTATCAAACATCTGTCCCTTTAGGGTAAACAATGCTCATACAGTCTATCTCAAAGAGAAACCAAGCAAACCGCGAGTTAATTGTAACTATCGCTGCGAAGTATGCTCTCCATCACTCGAGCCCAAAGGTCCTGGTGCTATCCAGGTGCGAACGAGTGATGTTGATCACTACTGCTCTGTACGTTGCAAGGTGATGTTTCATTCACTGCAAACTCTTTTATAACAATTCCTTTTTGGCAACTCTAGAGGTGAGTTCATGGATTTTTTTCTTAGTCCATGTGTAATTTAAATATGAAGTTTGGGTACAGATAATTAATGGCAATCATCGCCAAGGGATTAATATTGGAGAACCAGTCGCGGATGATAGCGATAGCACTGATGCGGAAGTAGAAGATCAGCAAGATTATCAAACCTATGAAGTATCCTCCCAGATTGCATCGGATGGTACACATCGATGAAGAAGAAGAAAAGGGGTCCCAATACGCTCTTCCTTCTTTTAAGACAATTTCTCAATCACAAAATTTACCCTTTGTCAATGTAACAAGGAAATTCAAGTTAATCTTTTGAAATTTATCTTCAAATTGTTAAAATCAACTAAGATAGAATTTTTATTGTCGCAATGATTAATTATGCATGTAGAATCTATGGAATTAGTTTCAGTAACATTATAATGGTCCTTGAAACTTAATACTTAGGGGCTGTTTGGTTAATGAATTTGAAGCTTAATTAAGAGAGAATTTTTCAGGATGAATTGGTGTAAAATAACAATGTTGTTTGATTGCTAAAGTGAAAATTCATAATTCAATCTTAATTTGATGAATCTCCTCGTGAGAACATTCACAAATTAAGCTTAGATTGGAGAAGAATCCTCTTTGAGGCTAAATTTTAAATTCATCCCATGAACCAAACAGGATTCAGGATTTAGTTAGTTAACTCCAAATTGAGGCTGAATTTGGCAGCAAATTCATGAACCAAATAGCCCCTTAATTGACCAGATTATTAAGAGGTAATAAAAGTCGTGTCCCATACAGCTGTACCCATATATAGCTTATAAAATTAAGGTGTAATGTTTACGATACTCCCCTCGTTGAGACATATTTCCTCCATTAACGTTGATAAAATTCCACTCTCTTTCTTGTTGTAGTGCTCTACTTCCCTCTTGTCCATGATCCAAGAAAAACGTAACATGCATTCAACACATGCTTGAGCGTTGCCAAAACAAAAAAAACACATGCTTAAACTCATTTTATTCAATTGCAAATATTTAATCAATCTGTTACTTCTATTTCTATTCGTTTTAAAATTGTAAAGCTATTCACAACATGCAAAGGGATTCTAGAGCTTATTCCAAAAACCACCGGTGGGGTGGGGGTTAGGTGGACCTTTACCTGTTTATTAAGTAGTCAAAATTAAAATTAGGGGGTACAAAATAGAAAACCATATAAGCAAAGAAAACAAATAGAACCATCAATGTCTAACACTTATCCAAGCAAGCAATACCCTTCATTTTTTTGTATGTTGGATCGCCGGGAAGATGAGAAAAGAGTCTATAGCTTTTAAGAAAGCATGAGCAATTTGCCAAAAAGTCAGCCATAGTATTTTCTTCCTATAAAGATATGAGAAAAAGTAATGTGGTAAATGACAATGATCTTAGGGTGTGCTTTGGAACATTTTTACAGGAGGGAATTTGAATTTCCACCAAAATCCACAGGAATTCAGGAATTTTCATTTTAAACGTGAGGGTGTGAATTTCTAAAATACGTGGTGGAAACATCGTTTAGAAATTTGGGGCTCCGGCTTAGGCATTGGGGGAGTCGGGAGACTGCTTTCCCCAAATTGGTTCCTACATCTCCTTCCCTGCCCTGGTCGTCCTTTCCTCCGGCCTCCGACAACCGTCTCCTCTGCTCCACCCTCGTTGGCGCTGAATCCCCCACCCTCGAGTATCGGACATCTCTCTCTCTCTCTCTCTCTCTCTCTCTCTCGGCAATTTGTGCTCAACATATGGAAGAAAGCTATGGCCTGTTACTGCCCGCCCACTGCCTACCTCGCCAACTCTCCCATCGCCTCTGCCACTGCTTCTCGCCATAACTCTCTCTCTCTCTCTCTCTCTCTCTCTCTCTCTCTCTCTCTCTCTCTCTCTCTCTCTCTCTCTCTCTTTGTTCATGTCTTGATATCTGTCTGGCAAACCCTCCAGTGCCAGAGGCCAGATCTGCTTGGATTGGCTGGTCTCTGCTCTCCCTAGCCTTGCCTAGCTCCTTCTTTGGTTCGATCTCCTCCACTTCCTCCTCTCTATTACATTCCAGATCGATTTTCTTGTTTGTTTTGATGTTAGATTTATGGCTTTCATCACAGGATTTTGATAAAGATTTTCGATTCTGTGCAAACTCGGGACTTCCACAAGGTAGTCAAGTTTTTTTTTTGTTTGAAAAAATTAGTTGGTGGTGTATCTGTGTGGTCTGTGATCTATTTGCAGAAATGTCATTATTTGATCTATTTTTTTCATAGCGAAGGCCATAGTAGTTGCAGAACACTTGTATGCCATTATGCAGCCTAGTATTTTTAGAGTGCTCGGCTGTTATAAGGAAAAAGGCATTTGGTTGACTACTTTTGTACCTACCAAAAACAGGGACCTTCATATTGTAGTAGTTATTTTCTAGCTATAGACTAGTAAATCTGCACTAAGATTGTTTATTAACTACAAGTTTATTTTTTATATTTTTAGTACTAATAGTGTTGTTAAAAATCCCAATTATATCCCTACATTATGTCATTTGTTATATGTTTGTCTTTTCATTAAAAAAAACCTATAGTGTGTATCATGGTCTTGTAATAATATGTTCTTCAGTTCATATAAATTTACTTATATCAATTTAGGTAAATTTTATCTGCATATTAGTGTTTTCAATGATTTGGTTGCTTTTCATGTAATAGGTTGCAATAGATATGTTTGATTGTTATTATTTTATAGTATTGATCATATGATAGACAATGTAGTTGACATTTAAGTTCAATTAAAGTCCCATGCGGTTGATGATGTTAAACCTCTATTGTATATGTCAAATCCTTTGTAAATTTAATATTTTTAATGTCTAGTTGTAGCCTTTGTTTTTGCTTTAATTTTTTTCCTCAACTTTTTTGCACATTATCTATTTTTATTATTGTATAAGTCAGAAAAGTTACTGGTTTAGTTTTAAGAAACAAATATGATTGGCTTCTATATGTCGGTTGTCTTTTAAAACTTATAAGCTTTGGCAGGTTTAATGTTTCAGTGCTTTTGTATTAAGTAAGGATGGTGAAGAAAGCAAATTCAATCTCAATCTACTGGAATTACAACACATGACTATACAAGATGGTTGAAACGGATGGTTAATTATTGGATATCGCAACTTCATGATCAAACTAATTAGGGGATGAGAGGATACAATGGATGGAAGCTACAAGCTTATGTGGATAATTTGTTTAAGGAATTTGACTTGTTTCTTACATCAAAGTATGTCAAGCACAAACTGAAGTTGCTGAAGCAAGATTATGCTACTGTAATTGACATTATTCATCAAAGTGGATTCACTTGAGATGATATAAAGAAAATGGTATTCTTGGAATTGTTTTAAGGGAAGATTCATTGGTGTAGAAGACTATTGTCCAATGAGGTGTTTGGATTTTTAAACACTTGTGAACTGTTATAAATTTTGATCTCTCCATTCATTGTTTAAATAACTCAAGTTTTTGGTGCTATATAGTTGGATGCCTACTTGGGTACTGTTGCAAAATGTTTGAAAGGAAATTGAGAATTTGAGAGATTTTTTGTAAGGGAGGATTATTCAGTGTAGAAGGCCGATTGTTTAGTGAAGGGAATTTTAGTTGTTGAAAATGGTATTATGTTTGACTTTTGACCAATTTAAATGCATTTACAGAAGGTAGTCACACTCTTTATTATTGAATGCCAATGTTTGACGTCCGTCACTATATCCGATAAAAGCGACTTAGCGACGGAAGTTGTCCATCGTATAAGAGTAATACACTTTCAGCGACGGATTTTTCCGTCGCTGAAGGCCATTTTTTGTTACTCTCGGTTAGAAATGGCTCTAATACTATATAATTTTGTAGTTGGAAGTTTTACATATGCCATCATGAGCACTAGACATGACATCTTTCATGCAATGGGAGTTTTGTCCAGGCTTATGAGCAACCACAGGAAGGAGCATTGGTAGGTTTTGACAAAGAACCTAGCCTTCGTATATAGTGGGACCGAGGTGAAATTTAGGGGGTATGCAGATTTTGACATGGTAGGTGATTTGGATGGTTGGAGGAGCACCACATATTATGTGTTTACTTTATGGCGTACAATGGTGTCTTCGATGCCAAGGCTTCATAAAGTTGTTGCATTGTTTACCAAGGACGCTAAGTATATTGCTACCATATAGACGTGCAAGGATTATGTGTACATGGTTATGAAGTAGTTGATGAATGAGAATGGTGATAGCCATAGTGCAATTCACTTGGCCAAGAATGCGGCTTTCCATGCTAGAATAAAGCATAATTTCCAATGCAATTCACTTGAATTTTGTACTAGCGGTATTGCATTCGAACGGTTTCAATCGCGGATCCGACAATAAGGTCATCCTGTGATTACCCATCCAATGATCTATCGCGGGAGACATGTGATTGATTGGCCATTATGGATTTGGCCTTTCTTCTTGCTACGTGAGTTCATTTCAAATTGGAGTGTAAGTTGGGTCACACCTCTCCAAGGTATTTAAGGGCCATTTCAAGGTTCTTAGCTTTAAGTGAAAGTTTGTTTTTGTCTTGTGAAAGGGAGGCGAGAGCAATGGTTAGCGATTTTGTCCCACAATCGTCGGGATCTATTCGTAATCACTACATTAATAAAGTATATACTGTTTGTTGTGTCATGGACGTCGACGAGAAGAAGCCGGAACATAGTAAATCTCTTGTGTATTGTTTATTCCTTTGTGGCTGTTTGATTGCTACTCTACTCGTGCTATTCGTATCGTCTGTGATTGGGGCTATCTCAGTAATTCCGTAATTGCCAGAATAATTGCTAGTCAGGACGAGATTCTTATACCCTTGAATCCCAACAATCTGCATGCATTGGGATGAGCCAAGGACCTACATTGAGTGTAATAAAGCTTTTATGCAATTGAATAAACTTAGACCCATCATTATGATTGGGAAGAAAATTGTGTTTTCTTGTACTGGGCCTCAGGATCCAATAAAATTTAACCCTTTCAAATGCAGACAGGCTTTGATGAATAGAGGGAGTATGATAATAGCCTAAGACAGGCACCAAGCAACGAGGTGCTTGATATAGCAAATAGATCTCCAGTCTCTACAAAACCTAGGTGTGTGAAGGTGTTTGATATAGCAAAAATTAGCAGATTATCTTTGCCAAATTAATTTTTACTCCCTCCATGCAAAATTACGTGTCTAAATTAAAAAAACCAAAAATGAAGACGGAGGGAGAAGTATGAAGGGCAGTAGGAGTAGAAACAAAGAAACTGCTTGATACAGAGGCAGGGGATCCATGTCCAAAAGGCCCATCTCTTAACCCAATCTCTACCACCTAGCCAACCATGTTTCTTGCTACTCGTCACTGGGCTCATATCTCCGAGCTGGCCCAACAGGCCATGCTTGACAACAAGTTCAATTGGAATGGCCCAGCCCGTAGCCTCCTGTATATGACTGCTAAGTGATGAACTATGGTGTTTTTTCATTTTGATAAAAAAACTATGGTATTTTATTCTTTTGATGAGAGTGCTTAACATCTTTATATTGCTTCAAAAAGTGCTTGCTCAAATTAGGACAGGATATTGCCTCTTATACCAAATTCTACACTTTACCACTTTCAGTTTATGGGAAAAAGTCTTAAATGAGAAAGTTTAGCATGTGAAACCAACTTAAAATTTCATCCAAAAAATCTTGGCAGCATTTGAAAGTGAGTTAAATCTATTGGCCTGTAGGACCTACAACATTTCAAGCCTCCATTTACCCCTACACAAGCGAGTTCACAAGGATCTATTGGCCTGGAGGGCAAATCCAGTCATTTAATTATGAATCCGTATTTTTTCAACTGCAGCTAGATTTTTTTTTGGATGGTGTAGTAAGATTTAGTTTCTTGTAACTTACTAAATTAATTCAATATCGGTCAGGCTGTCTAAGTTTGACACAGGAACTTCCCGTGATAACAACTTATTTGGTTTTCTCGAGTTTAAACTTTAAATTGAGCCTGATTACTTCCCCTTATATTATTCACCTTGTTATTTATCTTGCTTGCCCTTGTTGACCAACGGCATATGCACTGAGCAGCTTAGCCATCTTTGTCCTTCTGAGGTGGCAAGACTCTATACTAATGTAGTCGATTGAGATCATCAGGTGCAAGCACAACTTTAAGTGTAGTTTTTCTTCACTTCTTCCTATAGTATATAATTTTAAGCTATAGATGATCACAATTATCAAGCAAAAACAAAAATGAATTTAGGTATATATTAGTTGCAAAGGAAATGGGACTATTATATTCAATTAGTAGTATTCTTGAGTTTCTAGTTATTAACATAGCTTAATAATTTCCTGTAGCAAATATATCAGGCTCTTAACTGTTTATGAATGATTATTATGGATTTAATGAGCCTATTCATTAACATTTCACAAAATGAATATATTAACTCAAAGCAATAAACATACATGTTCGAGAAATTACTAATGATTATTTGATACTGTTAAAACATCGTTGAATGTAAGTTTAAGCTATTTTGCCAACTATTTTAGCAGTACTACCATCTCCAAAAGTGACAAGCCTTCCATCAAACTCTTTTAACTCGGAGAAATTTACTTTTTGTTTGGGCATATACCAGAGCACCCACTGTCCAAATACCATATGGAAGAGCTTTCAGCTATGAGGATTGTGTGAACAACTAAACTCCTAACTTGGTTTCTAAGGTTCCACTTAGTGGGATAGGAAAGTGTTCCTAGAATGAGGAGGAAAAGTTGTTTTTGCCCTGCTTTCCTTTCTGCATGTGTTCTTACTAAAATCCTCAAGGAGTTGGCCCATCCTAGAGGTTAATGATAAGAGTTCAGTGTACTCATTTTCCCTAGAAATATTCCATGAGTTTCTTTTCCCTTCAATTGGTAATTTTCTAGAAAATGTTCCTAGGTTGGTTTGTTCCTTCTTGGAGTTAAGGATCCTAGGATTAACTTGATTACTCCTTTCAACACACTCTTGAGAGACAAGATTAGGAATTTTTTCTTCTCTCACAAAGATAGTTGAAGAGTTTGTTTTTTCTTCATAGGATTCCTTCATATTTTTAACATTCTTGTAAGTTTTTTGTCACTATGAGAGAATCTTTTAGCTATATTACCTACTGAATATTTAATTTCTTCCTTTGGATTCAAAAATTCAGAAATAACCTTTTCTAACTCTTTTTTACTCTTCTATTCAACATCTTTTAGGTCCTTTTTAACCTTACTAATTTCATTGGTTAGCTCCTTATTTTTAAAAATGACACCCTGAAGCACTCTCTTAACCTTTACATTTTCTTCTGTTAGCCAAGAAATCTTCTTAGCTAATTTGTTGCTTAGAGAGTTTTGAATGCTTTTATTGTCACACATATCAGTTTCACTCTCAGATGCCTCATCTACAGATATCTCTTCCTTAGATAAGTAATAACTTTTCCTTTTTCCTCATCCTCAGAGGATTCAGAAGAATCCTCCTCCGATGCGGAAGACTCATCCCATGAGGCCTTAGCTGCCATTTCCCGATTTTTGGGTTTTTTGTTTGATGGACAATCATTGGCATTATGTACTCAACCATGACAATTAAAGCATTCAATCCCCTTTGAATTTGATTTTCCTTTCCCTCTAAATTTTCTTGCAATTTTGATCCTAGAAACCTTTTTCTGAGTTTTTCACCAAAATTTTTTGCAAATTTCGTAGCAACGAAAGAAAGTTCATCTTCTTCATCATTCTCACTACCTGAGTCTGTACTAGACTATTTGCTAGACCTAGAGGTTTTCAAGGCAACTGACTTTTTCTTTTGAGTGGGAAGGTGTAAATCAAAGGTTTGTAGGGAGCCTACTTGATCTTCTACCTTCATTTCATCGATGTCCCTATATTCCTCTATGGCTGTCACTTTAGGAGTGAACCTATCAGGGAGAGACCTAAGGATTTTTCCTACAACATCTACATCAGGTATCTTCTTTCCTAGTCCCCACATGGAGTTAACAATATCATTGAATTTTTAATAAAACTCCATGAATGTTTCCTCTTCTCCCATCTTGATATTCTCAAACTTTGAGATCAAGAGTTGAAGCTTGGACTTCTTTACCAAAGAAGTTCCTTCATGGGACGCCTCCAAAATGTCTCAAGCTACTTTTGCCTTCTCACACATACAAATTCTCTTATACTAATCCGGAGAAACGGCATAAGTAATTGCACTAAGCGCCTTGTTATTACCCATACACAATTTCTTATCCATCTCCGACCACCTTAGGATATTGATCTGAACCTCATTTCTATCTATGGTTTCAGTGGGAGGAGACCAACCATTTTCCACACAATACCATGCCAATTCGTCAAGAGCCTTAAGAAAGGTCTTCATTTGATTTTTCTAATAGGCATAGTTTGTCCCGTCATTAAGATGAGCTTTCGAATCTAGCCATTAAGAGCAACTTGAATCAACACTCCAGGTGTTATCACCTTCTAGGAGTAACTGGGATTTGATACCACTTGAAAGTGCTCTTAGGTCCTAGAGGGGGGTGAATAGGACAACTACTTAAAATTTTTAAGCAAGTCTATTATAAAGTCGAACCCCTGATCGACAATAATGACATTGACTATATAAGCACAGAGTGTGAGACAGAAACTTAGTGTGTATGTAAGTGTGTAAACAAGGCAAACAAAAACACAAGCAAATGATCGTTTAAAATTAAACCCTTGCAAGTGCACAAGGCAATTGTACTACGGCGAGTATTAAAGGGTTGTCGAACCTCAGGGACGGATTAATCTTTTACCAAATTCAATAGAAGAAAGATGCAGTTTTTGTTTAAACTAAATAAAGCTATGAACTTTAACTACTAAGCTGAGTTTTAATCAATGCAGAGAATTATCAAGGCAATGAATCCACCACTAGACATGCAATTACTACTCTCAATTATTATTAAGCATACATTGACATGATATGGTAATTCGTGTTCTTGATCGGACACATGAATTACTAATGAATTCACTAACGTTCTTGATCGGACACGAAAGTTCATCCACTTTTGTGTAATCAATCCTATCCTTGATCGGGCATAGAATCAATCACAACTCTATTATAATGCAATTAATCTTATCCTTGATCGGGCATAAAATCAACCACAATATCTAATTCCATTCATAATCAATCAAGTCTATGATCAAGCACTCAAAAGAATACTCATGAAATCGCATTAAGCATGAATCATAATCAACTTTATAGAATTAAACTATCAAGAGTAGCAATACATATCTAGGGCTTCATCAAGCCTTGAATGAAAGTTTAGTTACACATAGAAAGAGAGAAAAGAAAAGCCTGTTTATGTAGATCCATCGTCATGAATCCTTCTTCTTCCTTGCTCCAAAAGACTCCTTCTCTTGCTCCTCTCTAGCCTCCAATAAAGCTCTAGATTTTATTCTTTGGTATTCCAAAACGTGCTCCCATAGGGCATATTTATAAGAGTGAAGAGAATCCACGAAGTCCCCTTCCAAATCCGAGTCGAAATAGGTCTTATTTCAGTTTTCTGCATACGGCGATCGATCGCTCCGTATTACCGATTGTTCGCTATCCGTTCGATCGCTATTCCTTCATTATTTTCCTCCAATCGATCGCTTTGGCGATCGACGCCGTATGATACCGATCGATCGTAGTTACTGTCTTGCGCGGATCAAAAATTTCAGTAGATACGATTGATCATTTTTAGGTCCGATCGATCGTTTCCTTCAATGTACTGCTTTTGCGGCCGAGGCGATCGCTCGTTGTTACTGTTCATGAAATTCAAATGACTATAAGTTTCTGTCCCAAACTCCGAATTATACGTCGTTGGTGGCGTTGGAAAGCTAACTTCTTGAACTTTAACATAAGACTTGAATCAGTCCAATCTAACATTTGTACACATAGTTATGATGATTTAACTATTCGAGTTTCTTTTCTCCTTATTTCTATGTATTACTCTTGTTTCCTACAAAAACCAAAAACTATATTAAAGTAGTAGAAATTCTAATCAAACACCAGCATAATCATAAGTTTAGGAGATAATATAATGCATATTTCATGTCCAGATAAGCAAACACACATAATTCACAGTTGTTCGCCACCAAGCAAATCGCTTCAACAGGTACGTCCACTCTCGGAGCACCTAGTCCAAGGACCTCCGGCTTTCCACTAAGTGAAGGCTTTTAGTTCACCCACAACTTCTTACAAAGGTTTTCTTGGTTCACCTCTAACCAAAGATTTTCATGGCTAATCTGAAACCGAGGGTTTTACTCAGAGGCTTACCCCAAACCAGAGGCTAACCCCAAATCAAAGACTTAATGGTATGTCCCAACCAAGGGTTTTATGTGGAGGCTAACCCCAAACCACCGGATTTTATAGTTTATCCTGAACCAAGGGTTTACACAAAGGTTAACCTCAAACCACTCACAGTGAGTGTACTCCCACTCACTATGGGACATAAGAATCCGTCTCTCTCACACACGTGTCTAAACCCTACGATTTACTATACTCAATCAAGCACAGAGAGAGGATCAGAGTGTTACTCTAATTAAGAGGATAAGTTAGAGTACGTACTTTTGTTGGGAGGATGTAGGAAATCCTACCCAAAGCTTGAACGTAGTGTCAAGCTAATGGCCGCTCTATGTCCACCCTTGGATATTCGAATGGTGCTCCGAAGTTGGTGAGGCTATATGGACTAGAGATAGGTTTTCTATAGGATGGGTCATAGTAGCCTAAGCCTATGGCCAAAGATGGAATCACTAATATAGTTTCTTCAAGGAGGATTGTGTACCTCTCTTGATGTATAATGACAGTAAAGAGATTAGTGGTATTGTCATTCAAGGATACACACACATATCTCTAAGATAGAGAATATGCTCTCTTGTTACTTGACTTCGTAAGAGACTAAGTATCGATCCTTGAAGGTACCACGTGTATGCTCTAGGAGTATAGAGTTATACGCTCCTTTAGGTGCTTAGGCTTTAGAAAGAAAAGTAGCAAGTTTAAGGCCAAAGGATTAAGTGGAATCCATCGATGGATTTACCAACATATACTCTAGACTATAGAGATATATGCTCCCATCGATGGATTTACCAACATATACTCTAGACTATAGAGATATATACAATACCCTTTCTTAGATTGACATCTCCTAAGAGATTTGGAATTTACTAGAAGCCCTTGGTCCTTAAGAGAGTTGGATATTACCAACAAGGACCTTCTCTTCTTAGGGATCTGAACCTTAGATTGGGTAAATTTCTTTGAAGGACCAAGGTCAAGAATGTCATTTTCCCAGAAGTATTGGCTTTTACCCATGAACCTTTGCTCAATCTTAGATGTTTTAGATTTTACCAAATGCCATTCCTAAGATTGTGGTATTTCCCAATTGTCATTCTTAAGAATTTGACAATTCTAGGATTTGTCTTACCTCAATCCTAAGATTTTGCCATTGTAGGATTTATCCAATCTCAATCCTAGGATTTTGGTTATTCATCAAAAATGTCATTTATAGGATTGTGCCCTTACCAAAGGATGTGGGTAATTACCAATATATCTTAGCCCAAAGGAAGGTGGGCTTGGATGGTTGGGCCACTTGTAGGCTTTTATGGGTTTCTAGGGGATAGAGATATAGATCAATTCCTATTTGAGTTGTGGGCTTCTTTTGGAGTGACTGATCTATACATGAAATATATATTTTATTATCTTTTAGACTTATATTTATGCTAGTGTTTGATTAGAATTAGTTCCACTTTAATATAGTTTTTGGTTTTTGTAGGAAACAGGAGTAATATACAGAAATGAGGTGAAAATTGACTTCACTGGTTAAATTATCATAACTTCATTTATAAATGTCTGATTGTACTAATTCAAGCTTCATGTTAAATTTCAAGAAGTCAGCTTTCCAACACCACCAATCGTGCCCAATCAGGAGTTCGGAGCAGAAAGTTATAGCCATTGGAAATTCATGAACAGTGACTACGATGGATCGGCCATTCAACGCGATCGATCGCTTGAGCCGCAAAACAATGTTACTGAAGGTAACGATTGATCGGCACCTAAAACAATCGATCATATCTACTAGAGTTTTTAATTTATGCAAGACAGTAACAGTGATCGATCGGAGTCATACGGCATCGATCGGAATGCCGATCCATCGGAGGAAAATAACAAAGGAATTGTGATCGATCGGTAGGCGATCGATCGGCAATGCGGAGTGATCGATCGCCGTATACGGAAAAACTGAAATAAGACCTATTTCGACTCGAATTTAGAAGGGGACTTCGTGGTTTCTCTTTAAATATATAAATAGGCCTTAAGGGAGAACGTTTTAGGCTATCAGGGAGATCACCTTTGAGCTATATTGGAGGCTAGAGAGGAGCAAGAGAATGAGTCTTTTGGAGCAAAGAAGAAGAAGGATTCATGACGATGGATCTACATAAACAGGCTTCTCTTTTCTTTTTTTCTATGTGTAACTAAATTCCTTGTCAAGGCTTGATGAAGCCCTAGATTTGTATTGCTACTCTTGTTAGTTTAATTTTATAAAGTTGATTATGATTCATGCTTAATGCGATTTCATAAGTATTCTTTTGAGTGCTTGACCATAGATTTGATTGATTATGAATGGAATTAGATATTGTGATTGATTTTATGCCCGACCAAGGATAGGATTAATTGCAGTATAACAGAGTTATGATTGATTTTATTCCCGACCAAGGATAGAATTGATTACACCATAGTGGATGAACTTTCGTGTCCGACCAAGAATGTAAGTGAATTCATTGTGATTTGTGTGTCTGACCATGAACACAAGTTACAATATCATGTCAATCTGCGTGTAATAATAATCAAGAGTAGTAATTGCATATCTAGTGGTGGATTCATTGCCTTGAGACTTCTCCATATTGATTAAATCTCAGTTAGATTAGATAAAATTCATTGCTTTGTTTAGAATTAATTAGACTACATCTTTTCTTCTCTTGAGTTTGGTAAATAATTTAACCGTCCCTGGGGTTCGACAACCCTTTCTATACTCGCCGTAGTACAATTGCCTTGTGCACTTGCAAGGGTTTATATTTAAACGATCAAGTTTTTGGAGCCGTTGTTGGGGACAGAAGCCAATAATTTACCAGATTCTTAGCATATTTAGTTTTAGAGTAGTCTAGTTTAATTTAGATTTATTTTGAGAGCTCGAGCCCGACTTTGCCAACATCGAGTCGAGTTGAGCCAAAACTCAACTCGGCTCGGCTCGTGAGCAGCCCTAGACTGAGTGTACACAACAGAGTTTAGGTGAGGTTATGTAGTTGTTTGTAGCCGTCAAATCAAGATCCAATAGCTATGGATGGAATTGGGCTCATATAAACTATATGAGAGCGATCTCATATAAACTTTTAACACTCACTGATGCTCAATTGAATTACACTACCACAGAAAAAGAGTTGCTTGCTGTTGTCTTTGCATTAGATAAATTCAGGTCTTATCTCCTAGGCAGTAAGATCATCATTTTCTCTGATCATGCAGCCTTGCGGTACCTTCTTTCAAAGAAGGATGCCAAGCCAAGGCTGATTCGTTGGATCTTACTCCTGCAGGAATTTGACTTCGAAATTAAAGATAAGAAGGGATATGAAAATGTCGTGGCTGATCATTTATCCGGAATTCCTACCCATGAGTTGCTCAGCCATGAACCTTTGAAGGATTCCTTCCCTGACGAGCAGCTCTTTGCTGTCACCACCATCTCCCCACCTTGGTTTGGCCACATTGTGAATTATCTTGCTATGGGTTAGATCCCAACTTTTTGGTCTAAACATGATAAAAATGTATTCTTCTCACGCATCAAACATTTCTATTGGGATGACCCTGATCTATTCAGAGCATCTTATCTTTTTGCCACTCTCACGCCTGTGGTGGACACTTCGGGGGAAAGAAAAATGTGGCCAAAGTGCTTCAAAGCGGTTTTTATTGGCCAACTTTATTCAAAGACGCCCATGCTTATTGCCAATCTTGTGATAGGTGTCAAAAATTTGGAGCTTTATCTAAACGAGATATGATGCCCTTACAATCTATTTTAATTGTTGAGTTATTTGACATTTGGGGCATCGATTTTATGGGACCTTTTCTGCAATCTTTTGGTCATACATATATTCTTGTTGTTGTGGATTATGTGTCTAAGTGGATTGAAGCTGTTGCCACTAAGACCAATGACCATAGAGTTGTGTTGGAATTTTTGAAATCTAATATTTTTAGTCGGTTTGGTACTCCTCGAGCTATTATTAGTGACGGTGGTTCTCATTTTTGTAACAGGTCTTTTGAAACTCTTCTCAAGAAATACTCTGTCACCCACAAGGTTGCCACACAATATCATCCTCAGACGAGCGGCCAAGTGGAAGTCTCAAATCGCCAAATCAAGCAGATTCTTGAGAAGATGTTTCAACCCGCTAGAAAGGATTGGTCTTTGCGCTTGCATGATGCATTATGGGCTTACCGGACGGCATTCAAAACCCCTATTGGCATGTCTCCTTATAGATTCGTATATGGCAAAGCTTACCATTTACATGTGGAGCTGGAACACCGGGCTTATTGGGCTATTAAAGCATATAACTTTGATATGGATAAAGCCGGTGAACAGCGGAAACTTCAACTAAGTGAACTGGAGGAGATGCGCTATGAGGCCTATGAGAATGCCAAGTTATACAAAATGAGGACTAAAGCTATCCATGAAAAGATGATTTCCAGCAAGTCCTTTGTTCCTCATCAAAAGGTACTACTTTACAACTCTAGGCTGCATTTATTCCCAGGGAAGCTCTGGTCTCGTTGGTATGGCCCATTCATTGTGAAACAAGTCTACCCCCATGGGGCTGTTGAGATCCATAATCCACAAGATGGGAATACATTCAAAGTTAATGGCCACCGATTGAAACCTTATCTGGAGGCTTTAGCAGACATGGATGTGATGATTGCCTATTTGGATGTCCCTACAGCATGATCGGGGCTCTGTCTGGCTAAAGACGTTAAACTTAGCGCTTGGTGGGAGGCAACCCACGTATTCAGGTGTATTCTCTCATTTTTTATTTTTCTTTGTTATACGATCATTGTCCTTTTTATATATTATTCACATTGACGACAATGTTCATACTAGGTTTGGGAGAGAGGATTTTGCTTGAATTTAGTTTTTTTTGTTAAAAAAAATCGAAGAACAGTAGATACGATCAATCAACCATAACCGATCGATCGTTAGGCGATCGACGCCGGATTTGGACGATCGATCACCCGAAGGTACATTGATGCCTTTCATCTGCAATCTGACTAGCGCTGTTCTCGTTTTATAAAATGATCGATCAGCTAAATCTGCAATCGATTGCGGGTCGTCTTCCTCGCGTTTAAAATCCAAACGACCGCGGCGAGCGAAACCTATTTTCGCTCGTCGCTGCCGTTTCCGACCCTTGTTTGGGCTGAAACTCTGGCCCCCGACAGATTTTTGCACATAGAATCCAGATCCGGTGTCTATTTTTGTGATTTCCCTATCTTTTCCTCGCAATCGCTCTTCTTTCTTCCGGTAAGCCGAAGCTCAAAAACTCGATTTTTTCTTGGTTTCTAGTAGATATTTTAGAAATTATTAGCATGCATGTTCTTATATTGACTATTGTGATGATTATGCATGAGTTGTTGCTGCTGATTCTTTGATTTTATGCATTTTCCCTAATTTTTAGGATTTTTGTTCATTCGGTGAACAGCTGTAATAAAAAAAAATTTGAAATTAAGCCTCCGGGATATCTCTGCATGCATACTCTTGGATTGATGATTGCGATTAATATGCATGTTGATATCTCTGATTTTTTGATTTATTGTGTTTTTGAAGAAAAAAATTTCGAAAAATTCAAAGTGGATTTGCTTTCTTGTGTCATTTATTGTTACATGATTGCTGTGATGATGAACTGAAATTACATGCTGAAATAATTGTATTTGCTATGGTTTTCACTATTATCCTTGATTTTCAGGTACAATGCCTCAGAAATCAATCGCTCACAAACGCTCAAGGGGTGAAGCTTCTACTTCACGTCCTGTTCCTTCGACTCCTGCACCTGCGACTCCTCCATTGCCCCGGCCGCTTCAGTATGAGTGACAAGTCGTCCTTAATCCATACATTCCTGATTTGCCGACACAATGATGGATAGAGACCCGGCCAGATTGGGTGGATTACTTCACCCATATTGCATCCAAGCATCAGACTGTGTATCAACTGGTACACGAGGATTCAGTACGAGAGTTCTATTTGAATGGCACCATTGAAGACAATGAAGATCCAGACCAGGTGGCCATTAAGAGTATGGTATGTGACACTCCTATCTGTATCCGCGCCGCTGATATAGCCAGGGCCATGGGCTACGAACGAGGTACAATTCGTCATCCCGACTTCATTAGATATAAATTTCCCTACACATCGCAGTGTTACCGGTCGCTTGACGGGGTCAACAGTAGGTCCTGGGTCTACGACATATATTTTAACCATCAGCATGCTACCGGAGTTCTGTTTTGCTTTCTTGATTCTACAGCATGATGCATGGTCGGCCCGGAAGGAGAAAGTCAACCTCACTATGACCGATCTATTATATGTATTCATTGACGATACCAGGCATGGTGATCTTGATTTACCTTCATCGTCTTTGGACGGATGAAGCAGATGATGGTAGGGAGATGAGCGATTGCCATATCCCTTTATTCTTGAGCAGGTATTTCAGACCTATGGGATGTGCTTTCCCGATCATGCACGATCATCTCGTGGACTTGGCTCCATTGGAATTGATGGTTATAACCGTATGATGGGCCACACGCATCGCGAAGCTTGGCCACGGGTCCACCGTCCTGAAGAGATACTCGAGGGTCAGTCCGTTCAGCAACCACCCTGGGCGACTATGCAGCGGCAGATAACCGATCTCACTGGACATGTGCAGGAGATGTGGCAATCTCAGCAGGAGATTTGGCAATCACAGCATGAGATTCGGTCATCACAACAAGAGATTAGGGTAGCCCAGCAGGCACTTCAAGATTCTCAGCATGCTATTACGGAATGCCTCAACTCCATAGTCGATTTTCTTCATGATTGGCGCTTCCCTTCTTCGGGCGGTGCAGATGGCGATGACGAGGACTCTTAGTCCATTCTTTTTCTAGTGTTTTCCTTCCTCTTTCTCTTTTACCTTTTGTGATCATTGTAATTTGTCTTTATTGTGCACTGAGGACAATGCTCATTTTAGGTTTGGGGGTGAGGATGTGTCATTATAAAATCAGAAAAGAAGAAAAAAATGAGTAGTTTTTCAGCTATTTGTTAGTAATTCTTATTATTTTTTGATAGTTTATCTCATGATAATGCATGCTTTAATTCTTAAGAGATTAATTTGCATTGGAAGTGTGAGTAAGTATACTGGAGGATAGATACACTTAACTGATTATATATTTCTATTACAGTCCTCTTGGAACATGTGCTTGAGCTAAGAAAACTCACTCATACACACTAGTACATAAAGTAATAACCTCTAGAGATCTGTCGAATGCTAATTTACAGTGGGATATCTTTAGTCAGAGTCATTGGATGATGTATAGTTATCTGTTGAACTTAAAAGATCATGATAGACCATTTACTTGGCTATGACAAGGGCTTGGAACCGGAAATAGGTTGAGAGTATAATACAACCTGGACAGAATAAAGATGTGTTGAAAAAAATAAAAAATGAATGCTGAAATGAAAATACGAAAAAATGAAAACAAAATGAATAAAAGGGGCTGCTTGACTTTATAGGATTAACTTAGGTTGATGCTTAGGCCCGAAGCGGTCTACTTAAAACCTAATGCCCTAAGCCAAATTGGTTCGGAGTCATTGGCCTGAGTCATTGCTAAACCTAAGCATCCTATTGAAAAAAAAAAGTCTATGATGTATTATCCTCTCAAGTCTAGAATGTTGGACCCGAATAAGGCGCGCAGATTTGTGCTATCATGAACCTAAAGATTACGATGACTATTTAGATTTTGATGTTCTTTGGTTAATGGGTAACACTGGATCTATGTAAAACAGAAATTTAGAATGTATTGCTACAATGTTCTACACTTTTTACTATCTATATTATCATGCTATATCATATTTGAGCAGAAATTTCCAAGATGAATGTGTGGAATAAAACCACATACTTGAGGGCTTCTATATTCCCGTTGATTATAAACCAAGTACATGTGGTTGATTTTCTTAAGCATTATAGTTTGCATTTGTCGGGATAATAGGTTGTGTGTTTTGCAATATTTTAATTTGTTTTATTTTGTTTACACTTAGGTTAATTAGGTTTATAAATACATGTTTGTGGGTAGCATGGCTGCAAACCCTCATACTCGTCCTACTAGGGCCACCTAGAGGTTTAACGGCTTGTTGCACACACTCAATCCAATCGTGTTCCCTACGAAAATGGGGTTTATTTTTATGCATTAGTTCCTTAGTTTATTTTATTTGATTTTTTTTTAATTTGTTTTGCTAGGGACTAGCAAAATATAGGTTTGGGGGTGTGATCTACACATGAAATATGCATTTTATTATCTCCTAGATTTATATTTATGCTTGTGTTTGATTAGAATTAGTGCTACTTTAATATGGTTTTTGGTTTTTGTAGGAAACAAGAGTAATATATAGAAATGAGGTAAAAATTGACTCCAATGGTTAAATCATCATAATATCGTGTGTAAATGTCTGATTCGACTGATTCATGTTTCATGTTAAATTCAAGAAGTTAGCTTTCCAACGCTACCGACCGTGCACAATTCGGAGTTCGGAGTAGAAAGTTGTAGCCATTGGAAATTCATAAATAGTAACTATGTAAGACAATTTTTGATTTACGCAAGACAGTAACAGCGATCGATCGGAGTCATACGGCATCGATCGGAATGCCGATCGATCGGAGGAAAATAACGAAGGAATTATGATCGATCGGTAGGTGCTCGATCGGTAATACGAAGCGATCGATGGCCGTATGCGGCAAAACTGAAATAAGACCTATTTCGACTCGGATTTGGAAGGGGACTTCGTGGTTTCTCTTCAAACATATAAAATAGGACTTAAGGGAGAACGTTTTGGGCTATCTTGGAGATCACCTTTGAGCTATATTGGAGGCTAGAGAGGAGCAAGAGAAGGAGTCTTTTGGAGCAAAGAAGAAGAAGGATTCATGACAATGGATCTACATAAACAGGCTTCTCTTTTCTTTCTTTCTGTGTGTAACTAAATTCCTTGTCAAGGCTTGATGAAGCCCTAGATGTGTATTTCTACTCTTGTTAGTTTAATTTTATAAAGTTGATTATGATTCATGCTTAATGCAATTTCATGAGTATTTTTTTGAGTGCTTGACCATAGACTTGATTGATTATGAATGGAATTAGATATTGTGATTGATTTTATGCCCGACCAAGGATAGGATTAATTGGATATTGAATTGATTACACCATAGTGGGTGAACTTTCGTGTCCGACCAAGAACGGAAGTGAATTCATTGTGATTTGTGTGTCTGACCATGAACACAAGTTACTATATAATGTCAATCTGTGTGTAATAATAATCAAGAGTAGTAATTGCATGTCTAGTAGTGGATTCATTGCATTGATACGTCTCCATGTTGATTAAATCTCAGTTAGATTAGCTAAAGTTCATTGTTTTCTTTAGAATTAATTAAACTACATCTTTTCTTCTCTTGAGTTTGGTAAAATATTTAACCGTCCCTTAGGTTCGACAACCCATTCTATACTCGCCGTAGTACAATTGCCTTGTGCACTTGCAAGGGTTTATATTTAAACGATCGGTGACATGAGCCTAACTTGTGTGATCCCATAGCTTTGTGATGTGGGCTCTAGTCCTAAGTGGTTTGTATGAGCCTAAGAGAGTCTTCTGGAGTTTTGTCTCTTGACAAAACTGTTTCTCTTCTTGTCGTGTACAAACTGCATCGTCGAGCTCCTCTCGGCCTCACTCGTCTATAGTAGGTTCTCAAGTTGTTCGGGCCCCTTTCACTGCACAGCCGTTCTCTATGTTTAAAGGACTGCAAGTTAGTTCTTTCCTTCCCAAATCAGAACTTTCCAAACCAATTTCATGTAGAAAATAATCGTCCTTTTGCTGCCTTCCAAATCAAAGCCATTTGCCCTACGAATTGTGGTGATTCCCGTCCAATTGGTAGAAAAATACAAAATTTAATCTTTCGAAACATAGTCAAAATCACCCACAATCTGAAGCTTTTCCAATTCGAGCCAAATCAGACCCTTTCTCTTCTCCAATTGAAACAAAATGTGACATCTTACCATTCTAAAATGAATATGAAATTGAAGCTACCCGATTCGGCTTTGTTGCACGCGAGTTTCCAGATCCAGCACTTTTCTAATCTGCTCCTTCTCACAGTCAAGTTTTGTAGGGACCGTAATTTTTATATATTATTAAGGTAAAATTGTCTTGTTGATTGGGAGTAATTTTAAATTCTAGAATTTTCATTAAAAGTTAAAATTTGATGTTTTTCCGTCAGACCGATCGATCGCCTTCAAACGGCATCGATCGGGAGACGATCGATCATTTTCGTAAGGCATCGATCGCAAGACGATCGATCGTGTATACGTACCGATCGATCGCCAGTGGTTTTGCGTTTTTCGAGGCAATCCGTTGGGGAACCTCTTGGGCTGATTTTGGGGGATCTTTGGTGGACTTATCCTACCTAATTAACCCTAGTCACGGGATCTAAAACTTGAAGATTGATTGGGTTTCCAAAACCCTAAATGGTATAAGATTAATTTTTTTCCTTACAATTAGATATTTAATTAGCCAATTTGGGGCAATCTTTGGGAGACAAATTGGAATGCCCTAGGAAGGTTGACTTGGCCTTCCATGTTGATGGATGGCACCATGTTGGAGTTTGGTTCAATCTTTTTGAATTGACATATATTTGGGGAAGGATTTGATAACTAAGGAAGTTGAGATAAATCCTTACTTTATTGGGATCAAAACTGACTATGCAGTTTGGGAGTACGTCTTGGCTGTGTTGGATAGGCTGGGGCAATCCATAGCCCTTGGATGAGGTGAAAGGGGATGGTGGGGATCACAAGGCATGGGATTATTTAAAGCATGCTAGAGAGGATCGACCACCCTATTTGGAACCGGCTGATCTTCTTCCCCTTGGTGATTCCCTTCTCCACTATCACGTTCTTCTCCTTCTCTTCCAACCAGTAATAAGTCTCTCTTTGTTGTGCGTGCAAAGGGGGTGTCTTGGATCGTGTGGAGTTCGCGAAGCATCGAGATTTAGTGCAAACCGGGTGTTGTACATCTAGCATCAATTTGACAAGGTAAGATGCTCTTTTTCTCACACGTGTTCATGTCAAAATTCATGAGTATTTCATGTAGTTCATGCTCTGAGGTATATGTTATATTGCTGATCCTTGCGGTCTGGAATTAGTTGTCTTGTTTTGTATGATTGGCTTATTATATGATGTGCACCGATTGATCCCTATTGTAATCATCCCATGTATGATCCAATCGAGACATCCCCGTTGTATGATACTCTCTTGCTACCTTGATTCATACGTTTGCTGTCCATTAATGCATGTCGTCCTCTGTTTTCAGTAACTTAAGGGTCTGTCTTCATAAAGTTGTCCAATTTCATATTGTTATCAACGGTTTTGGTGATATACTATGCTATGACATGAAGAAATCGTAAAGAGTCATCTCGATTCAATGATTACCCTAAAAAAAAAAGAGAAAGCAGCCAACTTTATGAGTTACGCTTGCTGGTTTTGCACGTTCCAGTAGGTCTACGTAGAATTCGAGTGGTCTGGTTAGGTGTCCTGTAAAAGCTGTCCACTCTAAGCATTATATACCTAATTGGATTGAGTAAATCAAATCAGTCCCTTTAAAGGAGGTAATTAAGAAATTTTATAAACTGACAGTATAAGTCTTATGGGTTAGGACTTGTGGGACTTGAAAACCTCAATTACCAGGTCTGACAAGGGACCGAAGAGTCCTAGAAAAGCTGTCCAGTTGGGGGTTAATGACCTATTAAGGCTAAGTTATAAAAACAGTTTCAATAAGGATCTTATTTGCAACTTAATGCCCAATAAGAAGATAAGCAGAAGTTATTAAATGCCTTAGATGATACTTTATTAAATCTAGATGACCCTGAGTGGGGTTAGTTCAGGTAATAACTCATGGAAATGGGATTACTTCAAGGTTTAGTACTCTCGGCCAGGAATAATCCTGCACCGGCAGACTGTGTTAGAAAATACATAACTAAATGCAGAAAATTCAGAAAATTATACCATAAATTGCGTAATAATTTAAAGACATAGGGCTGTCTGTAATAAAAATTTCAGAAGCAAAAAAAGTGTGTACCGTTGGTGATAAATCCGGAAATGGGGCTGTTGTGAACATAACAGTGTCCATTCCCACAGCATAAGTTATATGCAATGTCAAACCGTATAATATATGTAATACATAAAAGGGTATCACTAACTAAAAACCCAGAGTCATATGGTAATAGTAGTATGTAGTGGGTAATTCAAATTATTACAAGCTCTCGGTCTCCGAGTCTTCTCTTACGGTTCCTGACACCGTGCATCCCTTTCCCTTTTTGGCCTTGGTCTAAAGTTAGGTTTTACCCTCCTAATCCCTACTACTAAGTTATATGAGATACGTCATTGTTGGAGTCTTGGGAACTGGGGATGGTCTTTATTGGATTAGTGCAAGGTGAAGGTATTGGACGCGTCTCTACTGAAGAGCTGCTGTTTCGAGTCGACCCGTGCTTGGGCACAGATTGGCCTCCTTGACTTAACTATTGTGAGTCAATCCTTCTGACTATTGAAGATTTCAGTGTACTCCTTTGAAAGTCTGATTTACGTAATTGACTCTATGAGTCTCTTCATGAGAATACCCTTATTAGGGTTATACTGATCCAGTTTTTCATAAGTTGTTTCTCCACTAAGAGTTTTGTTGAACACTCTTAGGTTGGATCATAGTATTCTCACGAGCCATAGCTAGACCCAGGGTGGTCTCCGATGATTATGAACCTCTGTAGTTCAGCCGATTACAGCAACGCGTGCGCTTTAGATTGTTAGACATTACGGAAGGTCTGCAATCTCCGCCCATTGTGCCCGTAAGCACCGATGGGGCCAGCATCCCTAGACGCATGGCCGGGTTCCTACGTAGAACCTCTAGGATGTTCTGGTATTGAAGTTCATAGAGGAAGTGGACTGATCAGAGAGCAGAAATTGACATCTTCGACACTTTGGTTGTCTAGATCAGATATGTTGTTTATCTCCATACTCTTTGGAAGTCTGGAGTCATATTGATTATTGTGTTTTATTTCAACCTGATCAACTAGATATTTTGGTGTTGTATCTTTTCCTGGTAAGTATCATCTACGTCATGATTTCCTGAGTTATCGGACCCACCTGCATTGTTTCCTTTTTGGCTCGTTGCTACGGTGAGTTTTTCTAGCATCCTACTGAGTATTTCTTCTGGAATACTCACGCATCTTCCGATGCAGGGCGTAAGGTTGAAGAGGTGTGATCAGCATTCTCGTGACGTGGAGGTTGGTGCTCGTGGATGTCGTGAAGACTTGTTAGCGTAGAATTTATTTATTTGATGATAGTGGATATTTTCGATATTTGGTTATTTTGTGGCCTGCGTGTCACTTGTTAATAAAATTTGAGGTGAATGATTCCTGGTTATCAGATACAACAACATTCTTCCCTTTCGACGTGGACGGTTTTGTAGCAGTTACATTTTGAACTTCTTCATCCTTAGACAGATCAATTTCTACCCATCCCCTGTCCAACTCAGAGGATTGTGCGTGTAGAGGTAACAACCACTCATCCCCTCACCATGGATCGTCATTATCAATAAATTCTTCATCTCCATCAATAGCTACCTTTGAAAATTACTCATCATTTTTATATTTCTCATTCTCTTCATTTACTATTTTTCCTTCTTCTCCTTGTACTATATTAGATCCAACCTATGGGGTAGTGAATGTCCTCACATTTTTATTACTTTCTCCCAAACTACAAAATATGAAGAGGGCATATCAGTATGAGTCGTGCAGACAAATACACGAAATGTAAGAATATCGTGTAATCACTTACATGATATCCTACAATTGCAATCGCAATGCTATCCTATAATAGAATACACAATAGTGGTGCTATCGTGTCCTCGAATACAGGATAGTAGTGTTATCGTGTATTCGAGGACACAACAGCCTTGCTATCGTGTCATCGATTACACGATAGCAGTGCACGATGGCCTAGCTGTTATGTAATTGTGTATTCAAGGACACGATAGCCATGTTATTGTGTATTTGATTACACGATAGCAGTGCTATCGTGTAATTGAATACACAATAGTTGTATCGATTTCACGATAGCACTGCTATCGTGTCCTCAGTTATATAATACACGATAACTTGAAACGTCGTGTCACAGATGATGATAAATTGTGTTCTTACGGTGCTGTTCCAAATACAAGCTCCGGCAATTTCCTACCTTCACCTCTTGATGATTTCAAGTCATCATATGTCAAGTGAATATGTTGATTTGATGAGGATATCCTCTCATTATTGACATTGGAAGTCCTCTCCACATACAACTCCAACACTTTCCTCCTTGATGTCTTATGAATGTTGAAGACAATTTGTAATGCCCGAAAAATCGGTATGTCTACGAAAACTGCTATTTTAGGAATCTGGTCTAAAATAGGAAGGTTTTCGTATCCGTCTTGATTGTTTGTTGATCAATGAGATTGTTTAACCAGATTGGGCAGGTTTTACCGAGCGCGAGGACTAGGCCTGGCGCTGTAACCCGTCTGACGCCAGGGGTTGAATACACCTGACGCCAGGGCCACATGAGTGCCAGGGCTAGGGCTAGTTACGCGGGCGAGTATACGTGTGGCGGAGCCTAATGGACGTGCTACCAGGTGTAGGACTCGTGCACGGTGGAACTGCACAGCTCACGTGTAAGCCATCTTAACCGTTCATCGGAGAACTTTAGTCTAAGACGCGAGAGAACCATTAGAGGGCCACGTGGACCCTGTAGTGGTGCGCCACTTTATGGGTGATGTGGACACCCTTGGGTGCCATGTGGTAGGGACCCCCTTTTTGTTTGAAATTTCATTAATGGATTACCCTTTCTAGAAATCAATTTGATTTGGGATATCATTTAAGTAATTAAGTGGGTTGGTTGAGAGTTATTCAATCCTAGGTAATTGACCCCATTAATTCAAGGGTTTACCAAATAGAAAACCGAAGAGGCACTTGGGACGTTGAAATTCTAGATTTTTTCTTTGGATGGAGCATTCTAGGCCATTGATTTGGAGGGAAGATCATAGGTGGAGAATCATCTAAAAAGTCTATAAATAGGGCTCTAGAGGGACGGTTTTTGCTTAAGTGCCTTAGCCATCAAATCAGCTAGTGTGCACCCTTAGCTCGACCTCTTCCTCTCCCTTTTCCAACCGGCAGTAGCCTATCTTTGGTGGTGATCGTGGTGGTCCAAGCGTGTCGACCGGCGAGGTCGTGGTGCGGCACTTTCGGAGTCAAGCGTGTTCGCAGGAATTCGGTATCTTCAATCAAGTAGGATATCTTTTCCCACTAATTTTTTCTCTGATATTGATTGATTTGAGTCGAGATATTGCTGATTCTATGGCGTACGATATTTCAAATTGTAAGTCATTAAGTATTATTGCATGAGATGAATGTCGTATGATTTGATGCATTGTAATCGTGTATGTATCGTATACCATTGAGTTTTCTATGCCGAACCCTAGTTGATATCCCTTCATGTTTTCATGATTCGATGGTGTTTGTGTCTCACCTCAATCACCTATTAGTTTGCTGTCCAACGAAAGTTGGCTCTTTTATGGATTTCTATGATTGATCTAAGTCATACCCGTCCTTATGTTGAAATCGTATTCCAATTGCTTGTGTTGATCTATGCTATTCATCATTCGATGTCTCTATGAATATTCATGCTCTCTGTTGAATAAAGATCAGATCTTTGTGACATATCAGAGCACTTTGGTGCATTTTCTTGTCCGGTATTTCATGCTCCATAAGAGTATTGTTATATCTATTGCTACTAGTACAACACTAATCAATTAGGTAATCAATTAATGTATACCTTAAGATAATTAAGAGATCATTCCTTGTGGGTTTTGTAAGGTACATTCTCTGAGATTTCAGATGTGGTCTGACATCATGTCAGTGTGTCATGAGTCCTAAGAGTTGTCCAGAATTATATGTCTTAGTTAATACCACTTGTATAATGAGATAAGAAAAATGACTTAGCAATTGAGTTGTAAAGACTAATGGAAAACTGAATTAAAAACTGAGATTTCAGAACTATTAGGGTTCTGTAAAGATCATAAGTGATATTAAATTAATGTCAGAGAGGGCTAATAAGGAGTTACTAAAGTTTGTACAACTGTAAAATAGTATGACATTAGTTAATTGGTCTCGGCCACGAGTAATCCTGCGCACACGGACCTTATTTGAAAAATGATAACTAAATATATAATAATCAGAAAATTAAGCCGTTTATCAATCTGAAAAATAGACATCTGAGGCTATTCAGGATAAAAATTTCATGGAATGGTTCAATGTGTACAGTCCGTGGTGACCAGTTAAAGTGGGCTGTTCTGTTTTGAGCAGAACACTGTTTCTGGTTTTAAAAGACTTGAAACCTTAATAACTTAGGAGGCTTGAGTTAAGTTGATATTTAAGACCTTAGTCAAGTATAATATGATTTATATAGTACTGATAAAAGTAACCCTAAAAGAATATTAAGGGTCTTAGAGCTAAACATGGTGTCTCATAATAATAGTCCTTTTGTTCTTCTTTTGGTCCATTCATGACTCAAGAGTATTCAAAGCTTGAATTTTATTCGATGTCTCTGACGTGGTCTATCTGAGACACGTCATCCGAATTATTCCGAGTTGGGGATTATCAATTCTAGGGTTAGGTACGACTATGAAAATGACAGACATGAACTTTTGGAATACCTCGTGGTGTTAGTCATTATAGTCGAGTCTCATTTGAGTTTCCAGACTTATTCATTTAAGATATCAACACTCCTTAGTGAGTCGATTCGAATTATGTCCGATGTTTGCTTTTCACTCCTATGAAGAGTCAAAATTTAGAAAGTCTTGTTCTAAGCCTTTTGCCGATAAGGCCAAATATTTCCAAGAATTGTTTCTCCGCTAAGTAGCATTTAGAGCTCTTAGTCGGAATCATAGTATGCTCACGAGCTATTACTAGATCTTGCGAGATCTCAGATTTGATGAACCTCTGTAGTTCAGCCGATGACGGCAAATGCGTGCGCTTAGATTGTATGACATTACGGAAGGTCTGCAATCTCCGCCCATTGTGCCCGTAAGCACCGATGGGGCCAGCATCCCTAGATGCATGGCCAGGTTCCTCTGAAGAACCTCTAGGATGTTCTGGTATTGTTGACAGATTTGAGAGGAGAAATTGTACTCTGACACTTTGGTTATCTGAAGCTTATTTTTTCAATCTTACCTCCATGAAAGTTTAGAGTCTTTGAGTTATTTTCCCTTGACCTTGATGTGTCTCGGATGGCAGTTGGTTTCAGGTAAGTAAACTCAGTCTTTATTGAACCTGAGTCTGTTAAACTATACCTATTTGGAGTCTTCTCTTATTTTCTAGTGTGGGTTTTCTGTATCCCACTAGGTATTTCCTATGGAATACTCATGCATCCTCTGATGCAGGAATTAAGGTGGAACAGAAGTGATAGCATCCAGCGACGTGGACTGATGTTGGAGCTTTGAAGACTCGTTTCTTTATGTTTTTGTTATATTTTGGTGTTTGAATTTCGGCCTGCATGCCGTTTTGATTTGTGTGGTTGATAAGACAATTTCAGATATTGTAATAGTTAATTAGACTTCCTTTCAGTTATTCTATATTTTAGTAAGTAAATATTGTTTAAGTCATATGGATCCTGCAAGTCCCATGATATTTTAATGGGACAATAGAAGTCTCGAGTATTCGGTCAGTCCCAGGTTTCCTACCATATAACCGTCATTGGATTGGCGCTTCCGCGTAAATCGGGTCTTGGAAATTTGGGGCGTGACAATATTTTCAAATCTTCATCGTCCCCTAGGATGTATGGTATGTATGGAGATGCCGACGGAATTAGATATTTGAGGGATATGTTACCCATTGCAGACTTGAATCCTAATCTTTGTTCAACTTGAATCAACAGATCAACGAACTTCACCTGTCTGTCAATGCTCATTAGCTTCACTTTCTCACTTATGTACTGTTCGTTTAAATATTAAACCCTTGCAAGTGCACAAGGCAATTGTACTACAGTGAGTATTTAAGGTTGTCGAACCACAGGGACGCATGATTAATCTACCAAACTCAAGAGAAAAGTTGTTGTTTTGATTCAATCTAAGGAAAGCAATTAAATTCAGCTACTTTAAATCATTTGTACTAATATGGAGAATTACTAAGGCTCCGAATCCATCATGAAATAAACTAGTTCTATCATCTCTCTCTCTTTTATAGATTCAAAGCTTATCAGCATATTCCTCTCGGGCATATGCTAGTCAATTAAAAATATCATGCAACTCCTCTCGGACGTAACACATAAAATAATTAAACCATTGAATTGTGACACTATCTCTCTCGAGCATAGATCAATGAAACTTTATTCCTATATAACACCTTAGTCTACTTATGTTCCTCTCGGACACGCAAGTATTCCTCGGATTGAAATTCACAAGAATCACTCTAGCCTCTCTTGAGCACATAGAATAAATCTCAATGCATTAACAATGATAATATAATAAAGATCCATACATCAACTAAAACAAGATTAAGATTAGAGAAAGAAACGACAAAACCAATCTACTCAGGCTTCATCTACGCCTTGGAAGTGGTTTAGCCTAGAATTGGATGAGAAACACAAATCATCTTCTTTGTTTCTCTCCTCTGCAATAACCGTCACCAAACTCTCCCAAAAGAACTCTCCAAGACACTCTAGACGTTCTGTTCTAAGCCCCTCCTTAGGGTATATATAGGGGGTAAGACAAGCCACGAAACCCCTCTCCAAAACCGACTTGAAAAAGGATTCGTTTTAGGTTTCCCGAATACGGTGATCGATCGCTGCATTTGCCGATCGATCACTGCCTGATCGATCGCACATTTCCATCGCATTTTCATTGTATCCCACGATCGTTCGTGACTTTTCTTCATACGGCGATGGATCGCTGAAGGCACCGATCGATCGCTAACAGCGTAACAAAAATTCTAGTAGATACGATCGATCAAGAAGGTTGGTGATCAATCGCTGAAGGCGTCGATCGATCGCTAACAGCGTAACAAAAATTCTAGTAGATACGATCGATCGAGAAGGCTGGTGATCGATCGCGTATACTGTGCTGATCGATCGTATACTCATCTTGCGGCTTCTTCTTTGGGTCATGCGATACATCGCGTATAGTTCGCCTATCGATCGAGCACTGTAGCTTTGCCATATTCTTTTGCTGATTTCCCTCTTCTTATACCAAAAATAGTACAACTTTATTCTCCTAGAAAAGACCAAAAACAACATTAAAGAACATAAAATCTATTCAAACACTAACATAAACATAAGCTTCGGAGCTAATGAAATGCATAATATAAGTATATATCACACCCCCAAACCTACATTTTGCTAGTCCCTAAAAAAATAAAACAAAATCACACAAAATCTAACTAAAGGAACTAAAGTAGAAAAGTAGTTCCACTTTCGTAGGGAAAACGATTGCATTGAGCATATGCAACAAGCCGTTAAACCTCTAGGTGTCCCTAGTAGGACGAGTTGTGTCTTGTGAGGGTTTGCAGCCATGCTACCTACAAACATGTACTTATGAAACTAACCTAATTCAACTACGTGCAAAACAAATCAAAATAAACACTACAAAACAATCCTATTATCCCTTCAAATGCATACCATAATGCTTAAGAAAACCAACCACATGTACTTGCATTTATAATAAAGTGGAATATAGAAGCCCTCAAGTAAGTGGTTTTATTCTACACCTTCATTGTGGAAATTTCTACTCAATATGATATAGCATGATAATTTACGTAATAAAAGTGTAGAACATTGTAGCAATACACCCTAAATCTCTGTTTTACACATATCCAATGTGACCCATTAGTCAAAGAACATCAGAATCTATATAGTCATCCCAATCTCTAGGTTCATGATAGAACAAATGCCTATTCACCTCCTTCGGGTCCAACATTCTAGGTTTGAGAGGATAATACACCATAGACCTTTTTTTACGAGACTGTGCAATGCCTAACTTCAAGATGTTTAGGTTTAATAATGACTCAGGCTAATGACTCCCAACTAGTTGGCTTAGGGCATTAGGTTTTAAGTATACTAAGTTAATCCTATAAAGTTAAGCAGCCCCGAATTTGTTTATTTTTTTTCTTTTCATTTGTTCATTTTTCATTTATTTTTTTTTAGAGCAATATTTTGTCTAGGTTGTCTTATACTCTCAACCTATTTCTGGCCCATCCCTCTGCCATATTGCTAAGTAAATTGTCTATCATGATTGTTTAAGCTCAACAATAACAATATATAAACTAATGACCTGACCAAAGTTATCCCACTGTAGATTAGTACTCAATAAATTTCTAGAGGGGATTACTTTATGTAACTAGTGTGTGTGAGTGAGTTTTATTAGCTCAAGCATTTGATCCAAGAGGACTGTAACAGAAAGATTATTCTCAAGTTAAGTGTCTCTATCCTCCAGTATTCTTACTCACACTTCCTATGTAAATTAATCTCTTAAGAATTGAAGTATGCATCATCAAGGGATAAACTATCAAAACCTATCAAAAATACTAGCAAACAACCTAAGAACAAATCAAATTTTTCCTTTTTTCTTTTTCTAATTTTTTTTCGTTTTTCAATCAACATCCTCTCCCCCAAACCTATCATGAACATTGTCTTCAATGTGTAAAAAATATAAAACTACAATGATAAGATAACAAGGAAAGGAAGAAAAGGAAAGAATACACCTAAATACGCGGGTTTGCCTCCCACCAAGCTCAAAGTTTACCGTCTTCAGCAAGACGAAACCCCATTTTTTCTCAAATCATCCAGGATCTTTTAACCCAACGTTCATTCCACCTATGGTCCTACTACGCACATCAGGATTACTTAAAGCCACCGCAAGTGGATCATCATCACAAATAAATGGGAATGCATCCTCCACTAGAGTTTCAATCATGTGAACTGCGAAAAAATTATCTGACTCTTGGGGTTGTTGTTTAACATTAAAGACATTTAGTTTGACCTTTATATTGCCAAAAGACAACTTCATAAACCTATTTCTACAATTTATAATGGCGTTGGATGTGGCCAAGAATGGCCTTCCTAAAATCACAGGAATCTGACTACCAGGATTCTGCACAAATTGTGTATCGAAGACAATGAAGTCTACAGGGAAGAAAAATTTATCAACCTGAACAAGAACATCCTCAAAACACCACGTGGAAGTTTAACTTATTTGTCTGCAATTTGCAGTGTTATGGTAGTCGGTTTCAACTCTCCTAACCCAAGTTGCTCATAAACAGAAAAAGATAACAAATTTACACTAGCCCCTAAGTCCAACAATGCCCTCTCCACAGTATGGTCTCCTATAACACATGAAATCTTGGGACTTCCTGGGTCTTTATGCTTAGGTGGAAGGTCATGTGTCAAGAGGGAACTCACTTGGTAAGTCAGGAAAACCTTTTGAGTTACATTGGCTTTGGCTTTACGTTTCTGGGTACAAAGGTCATTCAAAAATTTAGAAGCAGGAACTTGTTTTATAGCATCTAACAATGGAAGATTCATTTTGACCTGCTTAAGTACCTCTAACATCTCCTCCATTCTTTGTTGGGATTTGTTAAATGGGGAGGGTTTGTCAAGGCATTGTGGGAATGGTGCTATAGGGATATAGGATCCTTTGCCATTGGTCTTGGTTGGGGCATCCTACTGGGTTGGAGAACTAATAGGCACAGTTTTTGTTGGACTAGGTTCTCTAACTGTCTCAGAGGAGGCCTTCTCACTCGGGGTACCTGTGGACAAGTCCCTAACCTTATTGTCAATTTGTTTGCCACTCCTCAGGGTAGTCATTGTTGCACTTGCTCGTTGGGGCATTGAGAACCCTCAACTGTAAATTGGCCTCTAGGTTCTGCTGGGGTTGACTTGGTAAAGTGCCTAGTTCTCTCCTATTCATGGACTGAGCCAGTTATCCTAACTGTGTCTCTATTTTAGCAATGGACTGGGTATGGTAATGGATAACCTGGGCCTGAGTCTGTAACTCACCTCTCATTTCATTTTGTTCAGTTTTAATTTTGGTCAAGGCTGTACGGAGGCCAAGGTAGACTAGGTAGCTAACATTTGGCTTATTTGATCTTCCAAGGTAGGTTGCATATTGGGTTGGCCAAACTGAGGAGCAAAGGCTGGTTGGTAAGGCAACGGTTGGCTTCGAAGATCCTGTCTAGAGGCCTGATTAAGAGTTGGCCTTGAGTTAGGTTTCCTCCATGAAAAATTAGGGTGATTCCACCACCCAGGATTATACGTGTTGGAGTTTGGGTTGTTGGCGGCCCTAGGAAAGGTTTGTGTGGTGTTGACATATTCCTATACTAAGTCTGGGTATTGAGAGGTTGAAGGACAGTCAACAATGGTATGCATGGGCTGACACATATGGTGCAGGCATCTTGAGAGGTTTGGGTGTAGGGTGAAAACTGAGATAAGAACCGTTCAAACCTCTCTGTTAAGGATGCTACCTGATGCTCTAGGCTTCCTGTGGCTTTTAAGTCATACACGCCTCCCCTTGAGGCATTCTTGCTGGGTAAATAGCCTTTGGATCTATAGAGGTTTGCACTATAAAGGAAATTTTCACTCAAGTCCTCTAATAGTTCTCAGGCATCATCTGGTGTCTTTTTCATAAATGTGCCTCCACATGAGGCATCAACTAAGGTTTTATGTTAATCACACACACCCTCATGGAATCTCTGGACAAGTTGCCAGTTGGGCACATAAGGAGGTGAAACGGAACACCCTAAGGCGCACTTGGTCATCAGACAATGTAAGCTTAAAAGTGGTGTTTACTTCTAGAAAATTTAGCAAGTGCTTATAAGGGTTCTCATTCAGTAAGCCATGGTATGTGGGAAACATATGGATGATGTTTGGCTTAATTTCAAAATTGGCCACATTATATGGCAATAAGATGCAGGATGGGGAGGTGTAGGCTATGGAACGATAGTAATCTTGTGGTGCTTGTACATGTTCTACGGATTCTAGACAGCCACTCAAGGTCAGGATCAAAGGAGGCGAGATCGGGGTCCATGGAACGACGACCATGCATGCACAATCACACAACACAAGCAAATCCCGTAGCAGTCCAAAAATCCACAACTAGCATGCATCAATCCTAGATATCCACAACTAGCAACCTAATAGCCACAACTAGCACGAGCATGCAATCACAAAAAGAAAGGCAAACACACCAAGCACCCAAATTAGACTAAAAGACAAGGAAGGGTAAGATAATGCAAATGAGGGGAAGGGGTGGCCGTTCCAACGTTGGCGTGAATTCCACGTCTTCTCTTAATCCTGCACAAAAAACCAAAAACAATTAAGCTACTGAAATGTAAACAAAACTAAAACTAAACTACTATTCTAACTACACTAAGAATTTGATAAACTATTATACGCCATCTCCGGCAATGACGACAAAAACTTAATTGTTTAAATATTAAACCCTGGTAAGTGCACAAGGCAATTGTACTACAATGAGTATTTAGGGTTGTCAAATCAAAGGGATGGATGATTAATCTACCAAACTCAAGAGAAAAGTTGTTGTTTTGATTTAATCTAAGGAAAATAATTAAATTCAGCTACTTTAAATAATTTGTACTAATATGGAGAAGTACCAAGGCCCCAAATCCACTACGAAATAAACTAGTTCTATCTTCTCTCTCTCTCTCTCTCTCTCTCTCTCTCTTTTATAGATTCATAGCTGATCAGCATATTCCTCTCGAACATATGCTAGTCAATTCAAATATCATGCAACTCCTCTCAGACGTAACACGTAAAACAATTGAACCATGGAATTGTGACACTATCTCTCTCGAGCATAGATCAATGAAACTTTATTCCTATGTAACACCTTAGTCTACTTACGTTCCACTCAGACACGCAAGTATTCCTCGGATTGAAATTCATAAGAATCACTCTAGCCTCTCTCGAGCACATAGAATAAATTTAAACGCATTAACAATGATAATATAATAAAGATCCGTACATCAACTAAAACAGGATTAAGATTAAAGAAAGAAATGACAAAACCAATCTACTCGGGCTTCATCTATGCCTTAGAAGTGGTTTAGCCGAGCATTGTATGAGAAACACAAATCATTTTCTTTGTCTCTCTCCTTTGCAATAGCCTTCTCGAAACTCTCCCAAAAGAACTCTCCAAGACTCTCTAGAAGTTCTGTTCTAAGCCGCACCTTAAGGGATATATAGGAGGTAAGAAAAGCCACAAAACCCCTCTCCAAAACCGTCTTGAAAAAGGAGTCGTTTTAGGTTTCCTGCATACGGCGATCGATCGCTGCATTTGCTAATCGATCACTACCCGATCGATCGCATATTTCCATCGCATTTTCACTGTATCCCACGATCATTCGCAACGTTTCTTCATACGGCGATTGATCGCTGAAGGCGCCGCTCAATCACTGAAGGCGCCGATAGATCGCTAACAGCATAATAAAAATTCTAGCAGATACGATCGATCGAGAAGGTTGGTGATCGATCACTGAAGGCGTCGATCGATCGCTAACAGCGTAACAAAAATTCTAGTAGATACTGTAACGTCTGGAAAATTAGTAAGTATCTTAAAACCGAAATTTGACCCTCTTAACGATTGATCTGGTTGTGTTGTGCCTTATGCAAAGTAAAGTTGGTGAGAAAAGCTTTCCAACGCCACCTATTATGTGCGATTTGGAGTTCGGGGTAAAAAGATATGAGAAATTGAATTTGATTAAACGTGACAGCGATCGATCGCCATAAGAGCCGATCGACGCCTTACCAAACCGATCGATCGTAGTTACTGTGATTTGTGAATTTTGTGTTTCACGTAAAACGATCGATCGGCAGAAATAGCGATCGATCGGTAGTAGCGTATAGTGTTAAAACAGTGCATACGACGATCGATCGCCGTATTGCTGATCGATCGCCGGTTGTGGTTTACGTTTTCTAGAAGTATTTTTGGGGTGGATTTACTTAGGAAAGATACCAAATCCCAATTAGACTTGTTTTGCACGTCTCTAGGAAGATTGTGAAGCCTTCCCATTGGTTGGAAGTGTCCATAATTTGGAAGATTAGTTTGAGAATGGATTCTCCCCCCAACTCTATATAAACCCTAGAGAATTGGCTTGTTCTAACCCTAGAACGTCCAGAGAGTTTTCCCTTCTCCTTCCCACGTTCACCCATCTCCTTGGAGGCTTGTTCTTGTGGGAGTTTGCGAGAGCTTAGAGCGGGAGCTTTGGAAGAAGCGGAAGAGACGAGAGGCGCGTAGAAAGGCGAGATCTTTGGAGAATTAAGTAGGATGGTTTTTCCCCTCTTCTCTCTTTTGATTATATCTGCTTTTGATAAGTGTGTTGACTCAACACCTTAATTATTATTTGGATTCTTGCGAGATGATTGAGTTATGTCCCTATTTCTGTGCGTAGTGCATTGTAAATCATATGTGCATTCATATTTCACTTCTAGATGGGAATTCGCATATAAAGTCTAATGCTTTATTAATTTTAGAGAGACTAAAGGTTCTGTTATTATTTAGTTGATGATGTTCCACGCTGAGTTTGTGTCTTTAAGGTGTGTCTTATATTAATCGTCTTATTTGGGTTGTATTAATGTTTATAAACTAGGTTATCTATATAAGAACACAAGAAAGGAGTGAACTTTAGTAATTCCAGATAATTCTAGGTTCTGTAATTGATCTAGGAGGGGAGTATATGTTCTGTTATTGATGTATTATTATTTATAATGTGTTATTAAGTAAGATAATCAAGTTTAATTAAGATTCTCAATCTCGGCCCGAACTGTTTCTGTGCTGACAGTCGGTAGTAAATAATTCATAACTAATTCAAATTAAATCGGAAAAATATAAAATTGGTGGGGTTAGAAACTAGACTCACGAAGGTATTATCAATAAAAATTACAGAGGTTAAGTCTTACTGTACCGAGCACAGTAGCCGTCGTAAGAGGACTGTTGTGCAGGAGACAGTGAGCAAAATCTGAGAGAAAATACTAAGTATACAAATAATATCATGTAATATGATATGATAGCGATTAATACGTTAATAATAGTAAGTGTACTATATACTTATGGAATATCATAGTAAGAATTGGGTTAGATGTAATTCAATTATGAGGGACAATCCTTTGAGCAAGTAATTCATAACTATCTATTTCAAAAGCATTGATGTCGGTTTGATATTCTACTTGGGATTCAAATCATCTAAGATTCTTTGATTTCTTATTTCTGTTATTGGTATTATAAACTCTAATGCGAATGATGAATTCCTATCTAGGGCTGAGCATGAAAGGTACGCATTGATTTTATGTTACTCCTTGTGTGAGTTGTTTTGTTAATCTATGCTACTCCAATGAGTGAGTTATGTGTTGACCAAAGACTTTGATGTTTCTATCCATATCCTTGAGAGAGAGTCTATCATGGTAAGAGATACCTTATGATCTTAGAGTGTTGTGACCTCTATTCCTTTGAGATATTGCTCATACTGATTACATGATTGTTTCTTCCACTGGAGACCTTGCGAGACTCTCCCTATGGTGGTTTCATAGTATGCTCAATTATGCCATTGCTAGATCTTACGAGGTCACTTATAATTATGAAATTGCGATTCCATATTGCCCGAAGGGAGGCACTATATGTACGTTAGATTGTGGACATTACGGAAGGTCCTCAGTCTCCGCCCATCGTGCCCGTAAGCACTGGTGGGGCCAGCATCCTAGACGCATAGTAGGGTTCCACAAGAGAATCCCTAGGGTGGTTCTGATATGTTTAGTCACTTGCGAGCGACTGGTTCAGCGAGCAGAAATTGTAACTCCTTTCACTTTAGATGTCTGGAGCCTTTGATATAATTATTATTCTCTCCTTACTCATATGTGTAGTAGGAGCCTTATTGATGTTTTCCTTACTTGCGAGTTGGAATTGTTGTCGACTAACCTTGCAGGTGTATAGACCTCGGTTCAGTTTAGATGTTGTGACATGGTCACCATCCCTTGTTATTCTTATTCTCTTCATACTGCTTATTTTAATTCAGTGGGTTTTTACATCCTACTGAGTGTTTCTATGAAATACTCATGCATCCTCTGATGCATGCGCAAATGAAAAGTGAGATCAGGAAGTGCAGTAGTGGATTGGCTGTTTGAAGTGCAGAAGAGTTTAAGACAATTTAGTTATTTGCTTTGCTTTTATTGATGCTTATGACATTATTGGCAATTGTGTGCCATAGACTTTTAGGTTTATTTTATTGACTTTCTTAAATAGATTATTATTAAGTAAATTCATTTCATAGTATTCATTGATGTCTATTATTGTATTACACTGATTGCGGGCATAACCAGTTACACGTCCTTTTGAGATGATTGTAATTGGTTGGAAAATCGACTGTTCGGTCGCGTGCCCGGAATTCTCTACCTCCAAATGTATATCATTGATTGGCTTCCGCACTCCGATCGAGGTATGGGATTTCGGGGCGTGACAGATACTATCGATCGAGAAGGCTTGTGATCAATCGCTTCCGTCGTTTGTGGCTCATTCTGGTTCTGGCAATCGATCACTCAGAATGTGCCGATCGATCGCATACTCATCTTTCGGCTTCTTCTTTGGGTTAGGTGATCGATCGTGTATAGTCAGCCAATCGATCAGGCACTGTAGCTTCGCCATATTCTTCTGCTTATTTCCCTCTTCTTATACCAAAAAGAGTACAACTTTATTCTCCTACAAAAGACAAAAAACAACATTAAAGAACATAAAATCTATTCAGACACTAATTACATAAACATAAATTTTGGAGCTAATGAAATGCATAATTTAAGTATATATCACGTACTCATGACCACTTCTAAATAATCCATCATAGTGTAGATAAACAACCACTTCTTCTATTACGGCACGATCGAGGGTGGGCCTGAATTTTCTGTTCACAGAATACGACGTGGCTGAGGGCAAGGGAAGGATGTGTGAAGGGGCGCAGTTGACGGCGGCTGAATGCCACGTAATATGGAAAAGACCAGGTCTTGAAACCATGTTATATTGTATAAGACCGAAAAAACCAGGTAATATGGCATTCTTGGCTCATCGGCCAGGTAATAATGAAAAAAACTCCAAATCAACCAACCAATTACGAAGTGAACAAAAAATTAAATATCACAACCATGCCTGCTGGATACAGTTAGAACAAAAAAGAGAAAGCTAACAAAAGAACAATGGATCCAACAAAAACCAGCAGAAGAGATGATACGCATTAGTCACTTCCTTCAAGAAATATACCAATTTAATTTACCTCTTGCGCCAAGAGAATGAGCAACTAAAGAGATCGTCTTCAAGCTTTCAGTTCTCCGGACTACTTGCAAGACCTGTTCCAAAATCCAGTCACATGTCAGTAAAGATGACCAACCAAGAAAAAGACTCGTGCCTGGATTGTGTGCAGCGAAACAAGAACAACTGGAATGAGTGACTGAAAACTAGAATTGATCATAACTAAAAAAAACAATCAAGATAGAGTAGAGTTGTGACAGAATTGGCGGATGATGCAGGAAATGCCTGCTAAGGAGAGTACACGCATACGCGGATTAAACAAACCACAAAGCTCAAGAATGTAGTCACTTGTTTGCAGTAACAGATCTAATAGAGCAAAATAACAAATGAACCCCCGGTGTTGCTACTCTTAAGCTGCTAATTACTTGGGTTACAACGATAATGACAACCAGCTATCCCCAATTTACAGAGAGTCCCGCCGAATTTTTTATCTTAATTAGCACGGAATGACCTTTTAATTTACCTTTCATCCTCTACCCAGATTACTATCAGAATTCAAAAGCCATCACCTAATTTAAGATGCTTACTTCCGATTACCATGCCTCATGGATCACAATCAGTAAGTACGCAATAGCTAAAACAATTAACATCAGTCTCCATGAGCATAAATACTGTCCACATCAATAACTTCAGATCACTAAATGTAACAGTTACCTCATCTACCAATCGCCTTCCAGCTCCATCTATTTCACTGAATGTTTTTGTGAACATATTAGATGAACTTGCTGTACATATTTTCAAGTTTGAGGTGTCTTTTTTATTTGGATAATTGAAAAATTATATAAAAGAAAACAAGCGAGTACAACCTCACTTCAACTCAACTCACGGGGCATGAACAACCCCCTTGGTAATGAAATACCCAACAAAAAGCAGCCTCCCCAACCAGGAAGCGCAAACACAACACCAGGGGCGATTGATCGCTGAATAGACCGATCGATCGCCGGGTGATCGACTGGGCTGTCGCGGCGATCGATCACAGGAAGAGATGAGTGAACATTCTCCTGAAGAATCGATTTATCGGTTGTAGGTGATCGATCGGGCGACCTTTCATTCTCTTTTGCCCCAGGATAAGATCGATCGGGGCCGACGTGATCGATCGCTGCCTCTTGGATGAGATCGATCGGTTGTAGGCGATCGATCGTAATCTCGGTGCCCATGCAGTTTCCCGGGAGAGTGGTCGATCAGTTATAAGCAATAGATCGAGTGAAGTGCCAATCGATAGCTTGAAACATCAAATGCTAGATCGGGGTCAAAATTAGACGGCCTCGCCAGACCTCAAGATCTCACCAGTCTCAAAGTTCAAGGGATCCGCTCATCCCAAAAGGTGTGCAAGAAAGGGCAATGAGTAAGCCACCTTTCCTTGAGTTGGAAAGCGTTAAAAATTCCTTTACTCTGTGGATGAGGTTTTTGCCTAGCATATATATCTCAAGTTTTTTGCCTTCTAAGATTTTCCTGTTCCTCTCCTCCTATATCATAGTAATAAAGCTTGATAACCCCGCTTGGATTATATTCCCCGTATGTTTGTTGTTTCTGATGAACTGAGTCAGCCAATCCAATTCCGAAGAGCACCCCCAATTGTGTGATGGATATTGCACTTGCGAAGGAATATACGCCATACCACCTTCGCATTTATGCATTCAAACATTAGGTGCCTGGTTGATTCTTCGTTTTTCCTGCAAAGAACACACCTATTTACTAAAGAGATCCCTGTTCTTTTTAGATTATCTAAGGTGAGTAGCCCTTCATTGAGTGCCATCCAAGCGCAAAAGGAGTGTCGCTTCACCCGATGTTTGAACCATATAAGATCATGCCATGGCACAGTTCTAGATTTCACTCTAATTTCCTCCCAGGCACCCTTAAAAGTAAACTTTCCAGATTGATTAAGCCACCCATATGAATCCTCCAAATCAGTAAGCTCCGGAAGTTTCTCTAGGATTTCTCTCTTTGCAAGATCACCTCTTCTTGAGAGTATAAGTTCATTTTGGAGATTGCCAGACTTATGATAGTCAGCGATTGATTCATTTGTGATACCTCCCAACTCCAGAACGGTTTTGTTGCCAAATTTTCGGACAAGAGTTAAGAGGCCAGTCCATGGGTCCAGCCACATCCGAATTGTGCACCCATTACTAATGTTAACAACACATCTCTCTTGCATGAAAGTTTGCAATTGAAGGATAAATTGCCAGGCATAAGAACAATTATGAGCTCTAGTCGTCTAGATGGAGTTAGTACTAAGATACACCCCATGAACCCAAAGACACCAAAGAGATTATTTGGAGGTGACACATCTCGAAAAGAGCTTGGCAAGATTTGCATTGTTAATGTCTTGGATACGTCTAACCCCAAGCCCTCCTTCTTTCAGAGAGCGACACAGCTTACGCCAAGAACTGTTGTGAAATCCATTGGATTGGGTAGAACCTTTCCATAGGAATGTAGCCATGATGCTCTCCAGCTTGCGGCAAACATTTTTGGGGAGTTTGAAGCAAGATGTCCAATTGACAAGTAGAGAGGAGCTTTGGTTCTCACAGCGTCTCACCTCGGCATTTTGTCGAGTAGGTGGCGGGGCAGGGGCAGTAGCACGGAGGAAGGCCAAGCTGAGGTTGCGGGGGTGGTGAGAATGTCTGGGTGGAGGTGGAAGGGGGGCGGGGTGGTGGCGGAGGTGACTGGGACAGAGAATCGGGCCGAAAGGCGGCGACTTTAGCCTCTATTTGAACCGACGAAAGGGGGGGGAAGGTGGGTAAGGCACAAAACTGGCGGTGGGCGGGGTCACGTGGTTGGCATAGGAGGAGGAGGGAGGAAGGGAGGGAGGTGGGGTTGGTGGTGGTGCCAGGGGGGACAGGAAGAGAGGGGGGGGGGGGGTGTCGAGGGTGGAGGAGGTAGGGGGTGAGGCTGGGGACAGAAAGTGGCGGGGGCGGGGGCGGGGGCGGGGCTTCCGGCCTGCAGGAAGTCCCCAGCCTGCAGAGGTCTAGTCTTAACGACACTATATTACCCAAATACTTTTCGTTTGAGGTATCTCTTAGACACATTACAAGAACACATTTCAGTGGCCCAATAAATGAGAAGAGCAGAAATACCAAACATGAACAGAAGTTTCAATGACAGATTGACATGCCAGACCTACCATAAATTAAAATTTTGCCTCTCAATCTCCTTTTTAACACTGTTTCTACATATCTCAACTCTGTTGGGCTGCATCATTGTATACGGATGTTCATTATATTTTATTAAAAGGCATGGATTTATACATCTTACAATAGTTTCCACAATATAAAAGATGCTCAAAAGGATCAAAATCCTCCATCTAATCTATTTATGCCTAACTAGAATACCATGGACGAGAACCAGAAGATGATCGGGCACCTTTTTTTCCTCTGAAATTGTCTTCAATGTTCCCACATTCCCCTGAGTAGAAGCCTTCACTTGAATTCTTACGGTTGCACGTTTTCTTCTGTTGGTTCTACCTTCAGCCACTTTAGCTAGCATGTTTAGTGCCATGGTCATACTAAGCAATGAAGAACCATACATATGATCGAATGCACAGGCTTGAAGTAAATATGCTATATGGATCAGCATCATCGTTTACACCTTATCCAAGCTATCTGGAGGTACCAGTTGAAATCTTACCACTTTTGGGCTTGCTATAGTCAAAATGAAGTATATAAGAACTCATTGTTGAAAAATAGTCTGCTGTTGCTGCTAGAAGTAACAGGTAATTGTAATAGGCCAGCTTTCTGGCTGTAGCAGATCAACTTTCTTCTTTCTATACTTGTTTCAAACTGTTTGTTCTTGTTTCATAAATGGTTGGACTGTCCTAATTCTAACAGGCAACAGACAAAGTTATTAAAAATCAATTACCTCATTTATATATATATATATATAGAGGGGTGGTATAGTGAGCCACATCCTTTTGTGAGCCAAATGAGCCCCTTCAATCGTGTCCGCTCGCGGGCGATCTCACGACTAACATTCTTGCGCTGGAGCATCCAATCAAAATTAAATCCCGTATTTCCTGGATTGCCCTTCGACAACCGATAGACTGCTTTTTCCCTCCCTGACCTCACCTACCTCTCCCTCTCTACCCCCTCCTCCCCCGACCCCGATCGTGTCGCCCTTCGAGCTCCACCACAAACCCGTAATGACCGAGATCGACGGAACCTGCATCGGCGGCGACATCGACCTCGTCACAGACAGCACAACCTCACCTCCCTCTACTCCCTCTTTGCCCCCCTCATCCCCTGACTCCGCGGGCCGCACCGTCTAGCTTCCAAGAGCGCGACCCACCACAGCCGGGATAGTAAATGGGGTGCTTTCTTGGCATCTTTGGCTCCAGCGATGACAGGCGTTGGAAACCCAAGAAGAAATCGCTCCCCAGGGGTCCGGTAACCGCTTTCTCGAGCTCTGTCTGAGAGAACTCAACAATGGTTTTAGGGATCTCCCAGTTTTGGGTTTTTGGTGCTGTGTTTTTTTATTGGTTTTTCTTTGGAAATTTTCAGAGTCGACGAAATTATCAATCTTTGCAACCTGTTTCTGAATTGGAGGCCTTGGAGAGTCCGACCCTAGTGATTTCTGGGAGCAGCTGAGTTTTAACTTGTTCTTTCCATGGGAGATCCCCTAATTTTGATTTGGATTTTTTATTTGAGGTATTCGGTGTCTCTTGTGAGGTTTTTGTATTCATTTTGAAGGGGAACTGTTTCAATCTTTTGCTGTAGGATTTTTGTATTCTACATGTTAGATTCTTTGTAGTTAGATTGTTTGGATAAATTTCTTGTTAGCTGAATGAATTGTTATTTGCAAAAAGCAAGAAAATTTGAGTTTTAACAGTATAAAAAAATTGACATTTGATTTGGATGTCAATACATGCATTGAGGCAACCACGACTGATGTTCTGGATGGGGAAGTAGAGAAGGAAGAGGACACCAAATTTGAAGAACATAATCAACACCCTTTGAAAGATTCCTCTGCTCAATTGAACCAAATTTTAGTTTATATACCTTTGTTATAAACAAATATAGGTTTTATGCCAGCAGTGAGTTTTTTCCATTGCTGCTGGTTTTACACTTATGTGATGCATTTGTAGCCCATAATTGGAACACCGCATTGATCTACAAGGTTTGTCTCTGCAATGTATGTTCCTAACAGCAATGGCTTGGGGTTCCAGCACTTGCTATTTCTGGGTTATTTATTATGTCGATTTCTAGCTTATATTTCCTTGTTATCTGGCTATTTTAAAAAGAAAACTTCCTAGTTGTTATGATCACATCGGTATATTGCCTTATTGTTGCTTGTGTTTGGTTATTGAATCAGCAAATGACTTTGATTAAACCTTAAGCTGGTGTGAAGAACAACATGAGAAGGTTGAATAGGCGCATCATCTAGCAGGGTTCAAATAATGTGATGCATGTAATGTTGTTTGTGATTTCTATTTCAGACTAATAACAAATTTATAAATCTTCACAAATTTGTTTACCTGCTGATAGTGGCATTTTTTTATGGATGAGTTATTTCTGTCCCATGGTTTTTTATTACTTGATTTGAATTTCATCAACGGTCTTGTATGGAAAATGATAAGTAATATTCCCTCCATCCGAATAAATCTGGCTGCATTTGAAAATGGTTAAATTTACTAGCGAACTTTTGTTTTATTATGAAGTCCAAAATTGCATTGGTATACAATAATTTCTGTTGTTATTTCTTCGTACTCATGATATGTGTGGGAAGCTTAAATTTCCTTATGATCTTGTGATATGAATGAGCTGCTTTGGTCCATGTAGGTGAGATGCAAGTCACACTTTTACCACCTTTCAGATTCAATGCTTGAGAAAAGTGTTTTTGACAGGTTTAATAGAACTTGGTTTCTCCATACGGACGCTGGTCCCATGGCTGTGGTAAGACAATACAAGTTCACCGTGGTAGACTTCTCAAAAGCTAACGACAGAGAACATGCTGATAAGCCTTCATCTCTTCTTGGGCATAGTGGGTACCTGGTAATCAAGTCCCACCTCAAAATGGTGGCAATCTACTGGAGTATCACACTGCTTAGTAATCATCATGAAAATTTAGTTTCATTGGATAACCAGCAGTCTCCTGCAGAGGGAGAAAAAGACATGCTTAGTCAGCCTCGTCAAAGTATAGATTATCCAGCGTTGCAGGTGACCGAATCTCTTCCCTGTATAAGGAGAAGTGATGTAGTTGTAGCAAAAAATCATGTGCCAGATATTGTTTTAGCCTTGTACATTTTTACCTGTGAATTTTTATGAATGGAATACTTTTTTGATACATGTAAGATTAGGGGGCTCTTTTTTTAAGCACGAGACTTTTGATGGCATTGCCTATGATGATGGAGATTGGAATAGAAAAACGATTTCAAATGGCATTAAGTGAATTCATTTTGATGCAATTGCAATTGGCTCATGCAAAGCATGGGCATATAAAGACGGAAATCAAGCTGTACTGGCATAATAAAAAGACAACTCACATAAGGTGCAACGATAATAGAAGTGTCAAAAATCCCATGAGGACTCATCTGAGCAGTAATAAAATGCATTTCATAAAAACTAATAAGGTCATTTTACGTTTTAAGCAATCACCAGAGAACATCTTAACGGAGCTGCTGATACCAATCCCACAGAGTACTGACTCAGTGTGTACGAGGATAAGTGTTGTATGTGCCCAAGGGGACTGGCAAAGGAATTCAATGCTCTAAGAGGCTGGTTACGCTGCCCCTTCTAGTCAGGTTGTAAAGACTTGGACACCTCTTGTTCATTAAAAACACAAAAAAAGTCCAAGCAGGAAATACAAGACTTATTTACAAAAGAATGGTATGTATTGTATATCTAACATCAGAAGCACAACAGAGGTATGCTCAAAGGTCACCAATAACCCATGCAGGAACAAAATCCATTCTCAAAATGGTGAAAGCGGCTTCGATCTCTCACAATAATTTTCCGATTATACAATTTAGAAATTAGTTTTATAGATGAATCGCAATCATTGCAAACACGGAGGCTCTTCACTATTCGCAATGTTGTACTTGGCCTTGTGCTTATCAGGCCAAAAGCAATAGCAATCGTCTCACTATTCGCAATGTTGTACATGGCCTTGTGCCTATTGACTTCAACCTTTGAGCCATCTCCTCCAACATGGAATGGATCTCTTCACTCCTTGGATGTGAATCATCTTCTACCCGGAATTCATGGATTGAACCATCCGTCGCAATGCTATTACAACCAGGGTTTTTTCTAATAGACATCTCCTTCATGATTAATCTCACCTTAGCAACATCGGCCCAGTTGCCTAAAGACGCATGTATATTTGACAAAAGCACATAAGAACCACTATCATTGGGAGCCAACTCAATCATTGCATTCCAAGTGATCACATTTTTCTGGGGCAGCCCCTCAAACAGCTGAAGGGCCTTATCAATGCTCATACACTTGGAATACATATCAATGAGGGCAGAACCAAGCACATCATCAAACTGGATCTTGTTTTTTTCTGCATATGCATGAACCCATTTACCCAAATCAAGTGCCCCCAAACACTAAATTGCGGGTAGAACACCCACCATGGTGACATTGGGTCTAACATTGCTCATCTGCATCTCTCGAAAAATATCCAAGGCCTCCTTAAAGAAGCCATTCTGTGCATACCCGGTTATCATCCCATTCCAAGATATAACACTTTTTCGGGGCATTTCATTAAACAAATGTCCTGCCGTGAGAATATCACCCATTCGGAGATACCCATCCCTTGTAACATTCCACATAACAACTTCAGCATCTTCTAAACCAATTTCATCTAGTTCAAAACTTCTCTCAAACAGTTAGCGTGCCTTCTCCATCATGCCACAAGTGACATACACTCTTAAAAGATTGCTTAAAACAAATGTGTCTGCTTCCAATCCTCGCTTCACAATGTGGCCATGAACTTGCTGCCCTTCTTCAGTTCCAGCCATTTCAGCACACGCCTTCAACACTGATGGGAATGTAAACCTGTTGGGCAAAGGGAGGTGTGGGTATGCTGCTCGGAGGGAGGAGAGTCGAGCCAGGGGTCGGGGGGCTGGTAGGTGATGGCGATGATGGTGAAGATGAGGGCGGAGCAGACAAAGAAGGAGAAGAAGGGAGAAGCCAGATTATGCCCCATCGGAAGGGAAAGTAAAAAAAGCAAAGCAGTCGGGTTTCCTGAAGGGGTAATACAGGAAATAATAAATTTAAACCTGATTGGATGCTCGAGCGCCAGAATGTTAGTCGTGAGATCGCCCGCGAGCGACCACGATTGAAGGGGCTCATTTGGCTCACAAAAGGATGTGGCTCATTATATCACCCCTCTATATATATATATATATACACACACTTTAATATGCCTTTCTACATATATGTTAGTCGTTTTTTCTAATAAAATAGGAGTAAATCTAGGTTATTATGTGTTAAGCTAGATATTAGGTGTTTAGTAATTAATTTCTCTTTAATTGAACAATTTAGAAGCATTAATTTGATTTAATATATTTACATTTTATTATGCGTCTAAATTGACTTTAATTTTATATATGTAGGTTTCATGAGCTCGAGTTGAAGATCATGGAGTTATTGCGCGTCAAACGAGTTTTTATGCAAAGAAATCAACACAAACAAGATCCGACGGTTAGGAAAGCCAAAGCGGTCTCAAAAGATCAATTTCCAATATAGAAGGAAATAATATGTCATTGATTTTCATTAAGGAGAAGACCGGTTTTGTTTTAAAGTGAAGAACGTCAAGATGAGATCCGGCGAAGGAGAATGAGATGATGGGTTTTGAAATGAAAATAAGAAAAAAAAAAAGAAGAAAAGTCGAGTGTTATGTCCGAACGCTTGACTGCTCGAGCAGACGAATAGAGGAAATAGAAGAGCGAAGGAGAAGAAGGACACGACTCAATGGAGACTCACGATCAGCGACAAACCAAATTGGAAGAGGCATGTTCAATTTGGAAGGCTCAATCGCATCTTGAGGATGAAAGGTTGGACTCAGTCTGGCAGCGACAACGAATTTGCATAATCGAATTTGGACTCCTTCCAAGGATAAGCTTGGATCTGGACGGGATTTGATTTGCAGTCAATGGGGATCAGCTCAGAATGGGAAAGCTATAGATTAGGATTGATCCTCAAATGATTAGGCCACTAGGGTTTGGAGTTGGCTATAAAAGAGACAAAGAAGAGGGTTTTGGAGTGCTCGGCCAAAAAAGAAAAAAAAAGAAGATGACGACGATAACCATAGAGGCGGTCGGACTGAGCAGCAGAACAAACGTGCTACAGTATAAATGATGGCCGAGGAAGATGATTACGGTGACTAATGCGTGAACAATAAAAAAATAAAAAAGCAATCGAGGGGCTGCGAGGAAAGATATGAGTTTAGGATTTGCAGACTTGTCCAAGAGGACGATTGTTTGTGTTTCATATCTCAATTTTTGCATGTCAATAAATACAAAATAGACTTCTTTCTTTTCTTTCTCCATGTCTTTCTAATTTTTTATCAAGGTTTAGATGAAGCCCTAAATTAGTGATGTTACTCTCAGTTATTTTATTTAAGAATAGTTAATATGATCTATTTCATATGTGTGTTGATGGAAATTTCATGATATTCTCCTTATGCTTTTAAGAGAGACTTTTGTAAATTATTCATGAATTTTAATCCCTGAGAATATCTGTGTCTAACAATGAACAGGTTTTAATTAGTGAATTTGTGTATGAAAGCTGAGAATTTTATTGACTCTATACCTAACCAAAGATATCGTTAATTTAATTACTTCCAATTGAATGAACTCTACATGTTCAAACAAGAACATATAGTTCATCTTTACCTATGCGTGTCTAACTAATAATACATAGTTCTCATAATATCAACACGGTGTAGAATAATTGAGAGTAGAGATCACATATTTAGAGGTGGATTGTGCCTTGGTATTTTCTGAGTTTGAATCCTTCACTTGTTTAATTATGTTAGTTTGTTTTAAATTAAAATCAATTTCTTGTTTCAATTCAGAATTAATTAAGTAAAGTCTATAATTAAGTTGAATTAAAAATCCAGGTCCTTGTGAGATCGACCTTGTAACCACTATCTGCTAAGATTCGTGCACTTACAAGTAAACAAATTAAAATTCACATCACTCAGCCATAATCGGAGGTACTTCTTTTTCCATTGTTTGCCCGTTGTCGAACTTTCTTCCTAAGCAACTGCTCCGCAGGAGTCAGCAAATCGTCAAGTTGATACTACTCCAAAAGTGCATATGACATTCATTGGATGCTTGCCATGATAGAAAAATAAAAACTTAGATTTTTTAGATTATTCCTTGAAAACCACTTCGGCAGAGCAAGCATCAATCCCAAATGAACCAAGGTCAGGCTCTTCAGGTGTTGTGAACGCCAGGCCAACGTCAGCAGCAGCTATCGTGCTATTAGAATATTTGATTAGTATTGCGTATCTTATTGTAATCAGCCCGTTTAGGCTAATTGTTAGGTAACGGGCCTGATAGGGAATAATTATTGCCAATTAGTGGCCCATCAGATTGGACAGATGGTGCGGGCCTAGGGAGGCACACCATCTTCTCTCTTTAAAAGGAGGCCGTCCTCCTCATTTGGAACTTATGCAATAAGAAATTACGATTCCTTTTACGTTTTCTTCTTTATCTCTTCCTCCTTCTCCGGCCATGATACCTGCCGTGTTCGTGTCCCATGTTGGGACACAACATTGGTATCAGAACAGTTCCGATCCGCTGGAACGATAGACGAGGAGCTTGACTTTTATGCCGACATTCAATGACGGATTGAACAACTCCGATCCGCTCAAAGGACCGCCGTCGTTCAGTCCAGGCCGCCAACTAGTACCGCATCGCATCCCAAATCCTCTGTCGTCGCCGTGCGGCCAACGACCGTATCTCCGACGGCTCTGCCGCCGTCGACCCAGCCCTCTGGCACTACCGTCTTGCCCACTCCTCATCCAGCCGCAGCCATGACCGAGTGCTCCGGCCGCACCTCGGCCACCGTCACCTCGCGAACGACAATCACTGTGGACGCCTCGCCAATCAATTGTCCAATGACGAAGCCCGATCTCTTCCTGACGCCATCACCGCCGTCAGCCCCCCAGCCACTTCCATCAGCCCCAGCGGCCACCCCGACCTCAGTGGTCCTCAATCCGACTAAGTCGAGCCCCCCCGTGCCACCATCGACTTTTTCTCGGATGTCGCCGCAAAAGCGCACCCCAAAGGCGGTGCCTCTCTCCGTCGCCAGCACCCTCGAGAGCGACATGGCCAGCGATAGAGCCCACCGCATCCCTCTCTCCGACTGCACGGTCTCGCCGACTGAGGCCAGGTTCTCCACCAGCCGTCTGATCGTTTAAAATTAAACCCTTGCAAGTGCACAAGGCAATTGTACTACGGTGAGTATTAAAGGGTTGTCGAACCTCAGGGACAGATTAATCTTTTACCAAATTCAAGAGGAGAAAAAGATGTAGTTTAATTAATTCTAAAGAAAGCAATGGACTTTATCTAATCTAACTGAGATTTAATGAATATGGAGAAGTATCAAGGCAGAGAATCCACCACTAGACATGCAATTACTACTCTCAATTATTATTACACCCAAATTGACATGATATGGTAATTTGTGTTCATGGTCAGACACACAAATCACAATGAATTCACTCACGTTCTTGGTCGGACACGAGAGTTCATCCACTAAAAATTAATGTAGATAATTCTATCCTTGGTCGGGCATAGAATTATCATTTGGGCTAATGATCCTATCCTTGGTCGGGCATAGAATTAACACTAGCCTACTTTTAGCTAAGCGCAGGAATTAAAAAGAACTAATTTCATGCAAATCAATCAAGTCTATGGTCAAGCACTCAAAAGAACTCATGAAATCGCATTAAGCATGAATCATAATCAACTTTATAGAATTAAACTATCAAGAGTAGCAATACACATCTAGGGCTTCATCAAGCCTTGACAAGGAATTTAGTTACACATAGAAAGGGAGAAAAGAAAAGCCTGTTTATGTAGATCCATCGTCATGAATCTTTCTTCTTCTTTTTGCTCCAAAAGCTCCTTCTCTTGCTCCTCTCTAGCCTCCAAAGGGACTCAAAACTCTATTCTCTAATGCCCAATACGTTCTCCCTTAAGGCATATATATAGGGGTGAAGGAAAACCCTCAAATCCCCTTCCAAATCCAAGTCAAAATAGGCCTTATTTCAATTCTGCGTATACGGCGATCGATCACTTTTCTGGCCGATCGATCGCTTTACTATTCATTTTGCAGCACGATTTTCCAATGGTCATAACGTTTTGCTCCGAACTCCGAATTATGCGTGGTTAGTGGCGTTGGAAAGCTGACTTCTTGAACTTTAACATGAAGCTTGAATCAGTCCAATTTGATATGTGTACACGAAGTTATGAAGATTTAACCATTGAAGTCTGTTTTCACCTCATTTTTGTATATTACTCTTGTTTCCTATATTAAAGTAGTAGTAATTCTAATCAAACACTAGCATAAATATAAGTTTAGGAGATAATAAAATTCATATTTCATGTGTAGATCACCGTCCGTCACACAAAGGCTCCAGCTTTGCCACCTCCCAAAACAATTTCAGACAAACCTCAGATGGAAAAACCTCTGTTTTTCCGATCACCCTGACGACTAACCCCGCTGGTGCGACCTCTGCTGGTGCTACCCACCTCGCCGGTGCAATGCGAGGAGGAGTTCATGACGGCCATTCAGGGGACCCGAACCTGTTCCAGGAGTCAACGGGTTGGGGATCGGCATCACGGGCAACGACGACGCAAGTCGCCGCATCCACGGCCTCCGCGATCAAGCTGCCGGCGAGGACCAGTCCTTCCCGACCGAGGTCGCCACGAAGGCCACCACCACCATCGGATGACTGCTGCATATCTTTCCCTTTAGATGGTCGCCAGATGTTCGATGAAATGTCTGAGTGGCAAGCGCAGGTTCTTTCTATGTCTCATGCACTGGATGTTTGCGAATTATTTACGGATCAGTATTATTCCCTTCTTTACACCAATCCAGAGGAAGTTCTCAAATTCTACCATGATTCAAGCTAGGTCAGTCGACCTGAGTCCAATGGTTCTACAAGTTCCGTCACAAATTTGCAAGCGATCTCGGATAAAATTCGGTCCTTCCACATGGACCGCATGAGCACAGAAATAGAGATTGAAGTTATTCGGGAATTACACAAGGGTGGAATTAGCATTCGGGTGATTGGATATCTCACTCGCTATGACTATTCGACGAGACGCTTTGCTCAGACTTTCCTGCTCGCCCCACGTGGGGGTGGCTACTTCGTTATGAGTGATGTGCTTAGTTATATGGATGAGCATGCTCCAAGGGAACCATCATCATTGCTGGCCGATCCATCCATGACCGATGCCCCAGAAAATAAGAACGATGAGACCGAATTTCATATGGCTAGTAAACTTGTAGGTCCTGTTTCTGTTCTTCAAGTTGATAATGCTGAGGAAACTCCAGCCGACAGCCGCACAAGTGATCCAGGGCAGGTTGTCTCTCAGCTTGTACACGCCATTCCTTCTGTCCACCATGATGTCTGCCAAGTAGTGTATGTCCAATCAGAAGTAACAAGACTTGGCTATATCCCTTCAAAGCCTTATGAGTTGATAAGAATTTTCCAGTTGTTACGAGAAATCTCCACACTCCAGAATGAGCTTTGGACATTTGAGGGTGTTGAGAAACTTGTCTCCGATGCTGCATTTCATATCTTGGGACTGACCACTCCAGCGATGATCGATGACCTGTACAGGTTGGCCACTGTTGTCACCCGGTTGGGGAGGCGATGTTCCGAATCGGTGTTGTCAGTATTTGAACACATCTGCAAGGTTATAAGGAATAGGCAGATTGCTGAGCAGCAGTTAGGAATTTTTATGACGTCCATGGACAACATGCTCCGGAAGAAGAAGTCAAGGTATGTAATTGGCCCTTCCAGTTTGTATATTGAGCTGGCAGTTATGCATGACCTTGAGCAGGCTACGATAAATCAGCAGGACCATCTTGAGGAGAGCCACAACGGCTTTGCCCAGAAAGTGATTTGGCAGATGCAGGCTGTTGCTCACCTCAAAGAGCTTTCCTTATGGAACTAGTCTTTTGATACAATTGTTGATCTGTCGACGAGGCCGGTATGTACTATCTATTCGAGGTTTAGCTTATTGTTTGGTGCCTCCATTATGGGATTCGACGTTTCGTCCTCTAGAGAAGAGTTTGAGTTTTCTCCGCTATTTCTCATAGAAAGGAGTACACAGATTTTTTATGCAGTTCCTGGGATTCCAACTCATGTGGGAATCTCTGGGGCCTTTCAGTTGAATTCTATTAATTCTCATTCCCGAGTTCTGGAGAATATTGAAATAGGAAGGCGGCCGTCAAATTTCAGACCTGCGGTGAGTTCTGAGAGAGAGGACAATGCTACTTTGCGTAATGGGAATTTTCATTTTCCGCGGGTGTACGATCCAGGGGGCTTATTTCCAGCTTGCCTCAGCTTGCACTGTTCAGCTTTAGTGCCGCTCGACATCGACTGTGGTAAGACTGACTGCCAAAATGGTACATCTAGCTACTGCCGTGCTCCTATTGGTACAAGCAAAGCTTCACCATATCCTGCTGATATACTTGCTCAACCACGAGATGAATTTCCTAAGGGTGAAGCCTTCCAATTGGCATCATTCTTGGGAACTCAATTGTGCCATCCTCTTCTGTTGCCACTTTCCTTTTTTCTTACCACCCAATTTTCAGCTTACGGATTGTTTTCACTCGAAGTCACATTCTCTTCTCAGCATGTTACTCTTCCACTCGCATGGAAGTTTTTTTCATAGAGTTACTACAGTTGGTCAGAGGCATTTGAAATGGCATAGAGAAACTATAGAAGTGTCAAGTCTTCAACCTTCCCAAATTGCGGTTCTTAGGGAAACATATTGGCTGGAATTTCCTCTGCCACTCATTTTTCAACGTGCAACTGCTTATAGAAGACCAAAGACCAGTGGGGTCATTATTTATGCAGTCTCCGACACATTGTTGCAAATGAGATCCTTAAGCTTGAGGAAAACACCTGGTTGGAGTTTTATTGATCTTCAGGGACATGTGACAATGTTTTTTGTTGATCAGTCTGAAAAACCTGAACATACTGCTAAAATTCCTCTGCTGCGGAGAAGGCTATATATTTTTGTTATTTCGGTTGCAAGCCACTCTGTCCAAGACCTTCTGGGAACACTTACAAGGGTTTTTGAGATTGCTCTAAATGGCCATCATGCAAAGGAAACTTTGGCAGGACATATCTATTCCACCCTTAAGGCAATTGATGCTCCAGCTGCTGGATTTCAGGGGGACTCGCTGCCATCAAGGATATCACCAGTGGTAGAACACATTATGGGCAAACAGGCTGCCGTAATAGAAGAGCTCATCGTAGGAATGCATATTCTCATACTATGCTGGGAGACTCTTGGTTTGAGCTCTGCATCATGTGATCTATTTAATGTGAACCAGACCTTGCTAACTACTGATATTGCAAATGGCAATTCCAGCCATGCAATACTTATTTACAAAACCAACTTGTCTGAAGTTGTGGTAAGCACACTTCCTCCGTTGTCCTCGGTACCGTTCGACGAAAAAGAGCTTGTTTGGGACCTCTTAAGGAATGGGTCGTGGATTGCTTTGGTAGCATCTTTGCTTGATGATGACATACGGGGATTTGTTGTAGATAATGCAATTCCTGGTACCGAATGCTACTGTCTGAATTGGGAACCTAACGATTCTGAGTTTCTGGTGTTTGTGGAAAGACTAGTGGGCCCATTAATTCGCGGCGATCAGGTCTCATGGTTGTTTAAGCTACTATGCTTATTGCTGTGGAGACAACTACTGCTTTATTGTTGGGTTGGCAATATGGTGGAGATTGTGGAATTGTCTACATGGATTGTGGGCCCTATTCGTTTGCTCAGGAAGGAGGCATTCTGTTGTCGACCTCCTCTGTTCCTCTAATGACGTTAATATTGAAGTCATACTTCACGCTAGCGTCCAGGGTGGAAGTGTTTGACCACCTTGAGGACAAGGCGGGAACGGAAGCGTGGTGGATTGTTGTGAACGCCAGGCCAACGTCAGCAGGCCCAACGTCAGCAGCAGCTATCGTGCTATTAGAATATTTGATTAGTATTGCGTATCTTATTGTAATCAGCCCGTTTAGGCTAATTGTTAGGTAACGGGCCTGATAGGGAATAATTATTGCCAATTAGTGGCCCATCAGATTGGACAGATGGTGCAGGCCTAGGGAGGCGCACCATCTTCTCTCTTTAAAAGGAGGTCGTCCTCCTCATTTGGAACTTATGCAATAAGAAATTACTATTCCTTTTACCTTTTCTTCCTTATCTCTTCCTCCTTCTCCGGCCATGATACCTGGCCCTGTTCGTGTCCCATGTTGGGACACAACATCAGGTTAATTTTTTTCTGGACCGGGAAATGGCAGCTAGCTAATGGGTTACGGTTCAGGAGCCCTCCTTTAAAACGTGGCAAGTAGCCACCTGCAGCAGATTTGCTATGAAAAACGAGGATTTGCAGTATCACCTGTAATGAGTCACACAATGCCCAACTTTGCAACTGCCTCGCTCTAGAATTTGTTCTAGGCCAATCAAACAGTTGAAGATTTTAACAAATCGCCTAAAATCTCTTTCTTCTAGATTTACTTCCTCTTTTCTCCAGTTTTCACCAATCCAAACAAAACCTAGATCTCTCTCCTGCCTCCCTGCTAGACGCTCCCTCTGGTCGGCTGCTCTATAGACAAAGGTTGTCTTTTCACTTCTCTTTCTTTTTCTCTCTCTCTCTCCAGGAATCCGGCGAGCATATGCAGTCCCTTGGGGACTAAGATTGTTGATGGAGCTCTCCCCACCCTCTGGGAAGCTCTTCTTTTTGTAGTTGTTGTTGAACAGGTTTTTTTATTTCACCCTTCTAGTGTCCCTGGTTTTTCGTTTGTTGTTAATTTTTTCCTTTTTCTATTGAAGTTAGACTTGGGAGTCGTCAATTTTTAACTCAGTGTGTTAGGCGAACTGAGATTGCAGCTTCTGCAATTCTGTTCCCTTGACCGATTATATTTTAGGTTTTATAATGGAAAAGCAAATGACCAGGACTCATGGATTTGTTTTGTTACATGTTTAAAGGTGAGGTCTTCTCAGATTTCTACTAGGCTCGCAGGCAGGACGAAAGTAAGGTTCTTCTAGCCTCTGGAAAGTAGTCAGTCCTTTCCTCTGTCAGATATGGTTTCTTTTCTCATCAGAGGTTGGATTTGGAAGATCACTTCACATCCAACTGCCCACCAAGACCTGCTTTCCCTTATATATTCCTCTCATTCCACTCTACGTCAAGTTTCTGCTGTTGGGAGTGGGTGTTTAATCCGCAAACCCCTTGCACGATTCCTCTCTATTTCATGCCAGTTCGGTTCCAAGCGACAGTGGTTCGTCATCCATTCCTGTATGTTTGACCTTTTAAGAAGGTCCTTGTACTGGGAAGAACAGGCTCACAGTGCTGCTGCGTCCCTGACACGCGTCAAAAAACGGCTTCAGGTGCTTCACAGTCGAAACAATTTCTTATTGGGGTTGAGGTTTGAGCAAGGCTAGCCTGCGCTGAAGCGCACAGTGCAGGGTAGCTTTTTCCTTGAAGTTCATGAGTTTATTTTTTTTCCATTAAAACATCTGAAGTTTGAATTAGTTCAATTTATCCATTGGTTGGTGCAATTTTGGTGTTCTCTTATTTGTGAGACAGTGGTACAAATTGCTACGTCAGAGGGAGCATTTAGAATCTGAGATGACGAAGATAGACATTTGGAGTAACCCAGAGAGTGAGAGAAGAGTTCATTGGGAGCTCAAAATGTGCAGTGCAAAAATTAAGGAAGTGGCAAGACTCGAGAAAAATATTTGGAAGCATACCGTTGCGGCGTTCAAATTCTTTGGGATGGTGATTCAGCTCAAAGACCAGTTTAATGATGATTTGAGCAATAGATCTACCAAATTGAAACTAAATTGGGCTACCCAAAAGTTTGAAGTTAGTACATGATTAATTTCCTTCATCGTGAATGCATCATGTCTGAATGCAGCTCTTTGTAAGAGATCTGCTGCTGACAAGTTTTCTAAACTTTCATTGTTTTTGTCCTATTTCTTTTCTCTTTTAGGGAGCTGTCACAGCGTTACTTGGGATGAATAGAGATTTGAAAGAGAGAGAAGTTAAGGCACTCGTGTCTGGTGACTATGATTCATGCTCGTGCTTTATAGAGGTTTGTCACTTGTTCTTTTTGCTATCTTGTATGGATAAATTTGAGCAACAAAAAATGCAAATTTTCATATTGGGCATATATTGGTGGCTGAAGGAACATTATTTTGGATTCCTAATGCTTCAACCGGAATCAAGTTTTTTCCATAATGCCCGGTCACTAAGCAAAAGTTTCCATATCGCCTGCTTTTTTCATAAACCTTTCAAGTGATCGCAGACGGATGGTTGTCATGTCCGTCCGCAATCTTACCTTGTGCGGTCCAGTCCGTCCATGTCCACATTACAAACCTTGTCCATGTTCGTCCGCCATCATTCGTACAGATGGCGGATGGACAACAGTCATCTGTGGACACCTAATGGACAATAAGTTTAAATTTTGGAATATCTACTTCCTATACGAACAAAATCAATTTTTTGTTTATAAAGATATCCATAGTTCATAAAAATAACATGAAAGGTTAAGGGTATTTTTGTCATAAACCAATTTTTCCATGTGGATGTAAAACTTTTTTGTTTGGAGTAAATGTAGAACACTGTAATTATAATTTACATTGCAAAAATTCCTATACGTAGCAAAAATTTCCAAAAGTTACAAAAATTATTGTATGTTACAATCTATATAATAATGTTCTATCTTTGTCAAACAGTCATTTGTCTCTTGCCTCTTTGTCGAACTCAACTTCTATCTTCCCTCGAAGGATGCATGTATTGCTAGACTCACCAGTGTTGTGATGGTGTTCGAAGAGAACTTGGGCTCACCCGTCTGCTTCTCCGTTAAAAGGACCAGTGCGTTGATGTGCATGATGGCTAGCTGTGCTAGGCCATAATCAGTAACTTTTACTGTTTTATTCTTTCTTTCAGATGAGCTTCAATAGTTGCCCGATTCATGCTCTTGCCCTTGAAGAACCGCTCATAGAACCTCCCTTTGGCCTTAACGGCCTAGCCATCCTCCTCGAGCTTCATTTCCTTTTCTCTTGCCTTCAAGACTACGAAGAGGGTAACCTCTTGCGGTTTGAAGTCAACACGCTTTCCCTTCATAAAAAACTCTTATGAAGTCCTATCTCAGCATGTACCAAATAGAACATCTAATAAGGGCCAAGAGATTAGAATGTTTACGAATTCATAGACTGAGTAGAATCCAGCCTCTTGCACTATCTTTTTTCCGCTCTCCCTCTTAGAGTATAGCTCCTCCTCATTCTCTACCTACTGCTACTTCTTTGCCATGTTTTTGTGAGTACATGAATTGAAGAGTACAGAATTTGCTTAGAGGCTAATAAGAAAAGTTGTCACAGAAATCTTACTTGTCACATTGTGTGGTGACACATACTGATCTTTATGACGTTCATAAAATATCTCACCTTACCATTATATAGCGGCGTGGCATTAGGGCTGCTCACGAGTCGAGTTTTCACTCAGCTCAACTCGAGCTCAATTTTTAGAAACTTGGCTCGAGATCGAGCCCGGCTCGAGTCAAGCCTAAAATTTAGCAACTCCAGCTCGGTTCGAGCCGGAATTTCACAGCTCGCGAGCTGATTTGGCTCAGGCTCATGAGCCTGAGCTCGAGCCCGAACTCGAGCTTGGCTTGAGTTGAGCTCGAGTTCGGTTCGGTCAGAGCTCTGCTCGAGAACTCATGGCGAGGATCATGGAGATGACGGCGGTGATGGCTGGGCTTGAGCTCAGGAAAGAGGCGACAGCAGCCTGGGTGAGGAGCTCCCGATTGGGAAGGCCGACGGTGAGGTGACTGTGGAGATAACCGACGGCGGCCATGAGAGAGGAATTCGACCTTGAGGAGTAGATTGATCGCTAAGGAAGAATAGCAGCACAACGGCGATTGAAGCCGATGGGATCACGGCATGGCAACGGGTTACTGGCGCAATCGAGAGGAGCAGAACTCGATGGTGAACAGTTGAAGCTTGATTTGGAAAAACCGCGTGAAGGGAGGTCAAATCAGCCAAATTGGAGTTGCAGACTTGCTCCATAATGGTAAGCTGCTATATTCTGTTTGATTGAAGATTGCCAAAAGGTCAGATTTGCGAAGCAAAAGGAAAGTTTCATTTTTTGTGATCTCGGCTTTGTTTCGAGGAGTTCAAGATGGAATTTTAATTACAAAATTGGACGAGAATTGAAGTGCAAAGCTGCTGGATTTAAAAGATTTGAAGGTAGCAATTGGAATTTGACTTTCTACACGACAATCAGTTTGAAAAGGGTTTTGATTTTGGGATGAAGTGGATTGTTTTGCAATCCATATTAAACAGAGCGGTTGATAGTTCAAGGGGGGCGACAGGAGCAACAATTCTCGAGTTAAGCTCGAGTCGCTCGAGTTTTTTTTTTAGTCGAGCTGAATCTAGTTACAAGGTGGCTCGAACTAAAAAAAAGTCAAGCTTGAGTCGAGCCAAAAGTCGAGTCGAGCCAAGTCGAGCCGAAAAAGCTCACAAGCTGACTCGGCTCGTGAAAACCCTCAGTGACATAATCGTCTCGATACGATGCTATTCTAATATTGTGCTTAGCGCACTACGCTACCATAATCGTAGGCTCAACACAATGCTTTTGTTCAATAGCGTATAATTGAAATGACGTTATGTAAAATCCTTACAAAAGAATTTCCGTGCGGATTTCAGATATGACGTTGTTGACGAGGAAAAGACTTTCCCCGCCGCCCAGTCCCCTCCAAACAGGTGACACAAATCTCTGACTGCTGCGATTTAGGGTTTCAAAAGGGCACTGATAAACCTACATCAGATTCCTACACATTTCCATACACAGTTGATGTGTATGGAAATGTGTAAAAAATCTGATGCCATTTCAAAAGCCTCGTTTTATTGTAAGTGTTGGCGACGATGAGCTCGATGATGACAGCATTATCGTCGGAGATTGCAACAGAAGGGGATTCGCAAGCGGATTCGGCGCTTCGCATTGTCTTCTACGAAAGCTTCAATCACCAGCTGCTTAGAATCAATTGGGAGCCCAACATGCATAATTATTATGCGCCAGAGGCATTGTGGTAATTTTTGCTGATTGGCCAGTCAGTATGGAAAAAACTCGGCGGAATCCAATAGCTATAGTGAGCGGATGGTTTATATTACAAAATTTGTGACATGTGTCTCTTCGATGGTGTGTGGAAGAGATCATTTTCACACATAAAGACCCAAGACTGGATATTACGGTTTGTTAAACTGGTAATCTATGCTTCACTTTCATCAAACCCTTTTCTGCCTTTTATAAAATTTTCTCTTACATTAGGTAGCAAAACAATTGAATCATCTGCTGAAGGCACTGCACCCTTTTGTGTACATCTGAAAACAGGTCTCGTGTGTGTGTTTATTTGTGTCGCACTTTTATCTTGCTGCTAAGCTGGCATGCCCACTTATATAAATCGTAAGTTCATGTTTGTCATGAAGGTCGTGTATGTGTTCTTATTGACCCAAGCGCTGCAATGCCAGTTATTTGTGTATGGCAAACTTCATTCCGTTATTATTTATGGCTGGTGAACGAATCACCATTCTATTTGGATAGATGCTCTGAAATTTGGCTCAAGGAAGAACCGCTCTGTTACAAATGCAGAACACTTATTTGCTTTCATATTGTCTTGGAACATTTATTGCAGCTATTCTTTACTTATAGAGAAGCATTAAGTAGTGATTTTACTAACACCTCATGGAATCTAATTATACAAGTCATGAACACAAAGTGCTGAATGTATTCTTTGCATCGAGGACAAACAGAGTGACCAAAACATCTGATATTTTGAATAGCTGTTCTGTTAGAACAGAACTTGGAGGAGTTCACATTAATAGGGAAGAAGTATAAAGATATCTCTGTATTATTTACTCCTGAGAGTTCAGGATTTTGGGGACGAAGATTGAAAATGTGAATCTGCATGAAAGAGTTTTGCAATTCTTCAACAATTTACTTAAAAAGTACTTCGGAAAATTTGAAAGCAATCAGGGGCATTACATAGCGTAGCCAAAGGATTCAATATTCACTAATAATGACTGAGATACGAAAATAGATGTCATCAACTAAGTTCCTGATGTTCATGTCGCTAATTGCAGCCACTAAATTCATGTAGATAATAAATAGAATTATAATGTCACCATCAATTTCGCAATGAGCGCAGAACTCAAATATGTTTTCCTTATCAAACATTATATCATGGTCAAATTTGTATCAACAAAAACAGGACAAGGGCAACTTATTTCACAGGACAGACTATGGACTGCCATGAACCCACAATACAATTTGACAGCCTTCATTCTATCTAGACGAGAGCGCAGATGCATAATCCAACCAACTTGTTCGACGATGGCTGCCCAGAATTCAAGATCTATCAATACCCTGAAGAATACCTGCTAGTGCTACGGGAGTAGACGAAGCGACTATGGGATGGAGCTGATAAGTTCTTTCAAGAAAAACAAAAACAGCTACCGAGAAAATATTTTCGAAGGATATTGTAGGGCAGTCTGCCCCAATCAAAACCTGGAAAACAAATTCTTGACACATTAAGGATGAACCAGAAATAAAAAAATAAGATGTGGCGAAGAGCCTTTGGAAATCAGCTCACAGCCATAATAATGGATATAATAATGAGCACATCAAATAAGGCGTACCATATAACAAATCCATAAGAATGAGACTTAATGAGCGTATCAAAGAACTACAAGGGATGATATCCTTGTCATGTAACCATTATGATAAAGTTAGCAACTTTTTTCTAGCTAATAAATGCATTAATCAAGTGTCTACTTATGCACACTACTAAAACTGAATTTCTAAAACTCAAGTGCACAATTCTGACAGAATGATAAGTTTTCAAACTGAATTTCTAAAATTCAAACTAGCCCTCATTTTTTACCTTGAGTGCCGGGTATGGGAGGAGGTGGGGTTCAGTTTTTTTCTTCTATCGTGCCTTCTCTTCCACTTGGCAAAGTTCAAATGTCCAAAATGATGTAATAGGTTGTTATAAAACTTAGATATTTCATATAGCGGAATGTTTTCTTCAGCCCACATATTGTAGTATTTTGGGTTATAAGGAACAACTTGACCGTTAATAAATGGTTTCCCTCTAAATAAAAAATGACTGGAAAAATTATAAAATAAAAAAATAAAAAAATAAGAAATTTATTTCCTAATAGCACAAGCTTTTGGGAAACTTATTTATCTTATAAAAACAATGAAAAACAAGACATTCAGCACTCTATAATGTTATTTAACTCACCTGAATAATCTTTGCTCTCAATGTCCTCGTAGAATAAGGGACTACCATCTTAACTCCAGGCAATGCTGGGAAAAGACAAAATACATGTCTTTAATACTTTTTTCTTTAATTCAATTATAGTTTTATTAAAGATAAGGACTATCATACCTGCTATTCTGGATGTGAGGTCTTCGGCACAAGAGCTCCACAGGCAAAATAGTACCTTGTTGACAATGATTAAATTTTTTTTCCTAGCCCTTTCTTCACTGTAAAAAAAACTAGTCAAGATGCCATGTATACCTTTTATCATTTACATGAATATTGACATAGAGCAAGTTATGAATTCTCATAGAGATCTTGTCTTATCTCGGTCCACTACAACAAAATCTGCTTTTATCCACAGATTTTTTTCCATTGCTAAAAAATCTGTCGTTAAAGGTACTATTTACGACGGAAAACTGGCTGTGGATAAAAGCGACTGATGTTACTGACCGGAATTTTGATCGGTTGTTAATAGCAATTAGTATCCATGGTTTGTTAAATGTGGATAAAAAGTCGGTCGTTAATAAATCTAATATCGATGGTTTTTTTCCGGTGGTTTAAAAGTTTGTGGTAAAAGATCAAGTTGCTTTAATCGTAGCCGTTGATTTCATAAAAAACCTAACCCTTTTTACTTCATCTTCTCATTTTCCGTGATGATACCGTCGCAGACAAGGTCCGGTTCGAGCACGTTGCGTCGCGCTACTCCGACTGCAGCTCTGCAAGACTTCCTCCGGCCACCCAGTCCGCCTCTTGGCTATCTGACCCAACAGTGGGCTCTGATTCTCATCCTCATTTCATTGATGCCGACCTTGTAAGCGGGGGCGTTAAAAGAACTGGTTTGGAAATTGGAGAACAGTCCTCCTCCAGCAGCGGCATGGCGTTGAAAGAGTTTCATCTGCAGTCAGTGCTATCGACCCTCCTGGAAGACCCCATCCTCACCGATGCCCCCAGGAAACCTTCCCTCGCGACATCGATACCCTCATCAGCCTCACGCTCGGCAGCACCATTCGAATCTCCACCCCCTAGCTGGACAACTCTGCTATCGGTAACTTATCTACCTTCTTTAGCACTATGTTTTGGATCATTCTTTAAATTGCACCTAGATTCTATGTTTACTTGATGCTTTTCTTTATCGAACGGTTGCTGTTCGACAAAATGCTTGAGAGGGAAGTTGGCGTGTACCGTTGTTTTTGGAGTGTGTTTGGATCTCCTTATGACTGAATATTGTTTCAAGAGATGTCCTTGGATAGTGGAATTCATAGTCGAAATGACAAACATTAGAACACAAAGGTGCTTCGTGGGGCTCTTTTAAGTACCCAGCCACTAAAATTGAGCCTCATGAAGCATGTAATTTGGGTCACACATTTTTTTCCCGATAGAACATGTATATTAGGATGGAGGGAGTATAAAATCTCTGACTGTTGATTGCATAAGCTTATCCTTGTCCTATATAACATCTTCGTAATGTATGGCATGTTCTCCCTTCTTTTAGGAGGCCATCAGCAAAGTCGCTGCTAGAGTCACCATTTTTTCCTGCATCAGTAAGATCGGCATATTTGTTTCTTTCTCCACTTAATATTTTGGCAGGAAGTAAGACCCGCCTTCAATATGCTGCAAAGCTTGCCAAAGAGGGAGCCCTTAAGTAAATGGGTAGTAGCTGCAGAAATGTACGCTCCATTCTTCTTTCCCCTAATAATGACTTCTTCGTCAGACTCTTGGAATAAACTCTTTTTGCCGATGGAATTTTTTAAATGCCTAAGAAAACCTGCTCGAAAGGCCCTTGTAATTCCTCTCATCCAGAAGATACTACAGCTAGTAGAGTAACTTTGACAGACATAGTACTCATATTTTATTGCATTTCCCTAGTTATCATTATTATGTACATTGCCCGTTAGACTTAATGAGTTCCATCAGTCTAACATGCTCATGTATTTATTTCATTCCACAGACTACTCCCATTTGAAGGTTTCCATCCTCCAAAACTCATTTGCACGGGAGATATGGAGGGAACTCAGTAAACAGGTGTATTTAGAAAAGATTCATCCTTGTGTTATGTCCAATTTTCACCTTTCATCTTATAATAAGAATTTGGCTGCTACTGCTTCTGTCCTCTTGATTGGCTCCTGTGAAGAACTTGGCATTCCAGTGCAGTTCATCAGGTTAGGTTCATAACATTTCAAACGTTAGGATCTACTGTGCTTTCTGGCATTTTGCTTGCTTTTTTTTACCATTGACAACTATATTCACTAACATCTGTTCATTCTTAGACAATCTTCCCCCCTTATCCAGTGTTTTGGGAAAGGACTTGGTGCAGATGGGATTGATGCACTGGTTAGAATTGGTAAATACTACATGGTACAAGGCTGATCACAACATGGTATTTATTTTTCTTGCTCAGTGACATCCATTTTTATTGATCTTGGGATTTTGGACTTATTCTGTGTGTTTGATAATTGTAGTCTTAAATAATAATGATGTCCTAGTCAAGCATCTGATTTTGTGCAGATTGGTTCTTTAATTTTTGGATTTTCTTATATGTTTGCATCAGTCTTTTACTAGCCATCTTGTTACTTTACAACTTAGAGTTAATGCGGATATTGAACTTAGAGAGAATAAACTTTTTTGATATGCTAATACTATTCCATTTCAAATTTTGATTTGCTAATTAATACTCGTACTAAATAAACAGGTGCTCCCCTCGTGCCCCAAGTTCACTCAAGAGTTTCATGTCACATGTCTCTAATAGAAAGATATGGATTTTGAAGAGTAACCTTTGAGCCATGATGAAAGGAATTCCAAGGGAAGACCTGGCCGGTCCGGTTTTCTTTAGGTAATCATAGATTTGAGGAAAACCGCCAGTGGAGGAATTTAGAAGAATTTGGAAGATTCAGCTAACTCTGATCCCATGGGATTCTTCCTTATGTACATAGCCATTTATTTTGGATGACAAATGAAGAATGGAGAAAGAAGCTAGAGGAAACAGTTGGGATCTCTCTAATGATGTATCAGCGGAATCTTATTATTTCAGGAACACATCCACACTTAGAAGACAGTTGGAATACTTTTACCATTGGATTTTTTTTATTGGTGAAGGAAACATATTTTTGTATTATACCTGAAAGGCTGATACCTTACTTCACTGGAAATTTCTTTGTATGTGTTTTATGTAATGTAAGTACCATTTATTTTAATGAAGAAAAAAGTTATGTTCTTGGTCATATATTCTTCTTCTGTTTACATAGAAAATCTGGACAATACAAACGAAAAACAGTAATTGGCAACGTATTGCAATTTTTTTTAATTTTTAAATCCACTTGCAGCGGAAAAAATCTGTCAAAATAGGCAGTTAACGGAAGTTTACACATGGCTCTAGTGACAGAATAAAACTGTCGTAAAAACAGAAAATTCCGTCACCAATAACTTACCGACAGATTATCATTCCGTCGCAGAATATTTAGCGATAGTTTTATGTCCGTCGTCATATTTATCGCTATAGCTATTTATCAGCAGTTCACTTTTGTCCGTGGTTACTGAGCAATTGCGGTGCGGGTATGGAATTTTACGACGGAATGTTTCCGTCGCAAAAAGAGTACCCCACGGAAACGGCACTTTTAGCGAGGGATTTTGCTGTCGCTAAAAGTGATTTTTGTTGTATTAAAGATTTAGAAATAGAGCCATGAGAACTAGGGTCTAGGAGGAAATTTCCAAATCTCAAAAAGATCTCAGCAAAATTAGACTCTCACTGTGTTAATTTTCCAGATTTTGAAGAGATCTCAGTGAATCTCAGGCTACCTAAAGATGAAATAGATATGCACACAATTACATGTACATGTACCCACAATGATGACATGGGCACATTATTATGCACATCTTGACCTAGTTTACTCTCAAATCCTCCTGGATTGTGCATAATTTTCAACCTGCACGTCACTCTACCTTTTATTAGTGTCATGTAACCTAAGAATACTGATGTTTGAGAACTAGGTGTATTAGTAGTCATCTACCAACAATCTTGATATTTATTTTTTAAAAAAATATTATGTTAAGAGGTGCATGATTTAGTTTTTTTAAGGTATTCATTAGCATTTATAAGGTATAAACCTATAGAAATGCCTATCTATGGACTTAACAGCCTTTCCTCATCATCAAGATCCTTTTCCTAATCTCATCCCTAATCTCATCGAGATCTCACCAGATCGATCTTTTTTCGGCCGATTAAAACCGATAATTCATGCCTTGACATAGAGTAACTCGTAATCATACTAGATCCTTTGGCAATATATATCTTGACTTAAAAGTAAATACATGCTCATAAGCCAAAATTATCTATGCATTTTTATTTTAAATACCATAAAGAAAATAAATTAGACTTCTCTTTTTTATATGTAAAAGACTCGAATCCCATTAATGCAGTTGGCTAATAACATTATATAAATTAAAAAATGGGCTAAGAAATTAATAAGTTAAACAAGAGGAAGATTAATACCTTCCTGCAATTATAGACAAAATCTTCACATAGTTCCCCACCAAGTCTTCATGCGGAGGTAAGGATCTTGCGGCAGATTGACAATCACCAACCAATGGCAAAAGTCTACACCCTTGTAGAGGGCTATATCCGTCGCCGACATAGCTAGCCATTGGCCGCGACATAAGGCTGAAACACCTGGGGATTGTGAGCGTGACTGCATGGGGTTGGGGCAACGACGAGATGAGAAAGGGAGGAGGTGAAGGAATGAGGAGGATATGCTGTGATGTAAAAACTCGTCTCGCCGCAAAGAAGTGTACAACAGCTCACATCTAGTGGTACTACAATTATATAGCTAGGGTTAAGATACGTAATAAAATAACAGAAAATAAATTATACAAGATAGAATCACAAAATATACAAGGAAACAACAAAATTTGAAATTTAAATAAAACAAATAAGTAAAAGTGTCTTCTTCCTTTAAAACCCAAAATACTACAAAATAAAGTGTTTTCTTTCTTAAGAATTAAACAATCAAGTTTATAAATATATCTAAGTGTCTTCTTCCTTCCATATCAAAAGGCTACAAAACAATAAAAAAGGAATCTTTGTACTTATAAGTTACCAAAATACAGAGAGAAATTAGAGCAGATTGCAGCACAAAAGAATATGAGTATCCAACAAAAACGTAAACAATTCACAGCATGAAATTTGATTTAGGGCCCGAGGGGCGGACGTAAAATTTTTAGTGAAGGGGTGAGAAAAATATTAGTCCATTAATGCAGTAAAAAATATAAGTTTAAGGTCGCTTCATTGAATTACAGACATAGGTCAATTGGTGATACAATTTTTGTATAAATATGTAGTTATAAAATTAGTATTCACCTTATTACACAAGCTAAATTTACATAGAGATTAGATTCCTTTACTACATTTAAATATTGTATAATCAACGTACTATCAATCTTCATGATCTAACTTGTTAATGTTTTAGTCTTTCTTTCTTGTACAGACTAGCTGTTGTAATCCATTAAGTAAATACTTTTTCCTCATACTAACTTAATCTTACTTTGGTTTTTATTCTTTCTTTTGTTTTAAAAACTAGTATTTGTTCTTTGAGAGTATTCATCTAAACACTTTTATCATAAAAACATAAAAGTGTAGTTTCACAACATAGCCATCTTCATTAGTAAACAATAATTTTCACTCTTAAATCCAAGATTTGCCACTGCTATTATTAGTAACATAAGTTTAAGTGTTGCATTAAAACGGTAGCCATCTTTTTATTAAAATGTTTGAAGTTTTAAACCCATCTAGATGGTGTATCAGAGTCCAACTAGTACACCATATGAGACTTAAATACAACAAAGACCTTTCTAAAAAATAGTTGGGCGTTCAAAATCAATAAACAAACCTAGAATTCCACCATGGAAATAGCTGACACTCTAAAAGAAATGCTGACTCATTGTTCAATATCACAATACTACAACAGATTTGGCTTTTAACTTTAACAAAGGATTTTCTTTTACAGAAAAGAATCTGTTGATAATATCTATCATTGGCGACATAAATTATTAACGGTGGAAAACTTTTGACAGAAGAAACCCTCATCTGAGCTTCTTGTGCCCTGCTATTTCCCTTGAGCTTTTTGTGCCCTTTTGTTTTTTATTCTGGTCGATCGACCCATTCTCATTTTTCAATTTCGCCAGGGGAAGAGGCTATTCCTTAATCTCTAACCTCTCTTATTCTGATCGATCGACCCCTCCGACAAAAATTTCAGGCCCGGTCGTCGAAGATGAGCATACGCTATAGCAGGCATCCCTCAAGGAGGAGCAAGACCTGAAAGTTTGCACCTTTCCTCTCTTTTCTTCATTTATTCTTCAATTTTTACTTGGAAGGATTTGTTATTTGTGCTGGAAGTGGATTGACCTCAAAGTTTGCACCTTTAATCATATCGTCGTCTAATTGTTTAATTTACTTGTAAAGATTGGGTCTTTGTGTTGAAAATGGATTGTTTTGATAATAGGTTTGTGGGTTTTGGGGTGTGCAGAAGGATGAGCCTGTTGTGGAAGATGTGAGGGATGAGGATGAGGATGCCGATGATGAGGACAAGGAAGATGGCGCCGATGGTATTCTTTTTGTCTACTCTTCTTCATGATTTTTTTTCTTTTTTTGTTTTGGTTTGCATTTAGCGTTGTTATGTTTCCCCTTTTTTCAGTTTGTAGTCGTTAGTGCTACTTGTAATTGAAGTTCTGCATGTGAATTGCATGATTGTATTAATGGTAGAGTGGCTGTTTGGCTTTAGTGAGCTTTCTTGTCGTTTTAATGCTGTTCTGGGTTTTGTTGTTTGTTTCTGAATTTATGGAGTGACAATTGGTTCCCAAATTGCATATTTCAGTATTTTTTTTGGCCCTCTCATACTATCTCAATAGATCTGGGTCCAGGGTTGGCATCGAGTATTCTGTAAAAATTGTCCCAAATTGTCCCCTGGAGACAAATGTCAATGAGCTAAATCTATAAATCTTAGTCTCTGGTTATCTTGCCAATTGTATTTGGATGTCAAGGTGCTATGAACCAAGTATCCATCTTTTCTTTTCAGAATATGAGTGCCTTAGAACACTTACATTTCACCATGTCTTTATACACACTCTCTCTCTCTCTCTCTCCTTAAAAAAGGGAACATCTTATCAGAGTGTAGGTAGCAGGGTTTATAAGAATGATTGCGCCGGCCAAGGAATATGCAACAGAGAGCTTGGACAATGCAGGTGCTTTCATGGATTCACTGGTTGGTATACTATTTCTGGAGCCCTAGTTTCATATTTTTTGTTGCAGAATTATGGAATTCTTGGAAGTCTATCAAAAATTTGTGTGCTGTCAATGCCTACTGTTTCTTTTTTCCAGTGCCTTGTGTCATGATTACACATCCTATTGAAACATGTGAGTTTTGTTTTCCTTGGCACCTTTCTCTGCCCTTCTCCAAGTAATGCAATTGTATCTATTGCTTCTCCTACGTGGACAACAATGTACCACACTAATATGAAGTGAGACTTTCTGTGCTGCAGCATTGTGAAATAAATACTATCTTAATCAAAAACATTTTTATCTAAAATTACAGTTTTAATAACTTACAAATGAAAGGAAGCAGTTTGTGAAGGTCATTTGAATAGAATAATAGGACAAGTTTGGCCTAAAGATCGTACAATTTTACAGACATTTCTCTATATGGTCCTTGTGTTGAACATTCTAAATTTTTTGATAATGTTCTGGACACTCTTATTTTCAGGGGAAGATTGTTCACAGAGATTGCAGTTGCACGTCAACTATCCTGGATCACCCGAGCAACCTTATGGGCCATGGATTTTTTCCATTTGCCCAACCTATTGCGATACAACAAGAGCCATGTGCTTTGGTGGAGATGGAACCAAATACCCAAATCGTCCTGTGGCTGAGGCATGCGGCTTTCAAATCAAGTAAAGAATACGACCTTCTGTTTCTACTTCTCTCTCTATTTGTGTGCAGGATGATGTGATTTTTAACTGCCTAACTATTTTCAGCTTACCTGTTGAACATGATGCTCCTAAGCTGACCAACTGGACCAAAGCCGATATGATATTTTTAAAACAAATAGCAGCAAACCTGGGTGGTGTAATGTGAACCCCAAGGAAACATGTTAGTGGATATCTCTTCAATGTTAATGTCATGGTGCAAAAGAAGAGACCACTTATATATGTTTATGATTTGCCTCCAGAATTCAATTGTCACCTTCTTGAGGTAAGCTAGCATCAATATGTCATTACCCCATCTCTTAAGCTGTTGTGTCAATATTACCTACCTGTACTGAGGGTTTAATTATAGGAGGGTCGTCATTTCAAGTTTGAGTGCGTGAACGGAATCTATAGCGATAAGAATACAACATTGTGGACAGAACAATTATATGGAGCACAGGTATCAGAGGACTATCACTTTCCTTCTTTACCTTACTGATTATTTGAAATCTGATCAAGTGAAGCTGTGCATCCAAAGTAGCAGATCTACTTTTTTCACAATATAAATGGAATCTTTTAATATTTTTTTAGTTTACAGATGGCACTCTATGAGAGCATCTTGGCAAGCCCTTATCGAACATTAAATGGTGAAGAAGTAGACTTTTATTATGTACCTGTCCTTGATTGATGCCCGATTACTCGTGCAGACAATGCACCACACCTGAGCATGCGGGTATTTGTTATTGTTTTTTAAATTAGCCTTTTCTGAATCAGTAACTTTGCTTCACATTTCTATATTATAACAGAAGTTTGAACACCAACTATTAAGGGCACACAGCACTCAAAAAAGTGCACATAGGTGGCAACTTACTATTTATTTATCACTTTCAAGGCGCATCATGCTCAAAGGATCCAATCTTACATACTATGAGGATGTTATTTTATTTTTTGGAACAGTGGACTTGAAGTTTTGCTCGTCTATTTTTGGGCTTGAATCTTTGATGACAGTTTTAAACTTTTTTGACATATTAATCTGGACTCTGTAGCGCCTGTGCTTTATCTTATATTTGGACATAATCTACTACTGGTCTTTTATTATGTCAGGAACACGGGTTTGAGGAGCTCTTGAACTCTGGACTATCTTAAGGAGGCTTATCATCATTATTTTTGACAGAATATCTCTTGCTATTTTTCTTTTTGCTATTATGGTTTGATTAATTAACTGTTGTGCTTTCGAAATTGCATTTGGGTTCTTAAGTTACATTTTCTAATGTGGTTTCGCTATAAGAGGGCATGTAGCCATCATTGACTAGTTCCTCTCTTATGCTGGCATTGGAGGATCAAGATGTTAGAATCCATATGAACCCGAGAGATCATCGCTTATCATTAGTGACTGGGTGGCATGATTTGTATTCAATGAAGTGGACTACTTAGCTCATACCTGACTTTTATGCACAAAATTGTTACTAATCAATGAAATATAATTTTTTTGCATTTCAGTTGTATTTGGTACTAATTATATGAATAATATATGAGAATATCTTTTGCATTTATGAATAATGCTTGTTATCTATACTTAGCACAGCCGCATAAAGCTGCTTTTTTTTTCGAAGTCTGTAATGACCAATAAAATCTGTCACAAATGGGCTAAAACCATTGCAATAGGTATCTAATGGAGTCTAAACGTTCATACCGACGGCAGCCGCTAAAATACACTGGCGACAAATAAATTTATCGGTAAAATTTTTGGTAAAGATATTAGCGACAGATTGTCATTTTTTTGTCCAAATGTCATTAGTGGTGCCACTTATAAAGACAGAGCTAGCAGCGGAAACTCTCCGTTGCTATATACTTGTAGCAACAGTTTAAGGACTTTTAACGACAGTTGTTGCCGTGGTTATCTTATAAAAACAATGAAAAAAAAGACATTCAGCACTCTATAATGTTATTTAACTCACCTCAATAATCTTTGCTCTCAATATCCTCGTAGAATATGGGACCACCATCCTAACTCCAAGCAATGCTGGGAAAAGACAAAATACATGTCTTTAATACTTTTCTCTTTAATTCAATTATAGTTTTATTAAAGAAAAGGACTACCATACCTGCTATTCTGGATGTGAGGTCTTCGGGCACAGGTAAAATAGTACCTCATTGACAATGATAAAATTGTTTTTCCTAGCCCCTCATTCACTGGAAAAAAACTAGTTAAGATGCCACGTATACCTTTTATCATTTACATGAATATTGACGTAGAGCAAGTTATGAATTCTCATAGAGATCTTCTCTTATCTCAGTCCGGGATTGAGAAATGGAGCTATGAGAACTAGGGTCTAGGAGGAAATTTCCAAATCTCAAAAAGATCTCAGCAAAATTAGACTCTCACTGTGTTAATTTTCCAGATTTTGGAGAGATCTCAGTGAATATCATGCTACCTGAAGATGAAATAGATATGCACACAATTACATGTACATGTACCCACAATGAAGACATGGGCACATTATTGTGCACATCTTGACCTAGTTTACTCTCAAATCCTCCCGGATGGTGCATAACTTTCAACCTGCACGTCACTCTACTTTTTATTTGTGTCATGTAACCTAAGAATTAAGATGTTACTGATGTTTGAAAACTAGTTGTATTTTGTAGTCATCTACCAACAATCTTGATATCTATTTTTTAAAAAAATATTATGTTAAGAGGTGCATGATTTAGTTTTTTTAAGGTATTCATTAGCATTTATAAGCTATAAACCTATAGAAAGGCCAACCTATGGACTTAACAGCCTTTCCTCATCATCAAGATCCTTTTCCTAATCACATCGAGATCTCACCGGATCTTTTTCCGGCCGACCAAAACCGATAATTCATGCCTTGACAAAGAGTAATTCATAATCATACAAGATCCTTTGGCAATATATATCTTGACTTAAAAGTAAATACATGTTCATATATAAGCCAAAATTATCTGTGTATTTTTATTTTAAATACCATAAAGAAAATAAATTAGACTTCTCTTTTTTATATGTAGAAGACTCGAATTCCATTAATTTAGTTAGCTAATAACATTATATAAATTAAAAAATGGGCTAAGAAATTAATAAGTTAAACAAGAGGAAGATTAGTACCTTTCTACAACTCGAGACAAATTCTTAACATAGTTCCGCGCCAAGTCTTCACGCGGAGGTAAGGATCTTGTGGCAGATTGGCAATCCCCAACCAATGGCAAAAGTCTACACCCTTGTAGAGGGAAATATCTGTCGCCGACATATCTAGCCATGGGCCACGACATACAGCTAAGACACCTAGGGGACTGCGAGCGTGAGTGCCTATGGTTGGGGCAACGATGAGATTAAAAATGGAGTAGGTGAAGGAATGAGGAGGATATGCTAGGGATGTAAAAACTCGTCTCGCCGCAATGAAGTGTACAACAACTCACATCTATTAGTACGACAATTAGATAGCTAGGGTTAGCATACCTAACAAAATTTGAAATTTAAATAAATCGAATAAGTAAAACTGTCTTCTTCCTTCAAAACCCAAAATACTAAAAAATAAAGTGTTTTCTTTCTTAAGAATTACACATTAAAGTTTATAAATCTATCTAAGTGTCTTCTTCCTTCAATACCAAAAGGCTACAAAATAAGAACATAAGAATCTTAGCACTTATAAGTTACAAAAATACAGAGAGATATTTGAGCAGAGCGTAGCACAAAAGAATTAGAGTATCCAACCAAAAATTAAACAAATCACAACATGAAATAGCTTTAGGGCGCCAGGGGCGGGCACAAAATTTTTAGTGAAGGGGGTGAGAAAAAATTAGTCCAGTAATGTGGTAAAAAAATATAAGATTAAGGTCACTTCATTGAATTACAGACATAGGTCAATTGGTGATACAATCTTTGTATAAATATGTAGTTATAAAATTAGTATTCACCTTATTAGACAAGCTAAATTTACATGGAGATTGGATTCCTTTACTATATTTAAATATTGTATAATCAACGTACTACCAATCTTCATGATCTAACTTGTTAATATTTTAGTCTTTCTTTCTTGTACAGACTAACTGTTGTAATCCATTAAGTCAATACTTTTTCCTTATACTAACTGAATCTTACTTTGGTTTTTATTCTTTCCTTTTAAAAAAAAAAACTAGTGTTAGTTCTTTCAGAGTATTCATTTAAACACTTTTATCAAAAAAACATAAAGTGTAGTTTCACAACATAGCCATCTTCATTAGTAAACAATAATTTTCACTCTCAAATCTAGGATGTGCCACTAATATTATTAGTGACATAAGTGTAAGTGTTTCATTAAAATGGTAGTAATATTGTTTTGAAGTGTTTCAACTTTTAGCCCCATCTAGATGGTGTATCAGAGTCCAACTAGTACACCATAAGAGATTTAAATACAACAAAGACCTTTTTAAAAAATAGTTGGGCATTCAAAATCAATAAACAAACCCAGAATTCCACCATGGAAATAGCTCACACTCTAAAAGAAACGCTGACCCATTATTTAATATCACAAGCAACACAAACAATTAAAGCAAAATTAACCACTTTCAGATTGCAAAAATAAAGAACACAACCACATAAATAAGAAAATTGAATTCCACCATGACATCAGCTCAATGTAAACCCATTCACATTTATAAGCTATAAATCTATAGAAAGGCCTATCAATGGACTTACCAGCCTCTCCTCATCATCAAGATACTTTTCCCAATCTCTTCTAGATCTCTTTTTTCCGGCCAACCAAAATCGAAAATTCATACTTTGACGTAGAGTAAGTCATAATTATAATCCCTTTGTAATATATATCTTGACGTAAAAGTAAATAAGCGTTCTGAAGCCAAAATTATACATGGATTTGTATTTTAAATAACATAAAGTAAATAGATTAGACTTCTCTTTTTGATATGCAAAAAACAGGAATCCCATTAATGCAGTTGGCCAATAACATATAAATTAAAAAATAGGCTTAGAAATTAATAAGTTAAACAAGTTGAAAATTAATACCTTCCTACAACTCTAGACAAAATCTTAACATAGTTCCCCACCAAGTCTTCACGCGGAGATAAGGATCATATGGCTGATTGAATATCACTAACCAATGGCAAAAGTCTACACCCTTGCAGGCTGAGACACCTAGGGAACCGCGAGAGTGACTGTCTGGGGTTGGAGCAACGTTGAGATGAGAAAGGAAGAAGGTGAACGAATGAGGAAGATATGCTGGGGATGTAAAAACTCGTCTCTCTGCAATGAAGTGTACAACAGATCACATGTAATAGTACAACAATTAGATAGCTAGGGTTAGCATACATATAAAAATTTGAAATTTAAATAAAACAATAAGTAAAACTGTCTTCTTCCTTAAAAACCCAAAATACTAAAAAATAATGTGTTTTCTTTCTTAAGTTACACATTAAAGTTTATAATTCTATCTAAGTGTCTTCTTCCTTCAATACCAAAAGACTAGAAACAATAAAATAAGAATCTTAGCACTTATAAGTTACCAAAATACAGATAGAATTTTGAGCAGAGCGTAGCACAAAAGAATTAGAGTATCCAACAAAAAAGTAAACAAATCAGAGCATGAAATTAGATTTAGGGCCTCCGGGGCAGATGCAAAGTTTTTAGAGAAGGGGGTGAGAAAAAGATTAGTCCACTAATGCCGTAAAAAGTATAGGCTCAAAGTCGCTTCATTGAATTACAAGCATAGGTCAATTGTTGATACAATTTTTGTATAAATATGTAGTTATAAAATTAGTATTCACCTTATTAGACAAGCTAAATTTACATGGAGATTGAATTCCTTTCCTACTTTTGTATATTGTATAATCAACGTACTACCAATCTTCATGATCTAACTGGATAATGTTTTGGTCTTTCTTTCTTGTACATACTAATTGTTGTAATCAATTAATTGAATATTTTTCCTTATACTAACTGAATCTTACTTTGGGCTTTATTCTTTCCTTTGTTTTAAAAACTAGTTTTAGTTCTTTCAAAGTATTAATTTCACACTTTTATCATAAAAACATAAAGTGTAGTTTCACTACAGAGCATTCTTCATTATTAAATAATAATTTTAACTCTCAAATCCATGATGTGCGACTGCTATTATTAGTGACATAAGTTTAAGTGTTTCATTAAAATGGTAGTCATTTTTTTTTATGTTTTTCAACTTTTAGCCCCATCTAGATGGTGTATCAGAGTCCAACTAGTATACCATAAGAGACTTAAATACAACAAAGACCCTTTTAAAAAATAGTCGGGCATTCAAAATCAATAAACAAATACAAAATTCCACCATGGAAATAGCCTATCTGTGGACTTACCTGCCTTTCATCATCATCAAGATCATTTTCCCAATCTCATCTAGATCTCTCCAGATCTCTTTTTCTAGCCGACAAAAACCAAGGATTCATACTTTGACATAGAGTAAATCGTAATCATACTCCCTTAGTATTATATATCTTGATGTAAAAGTAAATAAACGTTCTGAAGCCAAAATTATCCATGCATTTTTATTTTAAATACCACAAAGTAAATAAATTAGACTTCTCCTTTTTATATGCAAAAGACTCGAATCCCATTAATGCAGTTGGCCAATAACATATAAATTAAAAAAAGCCTAAGAAATTAATAAGTTAAACAAGAGGAAGATTAATACATTGCTACAACTCGAGACAAAATCTATAAGACATAGTTCCCCACAAGTCTTCACGCGGAGGTAAGGATCTTGCAGCAGATTGACAATCACCAACGAATGATAAAAGTCTACACCCTTGTAGAGGGCAATATCTGTAAGACACCTAGGGGACCGCGAGCATAACTGCCTGGGTTAGAGCAACAACGAGATTAGAAATGGAGCAGGTGAAGGAACGAGGAGGATACTTTGGGGATGTAAAAATTCATCTCGTCCCAATGAAGTGTACAACAGCTCACATCTACTGATATGACAATTATACAGCTAGGGTTAACATACGTAATAAAATAACAAAAAATGAATTATAGAGGAAAGAATCATAAAATATAGAAGGAGACAACAAAATTTGAAAATTGAAATAAAACAAATTATTAAAAGTGTATTCTTCCTTCAAAATCCAAAATACTGCAAAATAAAGTGTTTTATTCTTAAGAATTAAACATTAAAGTTTATAAATATATCTAAGTGTCTTCTTCCTTCAATACCAAACGGCTACAAAACAATAAAATAGGAATCTTAGTACTTATAAGTTACCAAAATACTGAGAGAAATTGAAGCAGAGCGCAGCACAAAAGAATAAGAATATCGATCAAAAGAGTAAACAAATCAGAGCATGAAATTTGATTTAGGCCCCCAAGGGCGGATGCAAAAATTTTAGTAAAGGGGTTGAGAAAAAGATTAGTCCACTAATATGGTAAAAAGTATAGGCTTGAAGTGGCCTCATTGAATTGCAGACATGGGTCAATTGTTGATACAATTTTTGTATAAATATGTAGTTATAAAATTGGTATTCCTTTATTAGACAAGCTAAATTTACATGGAGATTGGATTCCTTTCCTACATTTATATATTTTATAATCAACATAATACCAATCTTCATGTTCTAACTGGATAATGTTTTAGTCTTTCCTTCTTGTACAAACTAACTGTTGTAATCCATTAATTGAATACTTTTCCTTACTTTGGTATTTTTTTCTTTCCTTTGTTTTAAAAATTACTTTTTGTTCTTTAAGAGTATTCATTTAAACACTTTTATCATAAAAACATGAAGTGTAGTTTCACAACATAGCTATCTTCATTAGTAAATAATAATTTTCACTCTTAAATCCAGGATTTGCCACTGCTATTATTAGTGACATAAGTTTAAGTGTTTAATTAAAATAGTAGCCATCTTTTTTTTCAAGTGTTTCATCTTTTAGCCCCATCTAAATGGTCTATCAAAGTCCAACTAGTACACCATAGGAGAGTTAAATACAACAACGACCATTTTAAAGAATTGTCAGACATTCAAAATCAATAAACAAAGCCAGAAATCCAACATGGAAATAGCTGAAACTTAAAAAGAAACGCTGACTCATTATTCAATATCACAAGCAAAACAAACGATCAAAGCAAAATTAACCACGGTCATATTGAAAATTAAAAAACACCAACACATAAATAAAAAAATGGAATTGCACCATGGCATCAGCTCAATGTAAACCCATCAATCCCACCATCTAATAGTAGAAACTACAAATAAAAACAATTAAATTGAACAAAAAAAATAAGCCTGTGAATCTGATACCCCAGAGAAATAAAATTTCTAGCCACGACTAGATACGATTATTAAATTTGTGCATTTCAAAGCAAGTATACCCGCTTGCCCTTGAAGGGGCCAAAGAAACGCTGGTAGAACAAAAGTACCTGCACAGATTGACTGCTTAAAGCTATGCATTCCCAGAACAAAACAATTTCAACTTAAAAAATAAGAAGTTTCAGCAAAATATTGCAATCCAATAACTATAAAAAAATTACCACCTTCAAATAATATGCAACTCATCTACCAAAGTGCTACCCTTTACATATATAATGTTTTAAATAACATTTATAAAACATTTTTTCCAGATTTCAACTCATCTACAAAGGGCTAGCCTTTACATACATAAAGTGCCCGTTAAGAGCCTGGACAAATTTGGCTAAAGAATCTTGAAGGTCAAGTTGGAAACAATGTGCAAAAGCTTTTCCATTGTCGCGTTGTTACATACTCATGACCGGAAAAGTTGAGAAGCTGACACTATAGCTTCTACATGGTGCCAATAATATAATTTCAAAAATGAAATCTTAAAAGTGGGAGCTTAACAAGTTGGAGGAAATAGAGAGCATACTTATTTTGTCACACTCCATGAGAAATGAAGGACGGTAAAACCACAAAAGCGATAGTTTACTTCTACACAGCAGAATACACAAGTCTGATATCACAGATCAAACATCAAATTAAACTTACTATAGAGAATGATAAACTACACAAACAAAGTATAAAGAAATCATAAACTAGTAGAAGTTTACTTCAAAGTAAACAGAAAGTCGTACATTAGGATCTGACTAGCAAACATAGGCTCGCGTGTCAGTTTAACTAAATTGGTCCATTTCTGTCTGCTCTTTAAGTTGGATGATTTAAGGGCTAAAATAATTTGCTTCCAGCAGAAATGTTTGGTCAGATACAATCCAGTGGATAGAGAAACAGCAATAGCCATCCACAATGTAACTCCATAAACAGCAATCAGCTTCTGCAAAACAGGAAATCAACAACTGACACTGACCAGATCTGACCAGTTTGAGTGGCAACAGAATGCAGGTGGACAAAAAAAAAAAAAACTAGTAAAGATAGGAGAAGAGGAAGAAGTTAAATCTCCGCAGCATCATTCGAGGAGATCGAGCATTGCACACCACTAGTCATATAAACTCACATCCTTCAGCGAGAGGCAATGCACTATCTAGTGAAAAATAAAATCTATTGTTTTTTTAGACTACATTAATAGGTTATCAGCTAAGCATAAGGAGAATCTCGGAAAACTAGCATGTTGTTTCTAATAATAAATCAATAATCTAACACTTTTTGCTCAAGTAAAAACTGAATCTGATACAGCCTAATTTGTTAACGTAGAACTACCTTCCAAGTACTGAAAAATTGGCCTCTATGATTATAGCAAGTTAACAACTTAATAGGCATCATATTGAACAGGATCTAAGCACAAAAAAACAGTAGCAGCAGTAAACAAACTGTTAGAATCAGGACCACCAACCACTTAGTGTTAAACTGTGTAATTTATGACATGATTCAAAAAACATCACTAAAGTTGACAACAGGACATCGGTCACGTCTCGGAGATCTGAAGAAATAATACATTAAAGACACAGAGGAGACATGTTGGAGATATCGGGAAAATGATATCAGAGATCTCAAAACATATTTTTCACATATTTTGACAGCCTAAGCATATATTAACAATTTAACATTTCGAAAGCCTATTATTATTCACAAACATCATGACACTATGAGGATGAAGGTGTAATAACAGAAATTTTGTTGATTAAGTAGAAAGTACGATGACTAATGTTAAGAACAATAAGTTCTTAGATAATGTCATTAATTAAGTGCAAAGCATGAAGAGGTAGATCCAAATGAAGCTTCGAAGTTAGAACATACACATCAATAATAGCTGAAGTGACGTGGCAGATCTTCCTGCCCACAAGAAAAGGCTGACCATATAGGGAATAGAAGTGGAAAAACTATTGCTCCCTAAGTCATCATCGTCTACTACATACATAAGTATTCACCCACATATCTCTCTAACTGATGCTTAACCATATGAAGTATCATCTTGTCACCGCTCGGGTTTTTAAAACCATTTTTTTAAAACAGAGTAGTAGCGGAAAATTAGAGGATAATTCTTCTATGCGATAAATCATGAGCTGAAAAATTTTGAACTAATCATCAAATAACTGGGGTTCACAAATATGGATACAAAACTATATGTACATATAGTATTACAAGATGCAAAGTCGATTAAACCAACGCAAGTCCTCTAAGTGCAAGTCTGTCATCCATCTCAAAATACACTAGAAAATAGTTGGCGCTCACGGCTTATTACAAGGTTTAGAAAAACTAGGAGAAGATATGCTAAGCAGCTATCTGAACGCCCTCGCTACCTAGCTCCAAATTCCCAAGTGCACGTGAAGTCAATCCTCCACAGCAGCACCTACATCACATTAGGATGCTGAGAATAAAAATACTCAGTGGGATACCATAACACAACCATCAACATTACAATAAACTAGGATTTGCATTAACATATTATGCAACCTATTACAGGATTCCACTTGAATCTTTTATTAGCCTTTTAAGCAAAGTCTTTTATTGCTTCCCAAGTTCAAATTCAATGATTAAGTCTTTGTCCCATATAGACAGACTCACTGAATGTCATACCTACATGACAGATAGCACGAAAGCACTGTGACTATCACTCCGGTTAATACTGGCAATCACGACACGCCCTGAATCCCTCAAGGATGACTGCCTCACCCATTCCTTACCTTAGAAGGTATGACCATCGGAAGGGTCTGGCTCTACAACAGTACCTGGGTTCGATGTGGGTCGGGAGAACGCAGCCTTTCAGGATGCTAGCACCTCCAATGTGCACAGTAATCCACTTGACAACCACGGCTCAGGATCAGTGCAGAGCTTCCATCAAGAGAAGATGCAAAACTCTCTAAAATTCATAGAGAAGAGATAACAGCTTAAGCCTGGCCAATAGAATATGTAATGCTCTCTCTAAAATCTAGAAAGATGCAAACATGGGCTAAAATAACATGTAAATGCTCTCTCTAAAATCCATAGAAAGATACAATAGCTTAAGCCTGGCCAATAGAAGTTAGTCCTCATTAGGTACCACAACACAGAGGTTCCACCAATGGGAAGATGTGAATGCTCTCTAAAATCCATAGAGAAGATACAAATGGCAAACCTTCCACCAGTCGGAAGATGCAACACCATCCCAGCTATACCTTTTGATCCTTAACGGGTATCACGTCTCACTAGTATGAACCCCTCTTAGAGTTATAGCATACAATTCACAACTGCTGGCTCAATAGCTTAGTAGATAGTCTGACCTTTAACTTAATAGTCATTCGGTCACATAATCGGAAGTCACTCACACTCACACACTGACTCCCAATCCCAAGGGCATTTTAGTCTTTATCTTGATTAGGTTTTTTCCAACCCACAAGTTTAGCCATCAAGTCATCATTTTATTATCTTCCATAAAATGATTAAGTCTTTAAAGCAACTAGGTTCATTAGTCAGGTTTTTCTTATCATTTAAGTCCGCAACTATCCGTCAGCATAAAAAGAGGGACAATTGCCCTTAATACAGTAACATCAAACACATAACGCTAATACACTAATTAGGGCTTGAAATTATTTATCAAATAGACTAAAACCAATAAAATGAGCCTATGTACCTTACTGGCTCTGTATGTACCATACTGCATTCAATTACAAAGACAGTCAGGTTCCATCGTCAGTTGTAGGCAGTTTTAACTGTCGGTTGATGTCCACCGACAGTTCAAAACTAAACTGATTTGTAAACCGGGTCTCTTAAGTGAACTGGGTTCGGTCTGAGCATGAACTGGGTTCAGTTTATACCAAACTGGGTTCGGTCTGAGGGTGAACCGGTCTATTTATTGGACCGGGTTTGGTCTGATAATTGATTGGCCCGGTCTAGCTTGCCATTAGACCAAACTGGTCTTCTTCCTCAGAAAGACGACCAGTTGGTCACCCTCTGGCTGCGCCATGGTTGGCGGCCGCGACGACAGCTGTCGTCGCGCTGCCATCGACCAGCCGGCGCCACCCTCCCTTTTCCTCCTCTCCTTCATTAGCTGTCTGCCCGTGGTCCAGACAGATTTGGAGGTAAGATTGGGCCTAGCAAAAAGCTGCTATTTTTTCTTCCATCACTGCGGCCGATGGCCTGGCGGAGGTCGAGTCGACCCTCGATGACCCGCCATCAGCCCCTACGTCCTCCTTCGACATCCCCGTCACCTCCATAGACAAAGAACCCAAAAAAAAATCAAAACTTGACGAGAGAGGTATGGGATCCTACCTCGCACATGCGCGTTGTTGATAAGTTGTTCGCCGATGACCCCGAAGCTTGCCGGAAATCGCCGTTGCCGCTCGAGGACACTCTTCCCCCCCGCTGTGATCTATACATGAAATATACATTTTATTATCTCCTAAGCTTATGATTATGCTAGTGTTTGATTAGAATAACTGCTGCTTTAATATAGTTTTTGGTTTTTGTAGGAAACAAGAGTAATACACAGAAATGAAGAGAAAAGTAACTAGAATGCTTAAATTATCATAACTTCATCTACAAATATCGGATTGGACTGATTCAAGCTTCATGTTAAATTTGAAGAAGTCATCTTTCCAACGCTACCAACCACGCACAATTCGGAGTTTGGGACAGAAAGTTATAGCCATTTGAAGTTCATAAACAGTAACTACGATCGATCGTCAATCACTGCGATCGATCGCCAGAGCCGCAAAAGCACTGTATTGAAGGAAACGATCGATCGGCATAAAAACGATCGATCGTATCTACTGGAATTTTTCAATCGCGCAAGACAGTAACTACGATCGATCGGTATCATACGGCGTCGATTGGCAAAGCGATCGATCGTGGTAAAATAACGAAGGAATTGCGATCGATCGGATAGCGAACGATCGTCAATATGTACGATCGATCCTCGTATGCGGCAAACCGGAATTAAGACCTATTTCGACTTGGATTTGGAAGGGAACTTCGTGTTTTCTCTTCATTATTATAAATAGGCCTTATGGGAGAACGTTTTGGGCACTATTACTACTACCACATATTCAACCTAGAGAGCAATTTGAGACCTTGGAGGCTAGAGCAAAGGAAGAAGAAGATGATGAAGATGAAGATGATGGATTCTCTTCCCATGCTTGGCTAAACTCCTATCCAAGGCGTAGATGAAGCCCAATAATCTGGTTGTGTAGTTTCTTTTCTCTCATCTTATGTTTTTACTCTAGTTGGTGTATGGATTTTATTGTGTAATCACCGTTAATTCAATAAAGGTTTGTTCTTTGTACTCGAGAGAGACAAGAGTGAATCCTTGTGAGTTTCAATCCGAAGAATACTTGCGTATCCGAGAGGAATGTGAATAGACTGAGGTGTTATATATCAATAAAATTTCATTGGTTTATACTCGAGAGAGATAGATCACAATTCCATATTTTAATTGTTTTATGTGTTACATCTGAGAGGAGAGCACTATATTTTGAGTTGACAAGTGTATGTCCGAGAGGAATATGGTAGCCAATTGGAAATCTTTATTCAAAAGAGAGAGAAACGATACACTAGTTATTGTGGTGGATTCGAAGCCTTGGTCTTTTCCTTATTGATTAAATCTCAGCTTAGTCTAGTTTAAAGTTCATTGCTTTCTTAGTCTAAAATCAACACTGTTATTTTCTCTTGAATTTGGTAAAGTATTCACCGTCCCTGAGGTTCGATAACCCTTATCAATACTCACCGTAGTACAATTGCCTTGTGCACTTGCAAGGGTTTAATTTTAAACGATCACGCTGCTCCTCTCCTTTCTGCCGGCTCCCCCTCTTCTTCTCTCTTAACCCAATCGCCGGAGTCGTCGGAGTCACTGGAGTTATCGTGATCGCCGGGGGTTGCCGGATATCGCTAGATGTCATCGGAGCTCACTAGAGTCGCCTCCCAAACAAGACAGTGGCTGGCCTTTTCTCTGCTGGTTGCTTGAAATAGGTCTGCATGTGTGTGAAGGCATAGATGGGGAAGAGGACGATGCCCACGTGGACTGATGCATGCCACACCTGGCTCGAAGCAAATGAGGGCATGACACATCTTGAACAGTGGGTAGGTTATCACTATTGTGAAAGGGCATGGCTGGTATCTACATGAATATTTGTGGTCAATACATACATCCCGTCAGAAGTGGAGGACATCTACCATATGAACTTCTTAACTCCTCATGTTAGTAGTCATATCCATATAACACTCAATAATAGTATTTCCCTGTTGACTCTGTTGTATTGGAGCGCCATAAGCATGTCTATGACAAACTTAATTAGAGGAAGAGCGATATAGAAGGGACGAGCCAGAGATCCCATATGGTTCATTCACTAATGAGCCAAGTTTGCCATATGGTTCATTCACTAACCGCTTAAGTAAAAGTACGGTTGAATTCAAATTGACTGGGCGCCAAGTTTGCCTGGGTGCCAAACCATATGGGTGCCAAGTAGTTTTAGATAATATGTTCTCTTTTAGTTAGTTACTTTTTTAATTTGAATTTGATTTCAATTAAAGGAGGAAAATTCTCTTTGAATCCGATTTAAAATAGGAATGGACGCAATGACTTATAATTGGAAAATTGAAAATTAATGTAAATGATTCTAATCTATGCTAAGGAATGAAGCTCTTGGCAGGTAGGAAGGGATGGGTAGTCTTGTGCAGTGTGTGACATGCTCTCACAAAGAGCACACATTGTGTTGGGTGTGTTCTTTGAGGAACTATCCACTTTTTCCGATTTAATTGCTTCTACCTTCCTAGTTAAGTTAGCTAACTTGCCCTCATGTCAACATCTTCCCTTATTTCATAAATTCCACCCTTTTGATGGAAGGTTCTCTCAACCTTTCTCGTACTCTCCCATTGCTGGAATTTTTTTGATATTGCATCAAAGAAATCCCAAGCATTTTCAGCACTCTTATCCATGAATTCCCCGTTACATACTGTTTCCACTAACTGACGCATAAGAGATGTCAAACCTTCATAGAAGAAATTGACCAATCTCAAGCCTTAAAACCATGGTGGGGGCATTTAAGGAGCAAGTCCTTGCACCTCTTCCAACAAAGTAAAAAGATTCACCTTCCTTTTGGACAAAACTCATGATATTCTTACGTAAAGTGTTGGTTTTGTGAGTTGGAAAGATTTTTTTAGAAACTCTTGAACCATGTCAATCCATGTAGAAATGGAATGTGGTTTCAAAGTGTGCAACTATGACTTAGCCTTTTCTTTTAAAGAGAAGGGATTAAATCTAAGTCTGAAACACCTGGCTGCCTAAATCGCCAGGTGTTTTGTAATGGCCTGCAGGTGGCTGCCTGTTTTGGCCAGGTATACACTAGTAGTAACATCTTGTTGAGGGGGTATTTCAAGCAAGAACCTTTTGATTCAGAGATCGAAGGCAGTGCCTCTGTCGAAGCCAGTTGGAGCTGAGGCAACTTCTGGCTATCTCGAGCGGCGTCGGTAACTCCGGCGACCACCGGATCATCATCAACGGCAGGCACGAGATAGGATCACGTAACCTAGTCATTTTAGTTGAAGTTTCGAATATCTTTTCGATGAAGGGGACAGTAGCAGCATCGGTGGATGAAGCCTCGATACCAGTCATGCGAGCTGGGCGGAGGCGCTGCAACCGAGCGGAAATAGGTGTTGATCGAGCTCCCCGCAGCATGGGCCAACTGGCAGTGCTACGACAGAGTGGTGTTGGAGAATCAGAGGAGCCATGCCGGTGGGACCTCCTCCAAACCCCCACCACCTTTGGGAGACTGGGAATGCCGCGTATCAGTCCCGGCGACTGAGATGGCGAAGGCGACAACCCAAAAAGGTGTTGCCTTTGCCCTCGTATGGAGTGTGAAAGTCGCAAAGGAGGTGACGGGGAGGATGGCCAAACCGGAGGCATAGTGGCCGCTGGGAGAAGCAATTGGAAGGCCCCTTCGGGCCGGAAGTGGTCGACGCGGCAGTGGCGGCTTCCGAAAGGCATTGGTTTTGCCACTGCCATCTTTTCTTTCTCCAGTTAGCCTAACCTCAGACAGAGGAAAGGAGGAGATGAGTTGGAGCACCGGGCGCGGGTTGCCGCATGGACCGGCGACAGCGGCGGCAGCGGGCAGGCTTAAGCCCTTACATATTCTATTGACCAGGCTTAAGCTGTTATCTTTTTTCTATAGATTTTAGAGAGAGCTTTTGCATCTTCCCTTGATGGAAGCTCTGCACTCATCCTGAGCCGTGGTTGCTAGGTAGTTTATTGTGCACATTAGAGGCGCTAGCTAATCTATACATGAATTATGCATTTTATTATCTCCTAAATTTATGATTATGCTAGTGTTTGATTAGAATAACTACTACTTTAATATAGTTTTTGGTTTTTGTAGGAAACAAGAGTAATACACAGAAATGATGTGAAAAGTAACTCGAATGATTAAATCATCATACCTCCATGTACAAATATCGGATTAGACTGATTCAAGTATCATATTAAAGTTTAAGAAGTTAGCTTTCCAACGCCACTAACTACGCATAATTCGGAGTTTGGAATACAAAGTTATAGCCATTTGAAATTTATGAATAGTAACCACGATCGATCGGATATAAATGCGATCGATCGCGAGAGCCGCAAAAGCAGTATATTGAAGGAAATGATTGATCGGACCTCAAAACGATCGATCGTATCTACTGAAATTTTTCAATCGCGCAAGACAGTAACTACGGTCGATCGGTATCATCGGACGAAAATAACGAAGGAATTGCGATCGATCGGTAGGCGAACGATCGGCAATACGGAGCGATCGATCGCCGTGTGCGGAAAACCAAAATAAGACCTATTTCAACTTGGATTTGGAAGGGGACTTCGTGGTTTCTCTTCAAACTTATAAATAGGCCTTATGGGAGAACGTTTTGGGCATTCAACCCTTGGAGACTTTTGAGCTTTATTGGAGGCTAGAGCAAAGGAGAGAAGAAGATGAAGAACATGATGGTGATTTCTTTTCCGATGCGAGGCTAAACACCTTTCCAAGACGTAGATAAAGCTCAATAATCTGGTTGTGTAGTTTCTTTTCTCTCATCTTATGTTTTTACTCTAGTTGGTGCATGGATTTTATTGTGTAATCACCGTTAATTCAATAAAGATTTGTTCTTTGTACTCGAGAGAGATAAGAGTGAATTCTCGTGAGTTTCAATCCGAAGAATACTTGCATATCCCAGAGGAACGTGAGCAGATTGAGGTGTTATATATCAATAAAATTTCATTGGTTTAGATTCGAGAGAGATAGATCACAATTCCATGTTTTAATTGTTTTATGTGTTACATCCGAGAGGAGAGCACTATATTTTGAGTTGACAAGTGTATGTCCGAGAGGAATATGGTAGCTAATTGGAAATCTTTATTCAAAAGAGAGAGAGAAACGATACACTAGTTATTGTGGTGGATTCGAAGCCTTGGTTTTCTCCACATTGATTAAAACTCAGCTTAGTTTAGTTAAAAGTTCATTGCTTTCTTAGTCTAGAATTAACATTGCTATTTTCTCTTGAATTTGGTAAAAGATTAATCTGTCCCTGAGGTTCGACAACCCTATTTATACTTGCCGTAGTACAATTGCCTTGTGCACTTGCAAGGGTTTATATTTAAATGATCAAGTTTTTGCCGCCGTTGCCGAGGACGGCTCAATAGTTTACAAAATTCTTAGCATAGTTAGTTTTAGAGTAGTTTGGTTTAATTTAGATTTCTTTTCAGTAGCTTAATTTCGTTTTTCTTCTTTTGCAGGATTAAGAGAGGACGCTGATTTTCGTCATCATTGGAAGGGCCATCCCTTCCCATTGTTTGCACTCTCTTAACCTTCTTTTAGAGTAACTTTGGGTGCTTGGTGTTTTCAATTTTCTTTGTGGGATTGCATGACGTGCTAGTTGTCGCTATTAGGATTGCACGGGTTTTGTTTGATTTTTATTATGCATGCATGGTTGTCGCTCCCTGAACCCAGACCTTGCCTTTGATCCTTATATAGAATTTGTAGAACTCCTAGCAAACCAATCCCTGAAATCCATCCAATGGCGGACAACATAAACCTTGGGGTGGGAATTGCCTAAACCAGAATCCACTAATGCCTCATGCCCGTACCCTGCAAGACTACTACCCTCCCACTGCCTACACCTCCCCCTCCTACATAATCTTACCAGAAAATGTGGCTAATTTTGAAATTAACCCCAACATCATCCAGATGCTGCCCACCTACCATGGCCAATTAAATGAGAACCCCTATAGGCATCTGCAAAATTTCCTAGAGGTTAACACAACCTTTAAACTTACACTATCTGATGACCAGGTACGCCTTAGGTTGTTCCCCTTCACCTTAAAAGATAGGGCCAAGGAATGGCTATACTCCCTTGAGCATAACTCTATTTCCACTTGGGAGGAACTTCGAGCCGAATTCCTCAAGAAATACTTTCCTGTGGGCCGGACCGATAAGATCCGCCATGAACTCATCACCTTTACCTAGTTAGCTAATGAACAATTCCATGAAAGCTGGGAGAGGATTAAAACCCTACTCCGGTCCTGTCCCCACCAAGATGTGCCCAAGTGGCAATTAGTAAAGAGATTTTATGAGGGAGTGTGCGATCAGCACAAGACCCTAATAGATGCCTCTTGTGGAGGCACATTCATGAAGAAAACCCCGGATGATGCTTGGGATCTACTAGAGGACCTGATCGAGAACTCTTTGCATAGTGCCACCCTCTACAGATTTGAAGGCCATATGTCTGGTAGGTGTGCCCCAAAGGGAGGCATGTACGATGTCAAGGCCACCATGAGCCTAGAACACCAAGTGGCATCCGTGACAGAGAGGTTTGACCAGTTTTTCTCTCAGACTTCACCTTATACCCCATCCTCTCATGATGCCTGCACCATCTGTGCCAGCCCTATGCACACCATTGTTAACTGCCCTTCAGCCTTCCAGTATCCAGACCTAGTACAAGAGCATGTCAATAGTGCACAAACTTTTCCCAGAGCCAACAATCCATACTCCAACACTTACAATCCCGGGTGGCGTGATCACCCTAATTTTTCTTGGAGGCAACCTAATCCAGGGCCTACTTTTAATCAGGCCCGAAGACAGGAATTTCAAAACCAACCTCAACCGTACCAACCATCCTCATCCCCACAATTTGGCGAATCTAATCAGAAACCAACCATTGAAGACCAGCTGGGCCAACTAATGGCCACCCAATCCACCATGCTCACGGTTTTAACTGAGCTAACAACTGAACAAAAATCTCAGGCCCAGCTAGTCCATTCTCATACGCAATCTATAGCCAAAATAGAGACCTAATTAGGACAGCTGGCCCAATCCATGAATCGGAGAGAAGCAGGAACCTTGCCTAGCCAACCCCAACAAAACCCTAGGGCCAATATGCAGTTCAGCCCTCCCAATACCCTCCTGAGCAAGTTCAAGCCCTAACTACCCTGAGGAGTGGGAGGTAAATCGACAATAGGGTTAAGGATTTGTCTCAAGGTACCTTGACTGAGAATATTGTTCCTGCGCTAGAACGAGAACCGAATTCAAAGAAAGCCATACCTGTTAGTTCTAAAATCGAGCAGGATGACCAACCTGAGGCCCAGAAAGAGAGATCTTATATTCCTAGGGCCCCATACCCACAATGCCTGGACAAACCTTCCCCGTTTAGTAAATCACACGAAAAGACGGGGGAGATGTTCGAGGTGTTTAAACAGGTTAAGGTCAATCTCCCATTGTTTGATGCCATTAAACAAGTCCATGCCTATGCCAAATTCCTGAAAGACCTTTGTACTCAAAATCAAAAAGCTAAAAGTAATGTGACTAAAAAGGTCTTCCTTACTGAGCAGGTAAGTTCCCTATTGTCACATAACCTTCCACCGAAATATAAGGACCCAGGATGTCCAACAATTTTATGTGTGATAGGGAACCATACTGTGAAAAATGCATTGTTAGATTTGGGGGCGAGTGTAAATTTGTTGCCTTACTCTGTGTATGAGCAACTTGGGTTGGGGGAATTGAAACCGACTACAATAACACTACAACTTGCAGGCCGATCTATTAAAACTCCACGTGGTGCTATTGAAGATGTTCTGGTACAAGTTGATAATTTTTTCTTTCCTGTAGACTTTATTGTCCTAGATACACAACCTGTACCGAACACTGGTAGTCAGATTCCAGTAATTTTGGGACGTCCATTCCAGGCGACGTCAAAGGCTATTATAAATTGTCGGGATGGGGTGCTGAAATTGTCTTTTGGAAATTTAAATGTCAAAATGAATTTTTTTAATGCCAAAAAACAACATCCACTGCCAGATGATTATTATGCAGTTCATATGAATGATACTCTGGTGGATGGTGCACCTCCATGGACTTGTTCTGATGATCCACTTACGATTTCTTTCATTAACCCTAATGTGCGCAGTAGGACCACAGATGGACTGAACGTTGTTCTGAAAGACCCTAATTTTTGCTTTGTTTTTGCACTTAGGTTAATTAGATTAATAAATACATGTTTGTGGGTAGCATGGCTGCAAACCCTCACGAGACAACACTCGTCCTACTAGGGCCACCTAGAGGTTTAACGGCTTGTTGCATACGCTCAATGCAATCGTGTTCCCTACGAAAGTGGTGTTTACTTTTATGCATTAGTTCCTTTAGTTGTTTTCTTTGATTTTAGTTTAGTTTTGTTTTACTACGGACTATCAAAATCTAGGTTTGGGGGTCTGATCTATACATGAAATATGTATTTTATTATCTCCTAAAATTATGTTTATGCTAGTGTTTGATTAGAATTAATTCTACTTTAATATAGCTTTTGATTTTTGTAAGAAACAAGAGTAAAACGCAGAAATGGGATAAAATACGATTCTAATGATTGAATAGTCACAATTTCGATTGCATATCTCTGATGGGACTGATTTAAGTTTCATGTTAAAGTTCACGAAGTCAGCTTTCCAACGCCACTAACTGTTCGCAATTCGGAGTTCTGAGCAAAAAGTTATGATCATTGGAAATATCGCACGCGAAAGAGGCACAATTAAAGAGAAGAACCGTCAAGATGAGATTGGATGGATCAGATCGATACAACGGGTTTTTGTTTAATAAAGAAAAAAAAAGAGAAAAGAAATATGAACCAGTTCAACGGTTCAAAGTCCGGTCCGGTTCAGTTAAAAGAAATAGAAAAAAAAAAGGAAAAACCGGCCCGAGCCAAAGCTCGGGCCTTTCGTCAACAGACCAGAGGCGCTTGAGCAGTGAAGGGGAAGAAGGCTGAGCTCTGACGGAGGTGGAGAGCCGACGAGGCGGGCAACGGCGACGGAGAACGGTGGTGCGGATGATGGCGACGATCACGGCGGAGGGGTTGGCGAAGTTCAGCCGTTCAAGAGAAAAAAAACAAAACAAAACAGAGAACAGAGCTCTGTTCGAGAGAGACGACGGAGGCTGCCGGTGGAGCTCGAACACGGTAGCAAGGTTTGACAGCGATGATGGAGGCTCGAACGGTGTGGACGGTGGCATTGGACAGCGGGATCAACGAGCGGCGAAACAAAGCCGTGCTCAATCAAGAAACCATTCGAAAAAAAAAAAGACGTGTTAAAATTGAAAATTGCCGGATTTGATCTCGATTCGAATCCAACTTGGACTGGGAATCAACTAAGAGTTGGATTTGAAGTTTCAATCGCCTATAGAAACTAAGCTTTTGGCCAAGAAGAAGACACCCGAGGGAGAAATTTCAGAGCTTTTGGAAAGGGATAACCGGCTGGAAAACAGACAATTTCCGGTGCGATTGTGCCGGAATCCAGTGGATTTGGCCAGAAGAAGTGAAGAGGAAGAAGAGAGGGAGAAGGAGTGGCCGGAGGAGAGGAAGAAAGCGCCGGAAAAGACTAAGATTCTGAACTGCTACAGTAACAGCTGCGCGAGGAAGACGATGAACAGTGCATGAACAGTACCCGTGAACGGTGAATAGTGATTTTTTGGTGAATAGTGCAAAATGACTCCAACAAGTCAACAACGCTCTCCTCATCCGATGGCCGGCTAAATTCGCGTCCAAGGCGTAGATGAAGCCCTAGATTTGTGTTATTACTCTTGATTGTTTCATTTAATACAGTTGATATGATTATACTTAATGCTATTTCATGAGTTTCTTTTGAGTGCTTGACCATAGACTTGATTGGGAACTCACAACAACCCAATCTTTGAAATCCTATGGCGGACAACATGAACCTTGGGGGTGGGAATGGCTTAAACCAGAATCCAGTATTGCCTCATGCCCGTACCATGCAGGATTATTACAGGCCTACCACCTACACCTCCCCCTCCTGCATAATCTTACCAGAAAAATGTGGCTAATTTTGAAATTAAGCCTAACATCATCCAGATGCTACCCACATACTATGGCCAACTAAATAAGAACCTTTATAGGTATCTCCAAAATTTTCGGGAAGTTAACACCACCTTTAAACTTACACTGTCTGATGACCAGGTGTGCCTTAGGTTATTCCCCTTCACCTTAAAAGATAGGGCTAAGGAATGGCTATACTCCCTTGAGCATAACTCCATTTCCACTTGGGAGGAACTTCAGGCCGAATTCCTCAAGAAATACTTTCCTGTGGGGAGGACCGATAAGATCCGCCATGAAATCATCACCTTTACCCAGTTACCTAATGAACAATTCCACGAAAGCTGGGAGAGGATGAAAACCCTACTCCGGTCTTGTCCCCACCATGATGTGCCCAAGTGGCAATGAGTACAGAGATTTTATGAAGGTGTGTGCGATGAGCACAAGACCCTAATAGATACCTCTTGTGGAGGCACATTAATGAAGAAAACTCCGGATGATGTTTGGGATCTACTAGAGGACCTGAGCGAAAACTCTTTACATAGTGCCACCCTCTATAGATTTGAAGGCCATATGTCTGGTTGGAGTGCCCCAAAGGGAGGCATGTACGATGTCAAAGCCACCATGACCGTAGAACACCAAGTGGCATCCCTGATAGAGAGGTTTGACTGGTTTTTCTCTCAGACTTCACCTTACACCCCATCCTCTCATGAAGCCTGCACCATCTGTGCCAGCCCTATGCACACCATTGTTGACTGCCCTTCAGCCTTCCAGTATCCAGACCTAGTACAAGAGCATGTCAACAATGCACAAACTTTTCCCAGAGCCAACAATCCATACTCCAACACTTACAATCCCGGGTGGCGTGATCACCCTAATTTTTCTTGGAGGCAACCTAATCCAGGGCCTACTTTTAATCAGGCCCGAAGACAGGAATTTCAAAACCAACCTCAACCGTACCAACCATCCTCATCCCCACAATTTGGCGAATCTAATCAGAAACCAACCATTGAAGACCAGCTGGGCCAACTAATGGCCACCCAATCCACCATGCTCACGGTTTCAACTGAGCTAACAACTGAACAAAAATCTCAGGCCCAGCTAGTCCATTCTCATACGCAATCTATAGCCAAAATAGAGACCTAATTAGGACAGCTGGCCCAATCCATGAATCGGAGAGAAGCAGGAACCTTGCCTAGCCAACCCCAACAAAACCCTAGAGGCCAATATGCAGTTCAGCCCTCCCAATACCCTCCTGAGCAAGTTCAAGCCCTAACTACCCTGAGGAGTGGGAGGTAAATCGACAATAGGGTTAAGGATTTGTCTCAAGGTACCTTGACTGAGAATATTGTTCCTGCGCTAGAACGAGAACCGAATTCAATCAAAGCCATACCTGTTAGTTCTAAAATCGAGCAGGATGACCAACCTGAGGCCCAGAAAGAGAGATCTTATATTCCTAGGGCCCCATACCCACAATGCCTGGACAAACCTTCCCCGTTTAGTAAATCACACGAAAAGACGGGGGAGATGTTCGAGGTGTTTAAACAGGTTAAGGTCAATCTCCCATTGTTTGATGCCATTAAACAAGTCCATGCCTATGCCAAATTCCTGAAAGACCTTTGTACTCAAAATCAAAAAGCTAAAAGTAATGTGACTAAAAAGGTCTTCCTTACTGAGCAGGTAAGTTCCCTATTGTCACATAACCTTCCACCGAAATATAAGGACCCAGGATGTCCAACAATTTTATGTGTGATAGGGAACCATACTGTGAAAAATGCATTGTTAGATTTGGGGGCGAGTATAAATTTGTTGCCTTACTCTGTGTATGAGCAACTTGGGTTGGGGGAATTGAAACCGACTACAATAACACTACAACTTGCAGGCCGATCTATTAAAACTCCACGTGGTGCTATTGAAGATGTTCTCGTACAAGTTGATAATTTTTTCTTTCCTGTAGACTTTATTGTCCTAGATACACAACCTGTACCGAACACTGGTAGTCATATTCCAGTAATTTTGGGACGTCCATTCCTGGCGACATCAAACGCTATTATAAATTGTCAGGATGGGGTGCTAAAATTGTATCTTAACTGAGCATATCTTTCTATTACAGTCCTCTTCGAACTAGTGCTTGAACTAAGAAAATTCACTTACACACACTAGTACATAAAGTAATACCGTCTAGAGATTTGTTGAATGCTAATTTACAGTGGGATGTCTTTAGTCACAATCATTGGATGATGTGTAGTTATCTGTTGAGCTTAAAAGATCATGATAGACCATTTACTTGGCTATGGCAAGGGATTGGAACCAGAAATTGATTGAGAGTATAATACAACCTGGACAAAGTAAAGATGTGTTGAAAAAAAAATGAATGCTGAAATGAAAAAGCGAAAAAAAAATGAACACAAAATGAAAGAAAAGTGGCTGCTTGACCTTTTAGGATTAACTTAGGCTGATGCTCGGGCCCGAAGCGGTCTCTTAAAACCTAATGCCCTCAGCCAACTGGCTGGGAGTCATTGACCTGAGTCATTTCTAAACCTAAACATCTTGAACTCAGGCCTTACACAGTCCTAGTGGAAAAAAAAAGAAAAGAAAAAAAAGTCTATGGTATATTATCCTCTCAAATCTAGAATGTTGGACCCGAAGGAGGTGCGCAGATTTGTGCTATCATGAACCTAAAGATGACGATGACTATGTAGATTATGATGTTCTTTGGTTAATGAGTAACACTGGATCTGTATAGAACAGAAATTTAGAATGTATTGCTACAATGCTCTACACTTTTTACTATTTATGTTATCATGCCATATTATATTGAGCAGAAATTTCCAAGATGAAAGTGTGGAATAAAACCACTTACTTGAGGGCTTCTATATTCCTGTTAAGTATGAACCAAGTACATGTGGTTAATTCTCTTAAGCATTATATTTTGCATTTATCGGGATAATAGGTTTGTGCGTTTTGCAATGTTTTAATTTTTGCTTCGTTTTTTGCACTTAGGTTAATTAGATTAATAAATACATGTTTGTGGGTAGCATAGCTGTAAATCCTCACGAGACAACACTCGTCCTACTAGGGCCACCTAGAGGTTTGACGGCTTGTTGCATACGGTCAATGCAATCGTGTTCCCTACGAAAGTAGTGTTTACTTTTATGCATTAGTTCCTTTAGTTGTTTTCTTTGATTTTATTTTTATTTTGTTTTGCTAGGGACTAGCAAAATCTAGGTTTGGGGGTGTGATCTATGCATGAAATATGTATTTTATTATCTCCTAAAATTATGTTTATGCTAATGTTTAATTAGAATTAATGCTACTTTAATATAGTTTTTGGTTTTTGTAGAAAACAAGAGTAAAACGCAGAAATGGGATAAAACGCGATTCTAATGATTGAATATTCACAATTTCGATTGTGTATCTCTGATGGGACTGATTTAAGCTTCATGTTAAAGTTCACGAAGTCAGCTTTCCAATGCCACTAACTATTCGTAATTCGGAGTTCTGAGCAAAAAGTTATGATCATTGGAAATATCGCACCCGAAAGAGGCACAATTAAAGAGAAGAACCGTCAAGATGAGATTGGATGGATCAGATCGATACAACTGGTTTTTGTTTAATAAAGAGAAAAGAAATATGAACCGGTTCAACGGTTCAGAGTCTGGTCCGGTTCAGTTAAAATAAAAAGAAAAAAAAGGAAAAACCGGCCCAAGCCAAAGCTCAGGCCTTTCGTCCAAAAACATACCAAAGGCGCTCGAAGGAGGCTGAGCTCCGGCGGAGGTGGAGAGCCGGCGAGGCTGGTGACGGCGATGGAGACCGGTGGCGAGGATGACGGCGACGATCACGGCGGAGGGGCTGGCGAAGTTCATCCGTTCAAGAGAAAAAAAAACAAAACAGAGAACATAGCTCTGTCCGAGAGAGACGACGGAGGCTGTCGCTGGAGCTCGATCACGGTGGCGAGGTTTGACAGTGATGATGGAGGCTCGAACGGTGTGGATAGTGGCAATGGACAACGGGATCGACGAGCGGCGGAACAAAGCCATTCTCAATCACGAAACAATTCGAAAAAAAATACAGACATGTTAAAATTGAAAATTGCCGGATTTGATCTCGATTCGAATCCAACTTGGACTGGGAATCAACTAAGAGTTGGATTTGAAGTTTCAATCGCCTATAAAAACTGAGCTTGTGGCCGAGAAGAGGAGGTACGGCGGAGAAATTTCAGAGCTTTTGGAAAGGGATAACCGGCCCGAAAACAGACGATTTCCGGTGCGATTGTCGCCGGAATCCGATGGATTTGGCCGGAAGAAGTGGAGAGGAAGGAGTGGCCGGAGGAGAGGAAGAAAGCACCGGAAAAGACTAAGATTCTGAAGTGCTACAGTAACGGCTGCGCGAAGAAGACGATGAACAGTGCATGAACAGTACCCGTGAACAGTGAATAGTGATTTTTTGGTGAATAGTGCAAAATGACTCCAACAAGTCAACAACGTTCTCCTTGTCCGATGGTCGGCTAAATTCGCGTCCAAGGTGTAGATGAAGCCCTAGATTTGTGTTATTACTCTTGATTGTTTCATATAATACAATTGATATGATTATACTTAATGCTATTTCATGAATTTCTTTTGAGTGCTTGACCATAGACTTGATTGATATGTCCCAGTAAACTGAGACAGTAAGAATTGGGTAGTTGAGAATGGAGATAAGGAAAAGAGAAAAGATGGAGTCAAGAAGGACGAAGGAGGGAAAGGAGATGAGGTAGGGAGCCGGAGGAAGGGAAGAAGGAGAGGGGGATCTCTCAGCTGGGCCGGCGGCGCAACTGAGGGGGACGAGAAGCAAGAGGGGAGATTAGGGCAAATTCTTTCATAATCCATTAAGAGAGCATGAGCTCAAATATATAGTTCCCCTGATGAGCTACAACTACTCACTGGGCTATTTCCCTTTAGTTGGGCCTGTGGCCTTATTACAAATAATAATAAAGAAACTTGGGCTATTCCCTAATACTGGCCGGCTCGGCTATTCCCTAAGTTGGGCCGGGCTGGGCTATTCCCTAAGCTGGGCCGGCAGGTATATAATAAGTTGTAATAAGTGGAACATAACATTCCACCACGATCTGCTAATAGCCTTGACCTCAAGGCATCCAACCTGGAAATTTGGCCATAAACTCATCCTCGGGAAGCCAGGAAGCCTCGTCCAAGGACTTGCCCTGCCATGCAATAAGAACGTCTATGATAATGCGCCCAGATAGACGAACGCTGCGAGAATCCACCTTGGAAGCAGGAACCAAAGGTATGGAAGAAGAATTAGTAATAGGAGGTGGAGTAGGGACCAAAAGAGCCGGATCTCCAACAACACGCCGGAGACGTGAGATGTGAAATACGGGTGAACGGAAGAACCAGGCGGTAAGAGTAGTCTGTAGCCAACTTAGCCGATGCGCTCCGTAATCTGATAAAGACCATGAAATCGATGGGCCAATTTGATACTGGCGGGCTGATATAAGGAGGATTGGCGCGTAGGTAGAAAATTAACATAGACCCAATCACCAATGTGGAATTCGCGGTCACTACGGTGGTTGTCATAAATCTGCTTTATGCGGTTTTGGGTCAAGGATAAATTTTGCTTCAACTGCTATAATATATCATCCCGGGTTTGCAAAAGATAATCAACCTCACTGACCGAAGCGCGCTGAGGCACATAATGAAGCAAAGTGGGAGGAAGGCGGCCATATTCAATCTGGAAAGGAGAGAACCCAGTAGAAGTATGATAGGCGGTATTGTAGGACCATTCCACCCAGGGTAGGAACTGAAGCCAGCGACGTGGATTCTGCCCTGCAAAACAACGAAGATATTGCTCTAAACAGCGGTTAACAACCACCGTTTGGCCATCAGTTTGCGGATGATAAGCCGAACTCATAAGAAGGCGAGAACCTTGAAGAGTGAAAAATCCATGCCAGAATTGAGAAATAAAAACCTTGTCACGGTCCAACACTATAGTACGTAGCATCCCATGCAGTTTAGCCACATCTCGGACATAAAGATCAGCGACGGTCTTGGCTGTATAAGGGTGGCCCAGAGCAGAAAAGTGGGCGTACTTCGAAAGACGATCAACCACAACCATCACCACAGATTTCCCCTGCACGATCGAAAGAGCTTCAATGAAATCCACAGAGACATCTTCCCAGATTTGGTTGCAAGAGGCCCGCGGGAGTAACAGTAGAGACCTTTACACGTTGGCGCACCTCACATTCAGCCACAAACTTCTGGACGGAGCGTTTGATTCCACGCCATAAACAACACTGAGAAATACATTTGTAGGTGCAAAAGGAGCCCTCATGTCCTACCGTCGGTGTAGAATGAAAATGAGTCAAAATAGTATGACGAAGGGACTCACAATTAGGGACCCACAACCGTTCCTTCCAATAAATAATGTCATTCCGCATGGCATATGAAGGATCATCCAAAGTCTGTGACTGAAGTTTGTCCAAGAGAGTAACCGCCGCTGGGTCCTGCTGATAGGCCTGCTGCAAGTCGGTGAGGAAAGGGAACATAGGGGCGGACATACCCAAATGGGAGGCATCATCGAACTGGCGGAATAAAGCATTTGCAACAATATTCTCAGAGCCACGCTTATAGATCAGTTCATAATCATAGCCAAGCAATTTAGTCACCCAACGCTGCTGGGCAGGAGTAGCAATGCGCTGGTCTAAGAAGTACTTAAGTGGTTGGTGGTCCATGCGAATAAGAAAATGTCGTCCCAATAAGTATGGTCGCCACTTAGTCATAGCATGCACAATAGCCAACATCTCTTTCTCATAAGCCGAGAGGGACAAGGAGCGACCAGACAAAGCCTTGCTCGAGTAAGCAATGGGGTGGCTGTCCTGGAGCAAAACTGCGACGAACCCATGACTGGAGGCATCCGTCTCAACCACAAAGGGGCATGAAAAATCCGAAAGGGCTAAAACAGGGGCGGCAGACATAGTAGCTTTTATAGCATCGAAAGCTTGTTGGGCCATTGGGGACCAAACAAATGCACCCTTCTTAAGTAACTCGGTCAACGGAGCCGCCAGAGACCCATAGTGGCCCACGAACGGTCGATAGTAGACGGTCAATCCCAAGAACCCCCGGAGGCTTTTCAAGGAAGTCAGTACTGGCCAACTGAGCATAGCGGCCACTTTGGAGGGATCAGTTGACACTTCGCCATGAGAAATCACATGTCCCAAATAATCAACCTGAGAGCAACCAAAAGAACACTTGGACCGTTTGAGAAATAAAGAGTTGGCGCGAATTACCTCGAGGATGGTGCGCAAATGCTGCTCCCAAGAAGAGCTATAAACCAGTATATCGTCAAAGAAGACGAGAACAAACCGCCATAAGAAATCCCTGAATAAGTCATTCATAAGACCCTGAAAGGTGGCCGGAGCATTAGTAAAACCGAAAGGCATGACCAAGAATTCATAGTGGCCATCGTGTGTGCGAAAGGCTGTTTTGTGGATGTCCGCTGGATGCATACGTATCTGATGATATCCTGCGCGCAAGTCCAATTTAGTGAAGACCCGCGCATGGGTGAGTTCGTTGAGCAACTCTTCAATGATAGGAATGGCGTACTTATCTTTGAGAGTGATAGCATTGAGAGCCCTGTAATCCACACAAAATCTCCATGTACCGTCTTTATTCCTGACCAACAAGACTGGAGGGGAGTATGAGCTAGAGCTCGGGCGGATGATTCCCGTCAAAAGCATATCATGGACCAATTTCTCGATCTCAGCCTTTTGAATATGTGGGTACCTGTATGGTCGCACATTGGCCGGGGCAGCCCCTGATAGGATGGGAATATGATGGTCGTGTGACCGTGGGGGCGGCAGCCCCGAAGGCTCATGAAAGAGGTCCTCAAAATCCAACAGGAGGTTGTCCAAGTCAGGGGGTCCTCTCGAAGGGTAACGCCATTAGATGATAATAATTGCAATAAAAAGCCCTGAGGAGTACCATGTGTGAGTGAATCCACCGAAAACATAGAGTGAAGGATACCTGGAAGACCGCCCGAGAGCCTGACAGTCTGGCCGTCAATCGTAAACTGCATGGTCATAGTATCAAAATTCCAAACCACATCTCCGAGACCACGGAGCCACTATACGCCCAGGACCACATCAGCTCCTCGTGTAGGCAATAAATAGAGGTCCACAGAGGAGTGGCCCTGGATAATCAACTCTATGCAGGGACACATACCATCACTGCAGAGGTTCGAGCCATCACCAATGCGGACATCGAATGGAGACGAGGCTTGCAAGGGGCATCCTAGCCGCACAGCTACTTTATCATTTATAAAGTTATGAGTACTACCCGAATCGATCAGAACAGATACCTTTTGCTTCTTGATAGTGCCTTGGACGCGCATAGTCCGAGGCATATACGCACCCGAAAAGGCGTGGAAAGAGATCTCGGGTAGATCAGCATGGGGCAGGACTGATGCTAATCCAACCCCGTCCTCATCATCAGGGCCATCATCCCATAGACCCTCTAAAGCAAGGAGGGCACGGGTCTTACAGCGGTGTCCGGGCACAAATCGTTCATCACAATTGAAGCAAAGGCCCTTAGAGTGGCGCTCCTCCATTTGGGCCTGAGTCAGACGTCGAATAGGGTGTGGTGCTGTGGGAGGAGCATGGGAGTCACCCGGAGGGCCCTGGAAGGCTGGGGCCGTGGGCGGCCGAGAAGGGGGCCTCCAAGATCTCCGTTGCCGATTAAGTCTCTCCTCTGCAATCCAGGCGTCCTTAATGACCTCAGCCATGGATGTCCTTGGCTAGTGTCGAATAGCATCAGAAATCTCTATCTTCAGCCCGTGCATGAACTTGCCCACCAATGTTTCCTGCGTCCAATAGGGGAGACGGTTGGCTATGCGAATGAAGTCCATCTGGTAGGCACGCATGGTAGACGTTTGCCTTAAGGAGCTGATAAGTTCGTTGAAGTTTGCATATTCTGTAGGCCCCAATTGAATACAGAGCTCCTTCACAAATTGTTGCCATGAATGCCCAGGTTATTCTTGCTCATAATATTGGTACCATATCAAAGCATCACCCATGAGTTGAAAGGATGTTTCCGTTAATTTGTCCTCATCAGATCGTGTATCTTGGTAACGAAAGAACTTCTCAGCCTGGTATAGCCAATCCACCGGGTTGTCATCGCCAGAGTACTTTGGAAATTGTAGTCTGGCCAACCTTGTCTCTGCCACCGGTGGTCTCGGGCCATGGCGCTCATCTCTCATATGCCCTTGGTTAGCCCAACTAGATTCTGCCTGGTGAGTGTGCCAGTCAAAGTCCCACTCCTCCTCGTCAGAGCCCCGACCAGTGTATAGTAGCGCAAAAGGGGTTGAGGCCAGAGGTGGTCTAGTTCCCTGCGGCTCTGGTGCGCCGGCCCCTCTGGGTGGTGGATAGGGAGGGTGCTGGTCTTGGTGGCGGTTCCCCAAAGAAGGGCCTCTCGCGAATGAACCCGTCAGGAGGGGTGGAAGGACCCCCTTGTCAGTACGGCCTGCATTATTGTTAGCCCGACAGGGTTAGGCGATCAAGGGACTCGCAAACTGAAGCCATCTCTTTAAGGGACTCGCGAACTGAAGCCATCTCCTTTTGTGCTTGCTGCTGGCCCTGTATGAGAACTTGGAGCAAGGGTGCCAGGGAAGCCGTCAAGGCTTCGCGCAGATCCTCCCCTCTGGATGAGGAGGGTGGCGCATCATTGGAAGACTCCCCTTGCATGTTTGGCCCAGCCGCTGAGTGAGGATCATGGTCTGGCCGTGGGTTGCCTCTAGCCATCGCAAAGGGTCCTCGCGAGTTAAAGGATCGTTGCTCTGATACCAATGATATGTCCCAGTAAACTGAGACAATAAGAATTGGGTAGTTGAGAATGGAGATAAGGAAAAGAAGAAAGATGGAGTCAAAAAGGAGGAAGGAGGGAAAGGAGACGAGGTAGGGAGTCGGAGGAAGGGAAGAAGGAGAGGGGGATCTCTCAGCTGGGCCGGTGGCTCAGCTGAGGGGGACGAGAAGCAAGAGAGGAGATTAGGGCAAATTCTTTCATAATCCATTAAGAGAGCATGAGCTCAAATATATAGTTCCCCTGATGGGCTACAACTACTCACTGGGCTATTTCCTTTTATTTGGGCCTGTGGCCTTATTACAAATAATAATAAAGAAACTTGGGTTATTCCGTAATACTGGCCGGCTGGGCTATTCCCAGTGCAAAATGACTCCGACAAGTCAACAGCGTTCTCCTCGTCCGATGGCCCGCTAAATTCGCGTCCAAGGCATAGATGAAGCCATAGATTTGTGTTATTACTCTTGATTGTTTCATTTAATACAGTTGATATGATTATACTTAATGCTATTTCATGAGTTTCTTTTGAGTGCTTGACCATAGACTTGATTGATATGCATGAAATTAGATCTTTATAATTCCTATGCTTGGCTAAAAGTAGGCTGGTGTTAATTCTATGTCCGACCAAGAATAGTATCATTAGCCCAAATGATAATTCTATGCCCGACCAAGGATAGAATTACCTACAATAATTTATAGTGGATGAACTCTCGTGCCCGACCAAGAACGTGAGTGAATTCACTGTGATTTGTGTGTCTGACCATGAACACAAATTACCGTATCATGTCAATTTGAGCGTAATAATAATTGAGAGTAGTAATTGCATGTCTAGTGGTGGATTCTTTGCCTTGGTATCTTCTCCATATTAATTAAAATCCGATTTAAAGTAGTTAAATTTTATTGCTTTCTCTAGATTAATTAAAACAAAATTTGCTTTCACTTGAATTTGGTAAAATATTAGTCCATCCCTGAGGTTCGACAACCCTTAATACTCGTTGTAGTATAATTGCCTTGTGTACTTTCAAGGGTTTAATTTTAAATGATCATTGGACCCGAATGAGGTGCGCACATCTGTGCTATCATGAACCTAAAGATTACGATGATTATGTAGATTATGATGTTCTTTGGTTAATGGGTAACACTGGATCTGTATAAAACAAAAATTTAGAATGTATTACTACAATGTTCTACACTTTTACTATCTATATTATTACGCTATATTATATTGAGCAGAAATTTCCAAAATGAAAGTGTGGAATAAAACCACTTACTTGAGGGCTTCTATATTCCTGTTGATTATGAACCAAGTACGTGCGATTAATTCTCTTAAGCATTGTAGTTTACATTTGAAGGGATAATAAGTTTTCTTGTTTTGCATTGTTTTAATTTTTGCTTTGTTTTTGTACTTAGGTTAATTAATTAGATTTATAAATACATGTTTGCGGGTAGCATGGCTACAAATCCTCACGAGATAACACTCGTCCTACTAGGACCACCTAGAGGTTTAATGGCATGTTGTATATGCTTAATGCAATCGTGTTCCCTACGAAAGTGGTGTTTACTTTTATTCATTAGTTTCTTTAGTTGTTTTCTTTGATTTTGTTTTGTTTTGTTTTGTTTTGCCAGGGACTAGCAAAATCTAGGTTTGGGGGTGTGATCTATACATGAAATATGCATTTTATTATCTCATAAACTTATGATTATGCTAGTGTTTGATTAGAATAACTACTACTTTAACATAGTTTTTGGTTTTAGTAGGAAACAAGAGTAATACACATAAATGAGGTGAAAAATAACTCAAATGGTAAAATCATCATAACTTCATGTACAAATGTCGGATTGGACTGGTTCACATTTTTAAAGATTAGGAAGTCAGCTTTCCAATGCCACCAACCACGCACAATTCGGAGTTCGGGAAAGAAAGTTATAGCCATTTGAAGTTTATGAACAGTAACCACGATCGATTGGCTATCAATGCGATTGATCGCCTAAGCCGCAAAAGCAGTGTATTGAAGGAAACGATCAATCGGACCTCAAAACGATGGATCGTATCTATTAGAAATTTTGATCCGCGCAAGACAGTAACTACAATCGATCGGTATTATACGGCGTCGATCGCCAAAGCGATCGATTGGGGGAAATAATGAAGGAATTGCGATCGATCGGATAGCGAATGATCGGTAATATGGAGCAATCGATCGCCGTATGCGGAAAACCGAAATAAGACCTATTTCGACTCGGATTTGGAAGGGGACGTCGTGGTTTCTCTTCACTCTTATAAATAGGCCTTATGAGAGAACATTTTGGGCACCAGAGAATAGACTTTTGAGCTTTATTGGAGGCTAGAAAGGAGCAAGATAAGAAGTGTTTTGGAGCAAAGAAGAAGAAGGATTCATGACGATGGATCTACGTAAATAGGCTTTTCTTTTCTCTCTTTCTATGTGTAACTAAATTCTTTGTCAAGGCTTCATGAAGCCCTAGATGTGTATTGCTACTCTTGATAGTTTAATTTTATAAATGATTCATGCTTAATGCGATTTCATGAGTATTCTTTTGAGTGCTTGATCATAGACTTGATTGATTATGAATAGAATTAGATATTGATTGATTTTATGCCCGATCAAGGATAAGATTGATTACACAATAGTGGATGAACTTTCGTGTCCGATCAAGAACGTTAGTGAATTCATTAGTAATTCGTGTGTCCGATCAAGAACACGAATTACCATATCATGTCAATGTATGCTTAATAATAATTGAGAGTAGTAATTGCATTTCTAGTATTGGATTCATTGCCTTGATAATTCTCTGCATTGATTAAAACTCAGCTTAGTAGTTAAAGTTCATAGCTTTATTTAGATTAAACAAAAACTGCAACTTTCTTCTCTTGAATTTGGTAAAAGATTAATCCGTCCCTGAGGTTTGACAACCCTTCTATACTCACCGTAGTACAATTGCCTTGTGCACTTGCAAGGGTTTTAATTTTAAACGATCAAGCAACAATAGAAGAGCTTGGGCCGATGGAAGCAAGGCTGAAGCGAGAAGATTTGATGGACGACTCTAGGTAGGATGCTTTTACGCAATTTCCTATCTGCAGTTCTGTATTTTTTGCAGCTCTTTGCTATTTTGAGTTTGCAGTCAAATATTCGTGTTGTAACTCTTGATATTGAATTATTTATGAGTTCATACTCTAATATCCGTGTTTAGAAGCTTTGTTTGACATATACATATTGTGTATATTGTTTGATGCATCAACAGTGGTCGACTGTGATCACATAATTGATCTGACTCTTTGTTGTATGCTTTGAACTATGTCAAAAATGCAGAAACTCTGAGTCCTTCCTTGCTGCAGTTCTCCATAAATATCTCCTTATTGTCCGGTATTAGATGATACAATCCATAGGATATTATATATATTGCCTATATGCAAAAAATACAATTCTCTGGTTATTTGCTTAGAAATGGACCGATCCCTTTGCTTAGTTTTTGTGTCATCTCACGGTTTGTATAATAGTTTCAAAAGTACATCAGCATGGTTGGATTTTAAATATATTGTTTGAAGCCTGAATTTGCAATCGGATTTCAAAATATATGTCCTAATCTTGTGTGACATAAATATATATATATATATATATATATATATATATGTATGCGGACATGAGAGACCCTATGATATACTGACTGAGACCTTGATATTAGATTTAGGAAATCATTACTTTTCCATCCTTTCTAACATTTCTGCCTTTTCTACCTATTTGATGTTTACCTAAATCTGAATTCGTGTCCCTGCAACCCTATTGATAAATCTTGATATGCAGCGTCTCTTTGAGCCTTCCTCCAGGGTTTTACTTAATTCAAATGCATATGTTTCCTTGTTCAAACTCTCTGGTTATTTTACTTGGAATTGGCGAGTGTTATGATAGTTTGCTTTTGGTTAATTACCTCAGGATTAGCACTTATTCTCATATATGTTTGCTGGTTAGAAACATCATCTTGACCTCTTTTGTGTGAGAGTAATTCAATTTCCATGTTAGGTCGTTAACTTGGAAATATCTGTAGTATGGTCCGCTCATGGACATGATTCAAGGTATAATCCTTCTTGACGAGTTTCAAGTATAATTGCTGAATATTCTCTTCTCTCGGTCGTTAAATAAAAGATTCATAGTATGCTCAGCATAAGCCATGACCGAGACAGAGACTCATGTTGTCTCTGTAATTATGGAAGGTCATTCCCAACTAGGTTGCTCCCAGCCCTTTTGTGGCACCCTGCGCATTTGATTAGATTTTTAGGCATCATCAAGGCCTATACAGTCTCCGACCATTGTGTCCACAAACACCAATGGTACCCACGTCACTAGAATTCATAGCAGGGTTATACGAGATCCTCTAGAGGCGTATGGGCTAAGTTGTCCGTGTGACAACTGAATTACTTGAGAGCAAAAATTCATTACTCCAATCATCGTTCTAAGAGATTCATGTTGTGGAGTCTGATTCTTTTGTCTGGATGTCGTGTTCCCCTCATGCTTGCATTAAATTTGGCAGTTCGTGTTACTGCATCTAATCTCTCTATTATTCACATTCTATCTTATCATATAATTGATTCTCTTTCTTTATTTCTATTGCGGTTTTACGTTCTACTGAGTATTTCTATGAGTACTCATGCATCCTCTAATGTAGGTTTAGCAGCAGATCAAGATTAGATGATAGCGGATTAGAGTTGGGTGCAGCGAAGAAGCTAGATTTCTAGACTTTCATTTTATTTTAAGAACTTTTATAATAAGGCTTTGGACCCTTATAACAAACCAAGTTATTATTATCTTTTATTCTAATTTTTATTAACAGATAGTCTATCCTATGTGATTGTCATTATACACTTTTCACTGTATTGGTGTGAATGATGGTGTATCTGTAATGCCTCAAGTCTTCAAGAATTAAAAATATATTACTCTGATCCATGGCTGAGACATACAACAAACAAAGGATACAATTGCACCAAAAATGGTCGAAGTGCTTGACCTGCCAATGGCACCTTCTTACTACTGTTGTCACTTCCCTAGAATTTGAAGCAGAGAAAGACATTCAATTTGGACGTGAGCGAAGACCAGATAGTACTTTATACACAAAAGTTCACAGTAATACCTTAACTGGGAAAAAAAAATACTTGAAGTCGAAAATAATATGCGACTGCTGCTCTCTGTACATTAGTCAACCTGTTCGAGGTATAAGTCTTATTCAGTTCATAGCACAGTTTCAATCCTATGTGGCAGATTGTTTTACTACGAATACCTTCTAGCTTTCTTTTCACGAACCTGACAATGAACACCACGACGACCACTATATACCCATAGTCTTTGCTGAAAGTCAAAATCCTATGTGTTACACATAACGATTGATGCATAAGCCTGCTTTGAATGAAGAGTCAATATGAAATTGTGGGCTAACTACCATAAGAACGTGTTAGATCAGCCGAGAAAATAAAAAATAAAAGCTCCATATTTTCCATGTACTACTTGAAGTGAGCAAATATTGATATAAAACCATATATACATATAATACCAGAGGATGCAAAGTTGATTAAATCAACGCAAATCCTCTAAGTGTAAGTCTGTCATCCATCTCGAAATACATTAGTAATAGTTGGCGCTCACACCTATAACAAACTAGGAGAAGAAGATATACTAATCAGCTATCTGAACTTCGAACTAGTGGATTATTCCTCTATGTGATGGCCTTGATAACTGGGGTTTGCAAATATTGATATAAAACTATATATACATATAATACCAGAAGATACAAAGTTGATTAAATCAACGCAAATCCTCTAAGTGCAAGTCTGTCATCTATCTCAAAATACACTAGAAAATAGTTGGCGCCCACGCCTTATTACAAGGTTTAAGAACAAACCAGGAGAATAAGAAGATATGCTAATCAACTATGTGAACTTGGCTATCTGAACTTGGAACTACAGGCATCGTTTTTTTAATGCTAAATATCAGTTTTTATATATAAGCTGCATATTGCTCTTAGCCATCTTTCCAATCATCATAGATAGAAGCTAAAGGATAAAAAGACACATATGTAGCTGTGAATCACATTGAAATCCCTGGCATTCCCTGGATGTATGAAAGTGTTAAGATCACAGCACTTGGGGGCTTGGTAGAAATTTAAGTGTGAATTTTAAAAATGATAAAGTGAACCTGAAATGCGCTTTGCTATTGCACATGACGGAGGCAACCAGCTATAGCTGGTTAAAGAGTAGGCAATGGGTTAGCTTGTGAGATGAGTTGTATGAAGCTGTGTGAAATTTTTTTTTTTGGGTCAACTATGAGGATGTGTTTTTAAAGTGCTTACCGAACATTTACCATGATGTCACTATTCAATAAAAACTACACCCTGCTTCCTGTTTTAATATCTCCATGTAAAAGAATTATTTTATTGGATGAGGTTCAAAGTCCACTTCAAATGACCATATAGAGCATCTAAAATGGGACTGTTGTCTTTTCCAAATGGAGCATCTCAAACGAGGAGGAGTGAGTACTAGTTATTTAAATACTGCAGATGGTGTACTAATTGTTGTATCCTGTATTTTTAAGGTAATTGTTATTATTAGTATTTATTCTATTATTTGATTAAATTGAAATATCTATTTGGAGTAAGACCCACTTAAGTTTCTTGTGAAGTGGGGCAACACTTTACACTTGAATTTGTTGGGGGATCATGTGAGTTGAGGAGTAGAGAAGTGAAGACCGTAGTCACGGCCTGTATTATGAAAACCATTTTTAAATTAGAGTAGTAGCGAAAAATTAGTGGATTATTCCTCTATGTGATGGCCGTGATAACTGGGGTTTACAAATATTGATATAAAACTATATATACATATAATACCAGAAGATACAAAGTTGATTAAATCAACGCAAATCCCCTAAGTGCAAGTCTGTCATCTATCTCAAAATACACTAAAAAATAGTTGGCACCCACGCCTTATTACAAGGTTTAAGAACAAACCAGGAGAATAAGAAGATATGCTAATCAACTATGTGAACTTGGCTATCTGAACTTGGAACTACAGGCATCGTTTTTTTAATGCTAAATATCAGTTTTTATATATAAAATGCATATTGCTCATAGCCATCTTTCCAATCATCATAGATAGAATCTAAAGGATAAAAAGACACATATGTAGCTGTGAATCCACATTGAAATCCCTGGCATTCCCCGGATATATGAAAGTGTTAAGATCACAGCACTTGGGGGCTTGGTAGAAATTTAAGTGCGAATTTTAAAAATGATAAAGTGAACCTGAAATGCACTCGGAGGCAACCAGCTATAGCTGGTTAAAGAGTGGGCAATGGGTTAGCTTGTGAGATGAGTTGTATGAAGCTGTGTGAGATTAATTTTTTTGGGTCAACTAAGAGGATGTATTTTTAAAGTGCCTACCGAACTTTTACCATGATGTCACTATTCAATAAACCCTGCTTCCTGTTTTAATAGTTCCATGAAAAAGAATTATTTTATTGGATGAGGTTCAAGGTCCACTTGAAATGACCATATAGAGCATCTAAAACGAGATTGTTGTCTTTTCCAAATGGAGCATCTAAAATGAGGCGGAGTGAGTACTAGTTATATAAATACTGCGGATGGAGTGCTAATTGTTGTATCCTGTATTTTTTAAGGTAATTATTATTATTATTATTTATTCTATTATTTGATTAAATTAAAATAGTTTTTTGGAGTAGGACCCACTTAAGTTGCTTGTGAAGTGGGCAACACTTTATACTTGAATTTGTTATTTGTTGGGGAATCATGTGAGTTGAGGAGTCGAGAAGTGAGGACTGTTTGACTCAGTCTTACTACTAACGTTGGGAATCTGTTTGGTTAAGCCCATATACTTAGACTTAGGACTGACTGTTACGATTAGAGAATCCAGAGCGAGAAAATGGAAGACAAACTCTACAATGACAAAGTTGAGACTACATAGGGGCCAGTGTCGTCTTGTATGACACTTCAGGAATCCGGCGAGCATCTGCGGTCCCTCGGGGACTACGGTTGTTAATGGAGCTCTCCCCACCCTCTGAGAAGCTCTTCCTTCTGTAGTTGATGCCGAATATGTTTTTTTATTTCTTCCTCCTAGCATCCATGGTTTTTCGTTTGTTGTTAACTTTTTCCTTTTTCTGTTTAAGGTAGAGTTGGAAGTCGTCCATTCTTAACGCAGTGTGTTAGGCGTACTAAGTTTACAACTTCTTTTTCTGAACTTTTTTCTAGCCTGAAAGGTATTCGACTTCTGCTATTCAATGCCTCTGATTGACTGCGTTTTTTAAGCTTTCGTGTAGTTGATTCAATTAACGGAATTAGTTACCGTTTCTCTTTGTGGATTCAAGGACTTTGATTGTTGCAAAGGCTTTTGAAGAAGTTGTCTTTTTTTTTTCTCGATTCAAGCAGTTGTCGTTTCCGTGGTCACAGATGGCATTTTTCCTCACCATAAGTTGGACCCGCAGGATCACTTCATGCAGAATCCCCCACCACCTCCTTCCCCGTCCATATTCCTCTCAATCAACTTCACCTGAAGTTCCTTTTATAGACTTTCGCCGTCCATGTGCCATCCAGCGAGTCCCAATCCCCCAACCCATGGCACCATTCCTCTGTCTTACCCCTCGCTTTGATTCCCAGCCAAAGCTCCTCAAAGGCCGTTCCATTGACTTCGACATTTGCTGGTCCTTCCACTGTCGTGACGGATCTGAGTCTGATTGGAGAGACGATATCGTTGCCATTGCGAATTCCATTCAGATTATCAAGAGACGTATTAAGGTCATCCACTTTTGAATCTATTTCTCGCCCTGCATTGAGGTTTACCACTTTGTTTTTTGTGCCAGTGAATTTCCCAATTTTGACTTACGGCAAAATGAATTTTGTGCTCCATTATTGTGAGGCAGTGGCGAAATTTGGTGCTTCGGGCAGAGCGTTTGTATTCTGAGATGAGCCGATCAGACTTTTGTGATAACTCAGAGTCTGCAGAAAGTCTCCGTCGGGAGCACAAAACGTGTATGCAAAAAATTAGGGAAGTGGAAGGATTTGAGCAAGAGCTGCTGAAACATATCGAGGATATGAGATCGACGTTGGAAGTCAACGCAGAATTAGCAGACAAGAAGATCAATGTTGGCACATGACTATTTACTTCATTGTGTTCTCATCAAATCAGCATGCAGCTTTTTGGATAATGGTCCCTCTGTCTTGAAATACCTGCCACATCTTTGTGTTAATAACACTACTCATTTTTTTAGGCAGGTATTTTAGGATGGAGGGAGTATGTATTAATGCCAAGTTCATCTAAATCATTGTTTTTTTTCTTCTTTTTTTTTTTATAATTGTTTGACAAGGATACTGAGGAAGCGTTGCTTAGGATGAGAAGGGACATGAATGAGAGAGAGGTTAAGGCACTTGTATCCGGTGATCATGATTCCTGCTCGTGCTTTATAGAGGTTTATTACTTGTTCTTTTTGCTTCTCTTGTGTTGATTTAATGAGCAACAGGAGGTGCATTTTATTAAATGTGTAGAGTAACTTACTTTTTATTCCTGGCTTTGAGCCTAAACCCTAAACCCTAATGCATATGGGTCAGTGATTTTATATTTGACTACTCCTTCAGCAGTGCCCAGAGCTTGTACCTGTAAAATTTTGTACAAAAGAGATGACTTTTGCTTTGTTGTTGCAAGTGAATGTAGGTACAGGCAGGACCAGGAGGAACAGTGAGTATGGAATCAGCGGCCATGATTATGAATATGTACAAAGCATGGGCTCGACGTCGTGGATTTGAAGTCATGGTGGTAGATGAAAGGCCCGGTGAAATTACAGGAATCGAGGTCCATTTCAACACCTTTGTCATTTCTTAACCTCCCCATATATTTGATATATAACTTTGTGGCATTTCTATTTCCAAAAACTAGCCAAACTGTATGTGCAGAAAGGACTATAAATTTTTTATCTATGCTACTGTAACAACATTACTAGGTTTCCAATTATGGAAATCCCATAATATGAGTTGGACACATAAAGCCAGTAAAAAGATTATCAGAGTTTTTCACTTATAATTAGGAGTATATTTGATTCCTGATTACTTAGTATCCAATTAAGTAATATTCTTAGTAGGTTCCTAATATGGAAATCTCCTAAGCCCTTGACTCCGGCTATTAATTACAAACCTATTAGTATCATTGATAATGTACAGGACTAGTGGAGGGAATATTTGAGAACCCACTTATATTATACACTCTAAATTTTGAAATGCATTTTAGGTTAGACACTCATAATCCAATTTGGTGTTTCAGCGTGCAACGATCAAAGTGGATGGTGACTGTGTGTTTGGATATGCCAAAGCGGAAGATGGTGTCCACAGATTGGAGTGGATACCATCATTTGATTCTGAGAAGCGCCTACATATTTCTCTTGCTGCAGTGTTTGTGATGCCAATCTTGGAGGATCGTCGATACCAAATTAATGAATCTGACCTTCAAATTGAGCGATTTCGTGCAGCTGGAGTCCAACACACAACAGATAGTGTTGTTAGAATATTGCATATCCCAACAAATGTATCTGCTACATGTCAAAATCAGAGGTAATCTAGCTGGTGTCATGCCATTTATGTAATTCTCTTAATTGAGTGATTTGAAAAAATAGAAATAAAATTATTTATTAAAGTGACATTTAATCTTTATTAAAAAAAAGCCGATTAGTCTGTCGGTGTTGGGGATTTCAGGAATAAGTAGTCGGATATTTTGTGGGATTGTATTATTCCTTTCTATATTGAGTGGTTGTGATTGTGAGATTGCAACAAGCTTAGTTTACCTTTCATTTATGTTCTTGGAGATGTCTTTGGATATGACTTGATCTTGCGATACGGTGTAAGTAACTGGGTGAAGGGCCAAAGTTTCTTGGTTACTTCCTTTTCTATTCGTTTTCTTTTTATGCTCGTGAAGTGGAATCCAATCTTCCTGTGTCTTTACCTATTTTCGCAAAATATTCATACTGGTATTACTTTTAGATATAAATGCATTTTGCACCAGCGTTCTTCATTATGGCTTCGCTACACTGGTGTTCTAAAAAGGTTGCATAGTTTATGGAGGTTGTGATCTTATTTTGCTCTCCCATAGAGCTTAAACTGCTTGTCTAGGACATGTAGCTGGTGTCATGTAGCACTCACGACTTGCAGGTATTTTTGAAAAGTCAATGTCAGATTTTATTAGCGATTAGACCGCATTATCAACTCCAGAAAGCATTGGAGAGGATGATATTTCTTAAATGACTTTTGGTTGAAGAGTTATGTGAAGAATGCTCTATAAATTTGGGAAGCCATTAGTAGGTAGTTCTTCAGGGATTTAAATTAGGCCATCAGAACTACGTTAGATTATGATCCGCTTGAAGTTAAAGTGGTACGTAGGCAGCAGCATCAAAGGCTGATTTATGTCCGATCTCTCACACACATTTACACTTTTGTTGGTATGCTATGATGTTTCAGGAAAGCCTTGATAATCGGGTTGTTACATAATGTGTTTTGTTTCATATGCTTGTGTTTATGGTGTTCCTACATGATGAATCTTGGGTATGTTCATGTGCTACACTTTCAGTGAGCTAATATTGATACGATAGCATATCTAAAGTGATCAACCTGGGAAATTACAGAGGTGATAATTATGTGAGAGATTTACAATGTGCAAGTTTTTTCAATTATCATAGGTTTTGCATATGTAGTTGTAAATACAAAGAAAACTATGCCAAAATTTCTGTAGAAATTACGAGTTTTCAATTATCTTAATTCTAACTCTTCATGTGAGGTTTTTAGATGAGATTTAAAAACCCGGGTCGTTTCAGTGATCTAGCTGGTGTCCTTCCAATTATGTAATAGTCTTTGTAATTAAGTAATTTAAGCAAAATAAAAGTAGAGATCTATTAGAAGTGACAATTACAATAGTAGAGTAATAATATTGTTTTTTTTTTTTTTTTGTTATATTAGATCGCAACTTCAAAGCAAAGCAATGGCCATGGAACTACTCCAGTCTAGGTTAGACCAGCTTGTTATGACCAGCCAAGAGCAGTTGAATGCTAGAGAGTGTCTTACTAAAATCAATTGGGCCAACCAGATACGAACTTACTGTCTCCATGTAAGCCATGTTGCAAAGTTCTAGGTGATTTTTTGTCGATATTAGTTAATAGGCAATTCCTAATTCATTATTCATCTATTTCCTCTGCAGCCAAATCGCATGGTCAAGGATCTTCGATCAAACTATGAAGTTTCCGACCCTGATTCAGTTTTGGAAGGTGATATTGATGGCTTCATTTACAGTGTTTTATCTAAGTCCTTAGATGAAGATATGGACCAAAGTAAATGTGTGCTGTATTACGACTAGGCTTTTTATATCCTTCTCATTAGCTTTTTTAGTAGTTCATTAGCAGCCTCTCACCAATTAATGCTATGACCCATAATTTCAAGTCAAGTTTATGCTGAAACAAGCAGAGGTATGCATACTAATAAGTTGCCAACAAACTGTGTACTTAAAAGGCTGAAAGTTATGAAATTTGTATTCCTAAGCGAAAATGATAGGCTGCTACTTGGACGTTATACTATATTGTATATGTAACATTACTGTGCACTATATGTGCTATGTGGTATCGCTATGAGTTAAACACAATTGGTATGGTCTTTAAAAATTAAAATTATGGCAGTCACAATTTAGACTCTTAATTTATAAGCGAATTCTATTAAAGCGAAGAAAACTGTTGTTAGGTGGGCAATATACATTATGATTTAACCAATGATCTTACTAATTTGTAGTGAACTTCAACTTGTCGAAAGATATAGTGATCTTCTTGAAAGCTTTTACTCCCTCTAAGCTCTCTTCCCTCTTATTAGTCCCCTGTGTTTTTTTTTATAATTAAAAATTAATATTAAAGGAACAAAAGATAATACAAGGATAAAAAATTATACCCAACTCCTTAACTCAGGAGAATTTAAAAGGGGCAGCCCCTTAAAAAAGCTCCAATGCAATCCTCTTTTTCAAGAGACGCGATCGATCTGGAGGTAGGCGATCAACCGTGTTAAAAGGACGATCGATCATGAATGAGGCAAACAATCGTGCCCCTAGTTTGTACGGGGGAGAGACGATCAATTATACACTCATATGCAATCGATCAAGAGGGTGGCGACCGATCACCACAACAGAGCGATCAATCGTGCCCAATGTACATCAAATTCCAATAGATATAATCGATTGTGATTCCTGTTTACAACAACACTAGTAGCTAGTAGATACGATCGATTGCCGGGGGGGGTGGTTACAAATTTTTGGATTGATTGACTAATTCCACACATTCTCTTCACTCAAGAATTCCGCACCTCCCATAGAGTGTGTAATGACCCCCACCCCCCCCAATCTGTCTTCCCAAGTTACACCTGGGTCGATAGAGATTAGTGACGCAGCACTCAAGAGCCATCTTCTGGGTTTTAAAACAGATAATAAGACAGAGGGGGAGCCAAGGATGGCCGAGCCACTCGGCGATGCCGGCAACTGGCTGCGACGCCGGCGACAACGCACTAGCAGGAGGAGGTTGCCTCCGGCAACATTCTGCAACCTCCAGTGAGCGGCGAATCAAAGCCAAATGCGTATAAAGGTCGGATCTCGTACCCGCCTCATCATTATTTTCTGTATTTATGTTATCTGTATCTTCGTCGATGGAAGCGACGAAGGCGCCGGCAGAAGAACCACCACCCATCTCCATCGACATATCTGCCCGGACCACAGGCAGGCGAGGAAGAGGACGAAGAAGGGATAGCAGGAGCCAAAAATGGGCCACGAGGCTCCAGGGCAACGGCGGAGCAGTCGCCGGCCTGGAAAGCCACCAACTTGGCGGCGAGCCGCTACGACAGCAGTCGCCGGAGCTCGAGCCACCAAGGGGTTCGAGGAGAAAGGAGAGAGAGGTGAGGCCACCAATGTCGGGGACCAACGGCTACCGCCGTGGCGGCAACCCACCACTGGAAAAGCCGGTCCGGCAGCGGCAGGCTAAGCCGGCTGCCGTCTGGAACCAATGATGAAGACAGTCGGTTCAAGGGTGAACCGGTTTGGCAGTGAACCGAACTGGGCATTAATATTGAACAAAACCCGTTCATATTGAACTATCACTAGACATCCACCGGTAGTTAGTATGGCATTCAACCGACGATAGCCTCTGCCTATCTATGTTTTGCGGTGCAGTATGGTACATACAGAGCCAGCGAGGTGCATAGGCTCATTTTTATTATTTTAGGCTTTTTGATAAATGATTTGTAGCCTAATTGGTGTATTAGCTTTGTGTGCTTTATGTTATTGTATTTATGGGTGTTTGTTCTTGATGTTATACTAACTGATAGTTGAAGGCCTTGGTGATAAGAAAAACCCAACTAATAAATCCAAATGGTTTAGAGACTTAATCATTTTATGAAGATAATAAAATGATGATATGTGAAGATTAAGTTTGAAGGTTGAGAATAACCTAATGAAGATAATGACTAAAATGTAATTAGGATTGTGAATCAGTTTTGATTGGTAGTGACTCAGAACTATGGCCACGAGTTCCATAGTCGAAGCATGTTGGGTCTTAAGGCAAAGAGGGGTAAGCTACAATGCTTCGGCGTGAGGGTGAGAGTGGGTTGCCACATGAGCATATTTCCTTGGCCATAGAGGGCCTTTGCTCCACGCAGCTGGAAGGAGTAGTGATTATCTTGAATGAAGTTGGGTCCACTTAGCTCCGACATTGGAAACCATGTGACATGGCTATGATGATTAAAAGTGGATCAGCTATTACAGTGCAGAGATATTGATGAGATTTGATTGGAACTGTCTATCATGTGGGAATGACATTCAGTGAGTCTGTTTATTGAGACAAAAAGGTAATTATTGAACCTAAAATTGGAAAGCAATAAAAAACTTTGCTCAGAAGATTAATAAAAGAATCAAGTGGAATTCTATAATAGGCTGCGTAAAATATTAATGCAAATCTTGTTTATTTTGATATGTTGATGATTGTGTTACGATATCCCACTGAGTATTTTTATACTCCGCATCCGCTCATGATACATGCTCTTTAGTAGAAGACTGTCTTCACATAGCTCCTGGTGGTAGACGATCGAGAATAAGGTTGACTTGACAGCTTCTAAGTAAGCATCAGTCTCCTTTCTTTTATAGTGTATTTTGAGATGGATGATAGACTTGCACATGGAGGACTTGCATGAGTTTAATCGACTTTGTATCTGTAATAATTGTCTTTCAAGATATTTGTGAACCCCAGTTATCACGGCCTAGATGCTTAGTCAAAAATTTTCAACTAATGATTTCTCGCATAGAGGAATAATTCTTTGGTTTTCCGCTACTACTCTGATTTAATCAAGGTTTTAAAAATACGGGTCCTGATAGAGTGTGCACGAAAGGGCACTGTATGAAGCAAATATCCTTAAGCTGGAAGGCGTTGAGGATCTCCTTGATTCTATGGATGAGGTTTTGTCCTACAATATAGGTCTCAAGCTTTTTATCTTCAAATATTCGTCTGTTCCTCTCCTCGCAAATCATTGTGATAAAACTAGTGAACCAAGCTTGGATTATATAGCCTGCATATTTGTTGTTTCTAGCGAACTGAGTCAACCAATCTAGTTCCATCGAGTAGCTCCCGATTGTATGATAAATGTTGCAGTTGCGCAAAAAAATACGCCAGATCACCTTAGCATAGATGCATTCAAACAGTAGATGATTGATTGGTTCTTCTCTTTTCCTGCATAAGACACATCTGTTTACTAAAGGGATCCCCATTCTTTTTAAATTGTTTAATGCGAGAAGCCCGTCATTGAGTGCAATCGAAGCACAAAAGGAGTAACGGTTTACCTGATGCTTGAAGCATATGGGGTCATGCCATGGAACATTACCATATTTCACTCTGTTGGCATCCCAGGCACTCTTAAAAGTGAACTTTCCGGATTGATTGAGCCACCCATAAAAATCCTCCGATTCAGTAAGCACAGGAATATGCTCTAGGATTTCCGCCTTAGCGAGATCCCCTCTTCTTGAAAGTAAAGAGTTTTCCGGAATTTAAATAGTCAGCAATTGATTCATTTATGGTGCCGCCCAGTTCAAGAACAGTTCTGTTGCCGAATTTATGGACAAGAGCAAGCGGACCACTCTATGGATCTAACCACATTCGTATTGTGCACCTATTTCTAATGTTGACAACACATCTCTCCTGCATAAAAGTTTGCATTTGGAGTATAGATTTTCAAGCATAAGAACAATGTTGATGTCTGGCCATCTAGGTGGAGTTGTTTCTAAGATAAATATCATGAATCCATAAACACCATAGAAATTTTTTCTAGGTTACACATCTCCAAAAAAGGTTTGCAAGATTTGCATTGTTTATGTCTTGAATGCGTATGATCCCAAGACCTCCTTCTTTGAGTGGGCGACAAAGCTTTTGCTAGGATATATTATGAAAATCATTGAGTTGGGTAATACCTTTCCATAGGAATGTAGCCATGATGCCTTCCACCTTTCGACAAACTTATTTAGGGAGTTTAAAGCAAGATGTCCAGAAGTTTAGTGCACCAATGACCGACTTAATCAGTTGTAATTGGTGGAAAATAGCACTCCTCTTGTTAATTTGCTTCCCGCCTTTTAGTAATTCAGAGATCTCTCCCTTGGAATGCATTTGTATCTTCTACTACTAGCTTGTGGCCTGTAAAGAAGCTTGGCTGTGACCTGTTTTGGTCTAGACCAGATCTCGCAGCAGAGGCATGACCTAGCCAGAAAGGTTGCAGCCTTCACTCTTGCGATAGGAGCTTGGCTGGCACGGCCATGGCCAGCAGCTGGAGGTTTGGTTCTACGTGGTCCAAATCTGGCTGTTGCTAGTTGTTGCCGCTGGCCATAAGTGCTGGAGAAGGCGAGGTGGCCCTAACACCTCTTCAGGGGATTATAGCAGTAGAAGCTGGACTGACTGCACCGCTGTTGCCACTGAAATGTTTTTTTTTGAAGGAAAAAAAGGTGACTTTTCAGCAATCAGCACCCCAAAATTCCTCAATAAGCCAAGTTTTTTACAAGTTGGGAAAGTGATCCCAACTTTTATAATTCCCAAAATGAAATGCCCACTGAAAATCTCATCCCACTCCAAACTTGAGCTCACATCTCTGTTTTTAACGTCCCCGAGTAATTCACAAACTATTTGAATATTCAGCAAGTTGGGACCTCAGAAAACTATCTGCCAAACCAACAACCAGCTCCACAAATTTGTGACTTTATGTTATCCGAACATCCGAAGATGTCGCGTTGTTCGGCTCTTTGGAAACTCTCCTCGAAACACCCGCTTGCAAGGAAGCACGGATACAGACAAGGGTAGGATACGATACGGGTGTGGTAAATTGGTAATTTTTTTTAAAAATCATGATACAATACGGGGGAATAGTTATATTATAATATCTGGTTTTATACATCTTTAATCACATTTTAGGTTACTTATGTTTTTAATGTCTGCATTAAATATTTAGGATTTAAAGAAGAAATATATAATTGATATTTGATTTATAGTTAAGACCCGCATGTACCCATATTGGACGGGGTACAATACGGATACAATATGGGTATGGCTCCCATTTTGGAGTATCAATGCTTTTTTTTTATATAATTAAATATTAATATTAAAACAAACAAAACAAAGTACAAGGATAAAAGATTACAATCAACTCCGAAGACCCCTTAAAAGGAATTCCAAAGCATTCCACTTTTCCATAAGCCTCGAGGGGCGCGATCGAGCAGGTGAAAGGCAATCGATCGCCATAGTAATCCACAAGTTACAGTACATGCGATCGATCAGGAACGGGGCGATCGATCACGCCCAGCTTGCAACCCCATATGACCTAGGCGATCGAACGAGGAGGGAAGGGATTGATCGCCATAGCATTACACTTTTTACAGTATTTATGATCGATCGGGGGGTGGACGATCGATCACCAGAACAATCCACTTGTTTCCGAGAGGGCGATCGATTGTGCCCCTTGTTTACAACAATTCCAGCAGTTATGATCGATCGGAAGGGGATTGATTGTGCCCCTTGTTTACAACAGATTCCAATACTTACGATCTATCGGGGGGAGGGCGATCGATCGCTGCATAACAGAAACTGGCCGAACTGAGGGACCAAGGCTGAACTAAGAGACCAAGGCAAGCTGACCGCACCAGCAACTTGATCAATGCCGAGGAGAATCAAACACCAGAGAGGATGACCGATCAGGGGGTACCAATGGATCACGACTTCTCCGCAATATCCAGAGCCAAAACAAAAGGGACCAATCATACCAAAACTGCACTATCACGGTTTTGCCCAAACCCTCTCTTCGCTCAAGGATTCATCTCCTCCCATAGAGTATGCAAGAAAGGGCAGTGTGTGAGACGCAGGTGCGGTCAACTATATGGATGAGGTTTTGTCCTTAAGCTGGAAGGCGTTGAGAATCTTCTTACCTTTGTGGATGAGATTTTGTCCCACTACATAGGTCTCATGCTTTTTATCTTCAAATATTCATCAATTCCTCTCCTCCTAGATCATTGTAATAAAACTAATGAAACCAGCTTAGATTATATAGCTTGCATATTTGTTGTTTCTCGCAAACTGAATCAGCCAATCTAATTCTATAGAATAGCTCCCAATTGTATGGTAAATGTTTCACTTGCGTAGGAAAATACGCTAGATTACCTTAGCATATATGCATTCAAAAAGTAGATGCTTGACAGATTCTTCTCTTTTCCTCCATAAAACACATCTGTTTACTAAGGGGATCCTACTTCTTTTCAGATGGTCTAATGTGAGTAAGAGTAATCCATCATTGAATGCCATCCAAGCACAGAAAGAGTAAAGGTTTGCCCGATGCTTGAACCATAAGAGGTTGCACCATGGGACATTACAAATTTCACTCTGTTTGCATTCCATGCACTCTTAAAAGTAAACTTTCTAGATTGTTTGAGCTACCCATAAAAATCCTCCAACTCAATAAGCGCAGGAATATTCTCTAGGATTTCCGCCTTTGCAAGATCTCCTCTTCTTGAAAGTAGCTAATCACTTTGGATTTTTTCGGATTTTAAAAAGTCAGCAATTGACTTATTTATAGTGCTGCCCAGTTCAAGAACAGTTTTGTTGCCAAATTTTCGGACAAGAGTAGGCGGACCACACAATGAATCCAACCACATATGTATTGTGCACCGATTTCCAATATTAAGAACACATCTCTCCTGCATAAAAGCTTGCAATTGAAGAATAGATTTTCATTCATAAGAACAATTTTGAGGTCTAGCCATCTAGATGGAGGTGTTTTTAAGATAAACACCATGAATCCATAAACACCACAGAGACTCTTTACAGGATACACATCTTCAAAAGAGCTTAGAAAGATTTGCATTGTTTATGTCTTGAATGCATATCATTATCCCATTTAATAACTTACACAAACCACCACTTACAGCCATGCCTTGCCTTCACATGGATCTTCTCAATTTTGAGTTGAGATATCATGCTCACAATACTAGCATGCCCAGCAAATACATTAATACCAGAACAAACCATAATCATTCCTCTCCATAGCAGAATAATATAGCACGGTACTGACTTCAGCCTTAGTGGAAATCATACCCAATATTCCCAAACCGGTATCACAAACCAAATTATGATCATATTTAAGTTATGCATTGTATTGTAGTAAATTACACAAACAGCAGAATTTGCTGTCGGCTGGTTCACTGTTAGTTGACCAACAACCTGCCGATAGTGCAATTTGATGTGCTCTTTTATCTAACGTTTAGATTACACTCTTTACACTTATTCAATCATATGTAACACATTCTATTATAAATTTATATATATATATATATATAGAGAGAGAGAGAGAGATATCTTAGCACATTCAATGAGTGTAAAAAAGGTGAATTCATGATAGTGCATCTCAATTATAGAAGCTTCACATGAATGGATATTTATCATCATACCCACCGGGTATCCAAAATCTTAACCATAAACTTAGCAGTTTCAAATCTTAATATAAATACATCATTCATTCCCTATGACATCAGAGAGTACACATAACACATCCAATACATGGATTCAAGTCAAAAAGAGGAATACACCTTGCTGTTCCACTATCAGCAGCCTGTCTGTCACCTCTGAGCAGTGCAACTAAATAGTGCATATGCAATTTTACATCATTTCTAGCATCTAAGACATAAGTAGTGATTCTCAGAGGATCAAAGACATTAAAATTGATTGAAATCTCATTTGAAAACCTTCGGAAATCGAATATGCATATAATTCACATCATGTGGAGCACAATCGTGCAATTAAACCACAAACCAATATGAATTCCACTTACTTTCATGATATCAGAGAAAAGTCTTTCAATTAGGCATAGGTTGAACCCTACCTTAAAATGATTTAGAGCTGGAACTCCTCATTTGAAGACCAAGACATTGCCCCTAGCATGAGAATGCGATGAGCAGAAGGCTACGAGATGCAGGTCCTGTTGTTTTCACCCAAATCTCATGTTTTTGGGCAAAGGATCTGTCCCAAAATCGCACATCATGTTGTGGTTGAGGAGCCAATGATGTAGCAGAGGTAGTCGGGTCATGAATCGCACAAGGAACATCGCAAACCAGAGCCAAGCCATCTAAAAAATTGCAACTGAGTATTTTTTGCACAATTTTTGGACATGCAACATTTAGGAAATGACTGAATTACGCTTGCCACAAAAACTATTAAAAATTCTTTGAAATCAAGGTATGATGATTGCAATGATATATTGAACAACTTTTCCTAAAGAAGCACATTGGAATTACTTTGAAAACTATTTCTAAAATACAACTTTTCACAAAAACTCGTTCACATGCAAAACGAAAAATTCCTCAAATCAAATCACGCAAAGCAACGAGTAAAATGCTATAAAACTCTAGAATAACATAGATCTAGGGTAAATTTGGTTTGATTTTATTATTGTAGGTTCAAAAGTGCGGATTGCAGAATGGTGGAAGAAGAGCACGTTAGGCAAGTTTTGTTCCTAAAGTAAGAACAACATGTTGCAGATCTGATGGATGAAAGCAATGCGACGGGTTTTAACCCAATTAAAATATATATAAAAAAGAAAAAAAATAGCTCGAGCCAAGCTCAGCTGTTTGACAGAACATAATAGAACAAAGGTTGGGCTCGATCAGAGTCCCGCTCAACTTGGAAATTCATCAATGATGAAATTGGAATCAGTTGCAACTCAGATTTAGCATATACATGTTTGCGGCTGATTAGGAAAAACGGAGAAGAACGGTTGAGTGGATTTTGGTTACAGGTTTTGGTTTGGAATTGCTGAGTTAAATTGGGACTTTAATTTGGAGTTATCTAATTGAGACGAGTTGTAGCCTTTAAAAAAAGGTCGTTTTGAAGAAGAAAAAGAGGTCGTTATGAGGAGTTTTGGATCGGTTTGGGAAGAGAATAGGGGCTGTTTCCAGCAGCTGTCAAGGCTGGAAGAGGAGGAGAAACGGCCCGAGGAAGGAAGAGGAAGAGAAAGAGAGGAAAAAGGGAAGATTTTAGGCTGATTTTAGATCTGCTACAGTACTATTGAATTGTTACAATGTTTTTGGGTTGCCGAGGAAGATGATGAACAGGGTTCCTGCCACAGTAATCTGTAAATAGTGATTTTGTGAATAGTAAACTGCTACAGTATTGATGATGAAATTTTTCCTGAATTTGATTTATTTTCTTCTTATAATGAGTAATTAATCCTTGAATTAGAGCATAACTGCGAAGTTTTTAATTGATAATGAAATATGTATTTTGATTTAATTGTGAGCTTTAATGTTTAAATTGACTTAGAATTTATTTTGGTAAAAATTAGTAGTATGTATAATTGCTTGATTCGTCATTAATGGAAGGTATGTTGAATGCTTGTGATTCCCTGCTATTATTAATGAAAGCTTAAAAGCATTAATTCAATCGATTACCCTTGTTATGTTCATGATAATTTAATTTTCATATTTTTCAATTGAAGTAAATCATTATTTGTTACCAATTGAGTTATAAATTATATCAAAGTACGATATTTGAATTAAATCATTCTTGCTCTTGAATCTTTGCTATAGTTATCTTTGCCTTAATATTTCTACATTCTTTCATATTATTTAAAAATCTTATCGTAATAAGTTAAGTAGTTTTTAATTAAAAGTAAATTGTAGTTTTTGGATTCGCCAAGAATATATTGCGATTGTCAACCTATTTTGGGGTTCGATCACCAAACAAAAACACAATCAAATACACAGAATTTATAGTGGTTCACTGCCAAGCAAATTGCTTAAACGGGAATGTCCACTCTCAGAGCACCTAATCCAAGGACCTCCGATTTTCTACTAAGTGAGGATTTTTAGTTCCCTCACAACTTCTTACAATGGTTTTCTTGGTTAACCTCTAACAAGAGATTTTTATGGCTAATCTCAAGCCAAGGGTTTTACTCAGGCTCAACCTAAACCAAGGACTTATTGGTATGACCCGACCAAGGGTTTTACGCAGAGGCTAACCCCAAACCAAGGACTAAATGGTATGTCCCAACCAAGGGTTTTACGCGGAGGCTAACCCCAAACCACCGGATTTTATGGTTTATCTTAAGCCAAGGGTTTTACACAAAGGCTAACCCCAAACCACTCACAGTGAGTGTACTCCCACTCACTATGCGATATAAGAACTCTTCTCTCTCACACACGTGTCTAAGCCCTACGATTTACTGCACTTAATCAAGCACATAAAGAGGATAAGAGTATTACTCTAATTAAGTGGATAAGTTAGAGTACGTACTCTTGTCGGGAGGGTGTAGAAAATCCTACCCGAAGCTTGAACGCAGTGTCAAGCTAATGGCCACTCTATGTCCACCCTTGGATATTCGAATAGTGCTCCAAAGTTGGTGAGACTATATGGACTAGAGATAGGTTTTCTATAGGATGGGTCTTAGTAGTCTAAACCTATGGCCAAAGATGGAATCACTAATATAGTTTCCTCAAGGAGGATTATGTGCCTTTCTTGATGTATAATGGTAGTCAAGAGATTAGTGGTATTGCCATTCAAGAATACACACACACACACACACACATCTCTAAGGATAGAGAATATGCTCTCTTGTTACTTGACTTCGCATGAGATTAAGTATCGATCCTTGAAGGCACCACACGTATGTTCTAGGAGTATAGAGTTATATGCTCCTTTGGGTGCTTAGGTTTTAGAAAGAAAAAAAGCAAGCTTAAGGCCAAAGGATTAAGTGGATTCCATCGATGGATTTACCAACATATACTTTAGACTATAGAGATGCTCACTCGTTCCTTGAAGCAGGGTTTGAGGGACTAAGTGGAATCCAAGCATTGAAGGGAGATGACAGGTCCCTATTCATAGGCAACAAAGCTCTAGGATTGGGCTGTCCCAAGGCATTAGGATTTTCCTACAATGCCCTTTCCTAGATTGCCATCTCCCAAGAGATTTGGTTTTTACTAGAAGCCCTTGGTCCATAAAGGAGTTGGATATTACCAAGAAGGACCTTCTCTTCTTAGGGAACTTAACCTTGGATTGGATAATTTCTTTGAAGGACCAAAGTCAAGAATGTCCTTTCCCTAGAAGTATTGGTTTTTACCCATGAGCTTTTGCTCAATCTTAGATGTTTTGGATTTTACCAAATGTCATTCCTAAGATTGTGGTATTTCCCAATTGCCATTCTTAGGAATTTGACAATTCTAGGATTTGTCCTACCTCAATCCTAGGGTTTTACCATTCTAAGATTTATCCAATCTCAATCCTAGGATTTTAGTTATTCACAAAAAATATCATTCCTAGGATTGTGCCCTTACCAAGGGATGTGGGTAATTACCAATGTATCTTAGTCCAAAGAAAGGTGGGCTTGGTGATCGAGCCAATTGTGGACTTTTATGGGTTTCTAGGGGATAGAGATATGGATCAATTCCTATTTAAATTGTGGGCTCCTTTTGGAGTGAAATGAACCCAACTTGTGTGATCCCATGGCAATATGATGTGGGCTCTAGTCCTAAGTGTTTTGTATGAGCCTAAGAAAGTCTTCATGTGCTTTGTGGTGTGCTCCTACATTGTCTTGGGCTTTTGCAATCTTCATTTTCCTTTAGATGCATTGAGCTTCACCTTGGGGTGCCTTCCTCACCTTGGTGGCTTCATCTTGTGGTGGCTTTCTCTTCAAGCACCACTTTGTGTTGGCTTCAACTTGAGATTCTCTCATCTCAATATCTTTATATAGCCCAATCTGTACATGTACCCCAATTCGTACATATACCCCATTTTTTCTCACATACCTAGTAAATTTTTGTAACTAAATTGACATATATTAAGAGACAAAAACACACTCCCAAATTTTGCCCTAATAGCATATGCAATATGTTCTCTGCGACAATTCTGATCGACTCTCGTTTGCAACAGTTCGGAATCTGCTCAAATCAGCACTATGTTTCTTCTAAGGAGTTCTGTCTCTTGATAGAACTGTTTCTCTTCTTGTCTTGTACAAACTGCATCGTCGAGTGATCGTTTAATATTTAAACTATTGCAAGTGCAAAAGACAATTGTATTACAATGAATATTAAAGGGTTGTCAAACCTCAGGGACGGATGAATAATTCTACCAAACTTAAGTGAAAGAAAAGTTGTTGTTTTAGTTAAATATAAGAAAAATAGTAAATTTCAGCGACTTGAAATGAATTGATCTAATATAGAGAACTGCCAAGACTTCGAATCCGCTACACAATAAACCAGCTTATTGTCTCTCTCTCTCCCTCTCTCTCTCTCTCTCTCTTTCTCTCTTTTGTATAAATTCCTAATTGGCCGGCATATTCCTCTCGGACATATACTTGTCAATTCAATATATCGTGCTCTCCTCTCGGACGTAACACATAAATCAATCAAAACATTGAACTGTGATCTATCTCTCCCGAGCATAAATCAATGAAACCTTATTCCTTTATAAGGTTTACTCATGTAACACCCTAGTCTACTCACGCTCCTCTCAGACACACAGGTATTCATCGGATTGAAATTCACAAGAATCACTCTCGCCTCTCTCGAGTACAAAGAATAACTCTCAAATAAATTAACAATGATTATATAATAAGATCCATACACCAACTAAGATAAATGGTAAAATTAAAATTGAGAGAAAGAAACGATACAACCAATTTAATTGGGCTTCATCTATGCCTTTGAAAGAAGTCTAACCTCGCATTAGAAGAGAAACAAGTATCATGTTCTTTATCATCTTCTTCTTCTTCTATCCTTTGCTTTAGCCTCCAAGGTCTCCAAAGGAACTCAAAACTCTATTCTCTAATACTCTCCATGTTCAACTTAAGGCCTATGTATATAGTTAGGAAGAAAACACAAAAGACACCTTCCAAATCTGAGTTAAAACAGGTCAAAAATCACTTTTGCGCACACGGCAATCGATCACCAATACGGGCCTATTGAACGTCTACCGATCGATCGCCTGATTCCTTCATTATTTCCTGCGTCTACCAATCGATCGCCGGCCGATCGATCACATTGGCTGACAATCAATCATTCTCTCAGTTTTACGCATCTCATCTTTTCCTGCAAATGCGAATGATCGCCGACTGCCGATCGATCGTTCTCTCACTTTTACTTTTCAGCCAAATTTTCCAATAGTCATAACTTTTCACTTCGAACTCCGAATTGTGCGTGGTCAATGGAGTTAGAAAGCTGACTTCTTGAAATTTAACATGAAGCTTGAATAAGTCCAATCAGAGATACGCACACGAAGTTATGATTTTTCAACCACCAGAGTTACTTTTCACCTCATTTCTATATCTTACTCTTGTTTTCCTACAAAAACCAAAAACTGTATCACTAAATCTAATCAAACACTAACATAAACATAAGTTTAATGGCTTATAAAATGCATAATTCATGTGTAGATCATCGAGCTCCTCTCGTCCTCACTCGTCGGGAGCAGTTTCTGAAATTGTTCGGTCCCCTTTCTCTGCACGGTCTTTCTCTATTTTTAAAGGACTGCAAGTCAGTTCTTTTCTTCCCAAATCATAACTTTCCAAACCAATTTCGTGTAGAAAAATAATCGTTCTTTTGCTACCTTCCAAATCAAAGCCATTTGCCCTGTGAATTGAGGTGATTCCCGTACAATTGGTAGAAAAATACCAAATTTAATCTTTCGAAGCAGAGCCAAAATCACCCACAATTTGAAGCTTTTTCAATTCGAGCCAAATCAGACCCTTTCACTTCTCCAATTGAAACAAAATGTGACGTCTTACTATTCCAAAATGAATATGCAATTGAAGCTTCCCGATTCGACTTTGTCACATGCTAGTTTCCAAATCCAGTACTTTTCTTCTCTGCTCCTCACAATCAAGTTCTTCTCTTTGCCACCTGCCATGACCCATAGCTGTCGTCGCCATGACACTCTACTGGATCGTGAACCCATGCCTTAGTGCCCAGGTGTGTCTGACGCCCAAGTGGGTATGGCACTCAGGTGCCTCCGATGTCGGATAAACGTGCAATTAAGTTTTGTCCTATAACTAATTACATTACTATGAGTCATAACCAATTAATTAACTCACACTCACTTGTCTTACAGACGTGTCTCGCATCCATCTGGCGCCTGGCTCCACCATCTTGCATTAGATGTCCTAAGACCCTGACACCAGACTAGCCTCAGTGCTAGGTCTAGCCCAGCGCTAGGGCTAGCCTACATGCACCAAGTCTTTGTTAATTCGATTTCTAATGCATCACATACACATCAAACTCAAATTAGGCAGCCACACTTTCTTAATTTAAGTCAGTTACCTAAAATAGCAGTTTAATAATTCATACCAATTTTCTTGGTATTACATTTAGTTAAGGGAGTTGTTAGTTGTTGCCCTTCTTATTTACATCTCTCAAAGTGAGTTGTAGTGGTGGCACACATTTGCTCGTTCAGTCTAATGATTGGCCAACTCTGCACCTTCAAGAACATATTGTTCGCACACTTCGATCTGCTTGAGGTGAGAGTACCATATCTTCTACCAAGGAATTCATTCAACATGAGCCCAGTTTCTATAGTTGATGTTATTAATGTATTTGAATGCCTCCTCATTGTGTTGCTTAATTTTTCTTTGACTGATCTTCCGAGTTTTTGTGCAGCTCTGAATAAGAGCTTCTTCAAGTGTCCGTCTTCCCATCTATCTAGGATGTTTTGTCCTATATGACGGAGTGAAAACCCATGATGAGGCTTTGGGAAGACATCAGGGTCTGCTTTGAGAAGCCCCTTCTTATGTCAGAAACCATTGTGTCTAGTCTTGAGGGCGACTCTATGAAAAGAGAAGTACAAATGAACTTTAAGAACAATGTCCTGAAAGTAACATAGGATAAGAATTGTGTGAGAAAAATACGACTCCAGTTATCATAATAAGCAATTGTAGTTGTGTCATTGAGGGCACGACTCCTGCTAATAGATACACGACAGTGTGGTCATGTCATGTAATTGTGAACACGATATGCAGTGCTATCTTGTCATCGATGACACGACTCTTGCATATCGTGTTCAAAATTACAAGACTACAATTAATGATTATTCTCCAACTTACCAAATGTTTCTTACCTCTGCCTCAACAACAACTTATGCAACAGATACCATTTGTTGATTACCATCAATGGTTGTAGTAATCAATAGACATCTAGGATACTTTCCTTTTAATAATGTTCTATCCACAGTTAAGAGAGGCCAAAGTGAACTTCTAAAAGCTCTTGCAACGGGGCCAAACATCCATAACACACGTTTCAAATCATATCTGCCTAACTCTATTTCAGGTATATCACAAGATATTTCCATAACCACATAGTTTCATGGATTAGACTGTTCTGATTCCTTGTCGTATGCAGGAAAAATGCGATATGAATCATCTAGGTTTCCATCAATCAACTCCGATAAAACTTCTTTCGCCCGCCATGCTTTCTTAAAGTTTGACTGTTACGTCCCAATGTTTCTCAATGTATGGTATTCTCTAGTGTGATAGTATTTGACTCCTTATGTAGGCCATGACATTTCTTTGCAATCCATAGGTGTGAAGCTAAAGGAAGATCTTTATGTCACATGTATGCTCAACCTCCCTCCTTGTCATACTAACAGTGCCTGACATGTTTGATGCCCGAATATACCACTTGCATCCATTCTCCTTGCACTTTACAACAAATGTATCCTTGTTCTTATCAACCACAATGTAGGTAAACCTCCACTTTATTGCCAAATCAACAAGAGTTCTCTTAAAATATTTAATTCTTTTGACCCGAGCCCCTAATACAAGAAGAGCCTCGTAGTCAGTTGCTTGCAAACTACCGCTCAACATCACCTCTTCCTTGTATGTCTCTATCTCTGCATCCAAACCGTACTCAGTGCCCCAACCCCAACCTCCATCTTCTTCAATATGAACAAAATTTGAGGTGAATGATTCCTGGTTATCAGATACAACAACATTATTCCCTTTTGACGTGGATGGTTTTGTAGCAGCTACATTTGGAACTTCTTCATCCTTAGACAGATCAATTTCTACCTATCCCCTGTCCAGCTCAGGGGATTGTGCGTGTAGAGGTAACAAACACTCATCCCCTAACCATGGATCGTCAGTATCAATAAATTCTTCATCTCCATCAATAGCCACCTTTGAAAATTGCACATCATTTTTATATTTCTCATTCTCTTCATTTACTATTTTTCCTTCTTCTCCTTGTACTATATTAGATCCAACCTCTGGGGTAGTGAATGTCCTCACATTTTCATTACTTTCTCCCAAACTGCAAAATATGAGGGCATATCAGTATGAGTCGTGTAGACAAATACACAAAATGTAAGAATATCATGTAATCACTTACACAATAGCAGTGCAATACACAATAGCAGTGCTATTGTGTCCTCGAATACATGATAGCAGTGTTATCGTGTATTCGAGGACATAATAGCCTTGCTATCGTGTCACCGCATAATGGCCTACCTATCATGTAATTGTGTATTCGAGGACACGATAGCCATGTTATTGTGTATTCAATTACACGATAGCAATGTATCGATTTCACGATAGCACTGCTATCATGTCGTCAGTTATATAATACCAGATAACTTGAAAAGTCGTGTCACATATGTTGATAAATTGTGTTCTTACCTTGCTGTTCCAAATATAAGCTCTGGCTATTTCCTACCTTCACCTCTTGATGATTGCAGGTCATCATATGTCAAGTGAATATGTTGATTTGATAAAGATATCATCTCATTATTGACACTGGAAGTCCTCTCCGTATGCAACTCCAACACTTTCGTCCTTGCTGTCTTATGAATGTTGAAGATACTTTTCAAATTTTCATCATCCCCTACAACGTATGGTATGCATGGAGATGCTGACGGAATTAGGTATTTGAGGGATAGGTTGCCCATTGCAGACATGAATCCTAATTTTTGTTCAACTTGAATTAATAGATCTACGAACTTCACCCATTTGTTAATGCTCATTAGCTTCACTTTCCCACTTACGTACTCATGAGCAATTCCAAATAATCCATCATAGTGTATATAAACAACTACTTCTTCTATTATGGCATGGTCGAGGGCGGGCTTGAATATTCTGTTCACAAAATAGGACATGGCTGAGGGCAGGGGAAGGATGTGTGAAGGGGTGTCACACCCCAAAATTCTTGACCTCAATCGGAGTGCGGAAGCCTTTAAGTAAACCAAATAAAAGCCGAGATAGGAACCTTGGGACGCGACCGAATACTCGATCACTCAGGTCAATTACATCGTTACAAAAGAACGTGTAATCGACATCACCAGGAACTCATAACGAAACTTAGAAATTGAGAACTAAGAACTTCTTCATCAAATTTTAAATAACGTTGTCAATGTAGCAAATGATTCCTACTAAAATTATCACAGCAGATTAAATAAAAACTATCAAATAAAGCAAACATCAAATCAGGCACACACTGGCCAACACTAAAGAAATTCTAACAAAATGCAATAGAGTAAATAAAGCAATTCTTCAAGACATCTCCCACGCATCTGCTACACCTTTCTGAACTGCAAAATCCTGACTTACTGATCTTTGAGGCCTGCATCAGAGGATGCGTGAGTATTTCGTAGAAATACCCAGTAGGATGTAAAAACCCACCAGGAAGATAAAATAGGTTATGAAGAATAGATCACTCGGATAAACAAGAATAAACACTCTCTTAAAGACCACTCATAGGTTTATGTTGCCTGAATAGCAAGGTCAAATGATAACAGTTCCAATGGAAAAGTATAGGAAAGAATAATCTCAATATGACTCCAAACAAATATCGGTGTAAGGAGAGAATGGTCAAGACACTCAAGGCTCCAGGCATCTATGGTGCAAGGAGTTACAATTTCTGCTCGCTGAATTTACCGATCTCGAAAGGTAAAATATACCAGAACATCCTAGAGGTTCTCTTTTTGGAACCCGGCCACGCGTCTAGGCATGCTGGCCCCATCTGTGCTTACGGGCACAATGAGCGGAGACTAAACACCTTCCGTAATGTCAACCAGTCTAAGACGTACATATTTGCCTCCTTTCGAGCAATAGGGAAACCATGTTCCATAAATATCGGAGGTCACTCATGACCTAGCAATGGCTCGTGAGCATACTATGATTCTACCTTTTAATAAGTGGAGAAATAAGTCAATGTCAAACTGGACAATGATTCAACAAAAGCACAAGTCTCACCTTTATGGGAATAGGGTAACTCTTACCGCAATGACTCCCTCATGGAGTATGAAACAAATAATCAAGGTTTCTCAACAATATATGGCTCTCTCTCAAGGAGTAACAAGAAGACTCACATATCTCGCATAATGAAGAGAATAATGAAGACTCACAATCTGAGGAATAATGAATTTCACTCTTAGATTACACGTCATGCATCATGTCTTACCTTTGATAGGGATATCTCTAAGTATGGAATTGTATTACTTTTAATCTCAAGATACCTTTCTAAGAAAGTTTGATCTCCAATTGGATACTCAAACCGACACCACGACGAACCATAGAAACAAGACCAAATTGACTCTGGTGCACGCTGACTCGTCCCAAAGTCTTAATCTTTTAAACTTCTTCACTTATTACAGTGACTCATAAGTAGTTTTATCATACTGTATTAGTGTTATTTTAATCAGAATATACCATATTATGAGTAGTAATACTTACTAGTGCTTTAAAACCCTAATTCCAGTAAACTGTCTTATACTATACAGCCCACTTACGACTGAACCCACCGTCAACAAAAAAGAACTCTGACTCTGAAATTTTAACAGCAGATATCCCTATGAGTCTAGTTTATAACTCCACTGACGGAATATTTTTATGATTTTTATACATTTAATTATGATTTTTATACTGAGCACTGTCGGCGCAGAAACAGTTCTGGCCGAGAGCACATTACTTACTTATAATAGGTAATCATGTACTAATACCCATTAACCATGATAATATAACATTAATACCCTTAACTACTCTCCTCCTAGAGTAATTCTAGACTCTGGTATGTTCTGGAACTTAATGATTATAATGATTCTAATTGATACTAATACCTTAAACTAGATTCAAGGCATCAACCTTGATCTAATTAAGCTTTTAACATTATTAATACATACCTTAACCATATTAGACTATTAAATAAGGACATAACAGAATAAAGAAGATAACTTTCATGACCATCCACGTTCAAGAGACATGACCTATAGATATTCCCATCAAAAGTAGGCATATATGCATCAACATGAAGCATTAAACAAGTTATGACATTATGAGCACTCTTATTTATCAAACAACGAGAAATTTCTCATGAAACAAACATTAGGCACCCTTATCTCTGAGATAATATGAATAGGATCATAAATTAATCACAATATGAAAGAACCAAATAAGTGCAAACCGAATTGGTTAGGAAAAACCATCCTACACTTGGATGTATGCGAAATACACCTCCACGCGTAGCTCGTTCTTTCTTCTTCGCAACGATGCCTCCACACCTTCGATCGCACAAGAGAAGAGGTAGAAGTTTGCTGGAATTGGAGTCAAGGAAAGGGAGAAGGGCTAGGGCTTTCCACAAGACGTCCAAAGCTTGGAGTGAAGCATATGGGCGTCCTCCTCCTTGGCTTTTATAGCCAAAGCCTCCTCCAACTAGGATATCTCCTAATTAGATCCTTCCTAATCCCAAATCCAAATTAACTAATTAAAAGGTCTCCCTCATTAGTAAGGGACGTTCAGCCATGTTAATCCATTGGGTTTTTTTCATTTAATTAGAATTTAAAATCTCTAATAAGATTCGTTCACTATCTTAATCATAATTACAGCACACTGTCATACGCGTAACAGTCCACTTCCGACTCATTCCACGGTCAGTACAGTTAGCCTTAGACTCTGAAATTTTTATTGGAGTTATCCATAGGAGTTTATTTTTTAACCGCACTAATTTTATATTTTTCTGATTTTTCTTGACTTAGTTATGATTTATTTACTACATACTGTCGAGACAGAAATAGTGTTGGCCGAGCTTACAATCTTAATCATACTTTACATATCTCGTTCCAAACTAGGAAACTACCATATCTAAGCCAACCAAGTAGAAGTCCCCTTCCTATTGGTTGATTAAAAAGTGAAATATTTATCTCTTTTTAATTAAGATTTATCTTCCTAATTATCTCAACCGAACTAATCCTTCCCGATCCTCCGCGATACTTACCATATTTACCGCTATTAGGTCAAATCGTAGATTTTGCTCCAAGATTCACTCCAATCCTCTAAAGATCTCCTTGTGGCTAGTTACCCACGTTCACATGACTCCCTGGGCCTGTGCCACATGGCCCTGCACCCAGGTCTGTGCATCTAAAGCTAGAGTCCTGCGCACACATGACTCTGGTGTCACGCGGTTGTACTACTCGTTACACTATCTCGTGTAGACCACGGACCACGTATAAAACCAAAATTAACTGATTAATTATGAAATTCAAATGGGTCTCATCCACTTGAACATATGCCCTGGCGCCTGGCTCCACTCCTGGCGTCAGGTGTTCTCAGACCCTGGCGCCAGGCTGGCCTCAGCGCCAGGTAGTGCCCAGCGCCAGGACCAACCCTCGTGTCCTGGTTTTCTACTACTAATAGTCATGCGATTAACAAATCATACCACATCATAAACATCAAATAACACATCAAAGCACATCGCACAACAAGAAATCAAATAAGGCAACGAACTTTCCTATTTTAGAACAGTTTCCTAAAATAGAAACCTTTAGTTAACATACAAATTTTTCGGGTGTTACAAGGGGCATGGTTGACGACGGCTAAATAGCCAGGTAATATGGAAAAGGTTGGGTTTAGGGTTTCAGGAGAGCAAAATAGGAAGACCAAGTCTTGAAACCATGTTATATTGTACAAGACCGAAAAAAACTAGGTAATATGGCATTCCAGGCTCATCGGCCAGGTAACTGAACTATTCTTGCTCGAGGGGAGATCTGAGAGAGGAGAAGATTGCTGATTTTAGTCGAGAGGACATAAATTGCAGACGACAGAACCAGATCTGTTTTTGGGAGAAAGGAAGAACTAGTTTTGCAGTTAGGGAAACATAGCATATTGCAAAACTATTGTAGTCGAGAGTATTGATTTGTAGAGATGCCAATGACTCCTTCAACAAAACGGGCTTTTTCTTTCCCTTCTCTCATGTTTAACTAATTTCTTTGTACTAAGACTAGATGAAGCCCTGACCTAATTGTTTATGACTCCCATATTTTAATCGCAATTCTAAAGAAGACATCTTTATTCCATGTGTTTAATACAATTTTTCTATAATTGTTCTACTTGTCGAGAGAGAGAGAGAGTAGAGTGAATTGTTAGTGCGATCGAACTAAGAAATTGTCAATGTTCGAGAGGTCTTAGCAAATTCTAAGGTACTATATTGGATAAAGATTGAATTTTTATTATTGATCTTTGCTCGAGAGAGAGCGATCTGTTGATTTAGAGTTAATTGTTTAGTAACATGTTCGAGAGGAGCATAGATAATTTATCCTCTTTCTCAATTATACGTGACTTCGAGAGGAGCACATATAATTTATCATTTAGAATTGTACGAGCTTAAGGAGAGGAAATCTATTAAGTTATGGTGGATTTGAAGTCTTAGTATATTTCTCATTAGATTATTTTTCGCACAAATTTCCTTGCTTTGTTTAATTATAAGTCAGAACTTTTCATTATAATTTATTAAGCATAATCTTAGAATTAGGTTGAATTTCATACCAAGTCCTTTCAGTTCGACCTCATAGCCGCTAGTCTATAACTTGGCTCGTGCGATTGCGAGTATCTCGTGTGTAACATAAAATTTCAATTGCTGCCTTCCCAATCAAGCTATTTGCAGCTCTATTTCCTTTTAATCTTGTCTAGATTTGAAGTAAAAATTTCATTTTTAAACCATTCCGAAACAGAGCAAGAGCACCCAAAAATTCAATATTTCCCTTTCTTGCCAAATCACACCTCTTTTAAATCTTCGATTGAACCAAAAATTGGTACTTACCATTCTATTCCATAGCTGAAATTCATCTTCCCAATTTGGCTCTCTTCTTTCCCAAGTATGAACTTTCCAAAATCAGAAATTTTGTTCATGTGTTTGCCATTGTTCCCTCAACTCCGACTTCTTCTCTGTCACCTTTTTTGTCAACCGCCTCATCCTTGCCATCGAGCTTCTATCTCTATCGACTAAAGTCTTTAATAAATCTTTTATAAAATCTAGCACGGCCTAAAAATGATCTATTTCTTTCACATCTTGCGGGGGTAGAAGATGGGAAATTAAATCAATTTTGGCTCTATCAACCTCTATGCCTCTATGTGATATAATATGCCTACGAAAATTTTATTTTTGAACCATAAAATGGCATTTCTCCCAGTTAAGTAAAAGATTTTTTTTGGACCGCATTAACACTAAGGATAGGTGGTTCAAACACTCATCGAAACTAGATCCAAAGATGAAAAAGTCATCTATGAACACCTCTAAAACTTGCTCTACCATATCAGAGAAAATACTCAGCATGCACTTTGAAAGGTAGCAGGTGCATTGCATAGCTCGAAGGGCATGCAATGATAGGTAAGGGTACCAAAAGGACATATGGAAGTTATCTTTTGTTGGTCTTCAGAGGCTATAGGAATTTGGTTATAACTAGAATAACCATCAAGAAAGCAAAAATACTCATGCCCAGCTAATCTTTCTAGCATCTGATCGATGAAAATACAAACTCCAAATACAAGCTCCGGCTATTTCCTACCTTCACCTCTTGATGATTGCAGGTCATCATATGTCAAATGAATATGTTGATTTGATGAAGATATCCTCTCGTTATTGACACTGGAAGTCCTCTACACATACAACTCCAACACTTTCCTCCTTGTTGTCTTATGAATGTTGAAGATACTTTTCAAATCTTCATCATCCCTAGGACATATGATATGCATGGAGATGCTGACAGAATTAGATATTTGAGGGATAGGTTGCCCATTGCAGACTTGAATCCTAATCTTTGTTAAACTTGAATCAATAGATCTACGAACTTCACCCATTTGTCATTGCTCATTAGCTTCACTTTCCCACTTACGTACTCATGAGCACATCCAAATAATCCATCATAGTGTAGATAAACAACTACTTCTATTACGGCACCATCGAGGGCGGGCATGAATATTATGTTCGCAGAATACGGAAGTATGTGTGAAGGGGCGTGGTTGACAGCGGCTGAATGGCCAAGTAATATGGAAAAGGTCAAGTTTAGGGTTTCAAGAGGGCAAAATAGGAAGGCCAAGTCTTGAAACCATGTTATATTGTATAAGACCGGAAAAACCAGGTAATACGGCATTCCAGGCTAATAATATGTTCACAAAAACATTCAGTTTAATTGATGGAGCTGGAAGGCGATTGGCAGATGAGGTAACTGTTACATTTAGTGATCTGAAGTTATTGATGTGGACAGTATTTATGCTCATGGAGACTGATGTTAATTGTTTTAGCTATTGCCTACTTGCTGATTGTGATCCATGAGGCATGGTAATCGGAAGTAAGCATCTTAAATTAGGTTATGGCTTTTGAATTCTGATAGTAATCTGGGTAAAGGATGAAAGGTAAATTAAAAGGTCATTCCGTGCTAATTAAGATAAAAAATTTGGCGTGACTCTCTGTAAATTGGGGATAGCAGGTTGTCATTATCGCTGTAACCCAAGTAATTAGCAGCTTAAGAGTAGCAACACTGGGGGTTCATTTGTTATTTTGCTCTATTAGGATCTGTTACTGCAAACAAGTGACTACATTCTTGAGCTTTGTTGTTTGTTTAATCCGCGTATGCTCGTATTCTCCTTAGCAGGCATTTCCTGCATCATCCACCAATTCTGTCACAACTCTACTCATCTTGAATGGTTTTTTTTAGTTCGATCAATTCCAGTTTTCAGTCACTCATTCCAGATGTTCTTGTTTCGCTGCACACAATCCATGCACGAGTCTTTTTTTTGGTTGGTCATCTTTACGGACATGACTGAATTTTGGAACAGGTCTTGCAAGTAGTCAGGAGAACTGAAAGCTTGAAGAGGATCTCTTTAGTTGCTCATTCGGTAAATTAAATTGGTATATTTCTTGAAGGAAGTGACTAATGTGTATCATCTCTTCTGCTGGTTTTTGTTGGATCCATTGTTCTTTTGTTAGCTTTCTCTTTTTTGTTTTAACTGTATCCAGCAGGCATGGTTGTGATATTTAATTTTTTGTTCTCTTCGTAATTGGCTCGAGAGTTCAGACTCTAGTTAGAACTCTAATGACTCAATAGTATACAAAAACTGCTAACTCGTAGGACACTGACTCGATTAAGCATGACTTGACCAAAATCCCTTTTTAAGTAGATTATTCTTACTGTAATAATCATTACCCAAGTCTTTCCATCTTCATTAGGGTTATCTTAACATTAACCCATCATAAGACCACGTTGTACAAAGTAATAGTGTATTGAACCTCATTTCTGTGCACCTTTATTTACACAACAGTCCACTTCCGAAGTTTACTATAATTTGTACAATTCGAATTAGGTTCTGAAATTTTTATTATAGATTTCCCTATGAATCTAGTTTCCAACACAACCAACGGCATATTTTTTTGAATTTTCTACAATTATTTATAATATTTTAATTACTGCTCATCAGCGCAGAAACAGTTTTGATCGGGAGAGTCTATCTTACTCTAACGTGTTCTAATACATTATATATATAGCACCTAAAGCCATGATATTAATCATTATTACCCAATCCCAAGGTGTATTACAGACCTTAATGGCTTCAGTAATAGGTAGTATTTCTCATATTATGATACCTTTAAATTATATAAAACTATTTATGCTAATAGTATTATATTAATATACATTTTACCCAAACAGGACATCCAATCCCGAATAAGAACCCGAAGGGTAATCAAACTGATAGGATCATAAAAGAGTCAACTTTCTTGTGAATTAAGAGTTGTGACACGAAATATATCATCAACATGAAGATTGATTACAATACACAACTGAGTGCACATACTTACCATTCATAGATGATACCTGTCTTAGAACTCGTAAAACAAAGCAACAAGGAACTTGCTGTACGTATTTTCAAGTTTGAGGTATCTCTTAGGCACATTACACGAACACATTTCAGTGGCCCAATAAATGAGAAGAACAGAAATACCAAACATGAACAGAAGTTTCAATGGTAGATTGACATGCCAGACCTACCATAAATTAAAAATTTGCCTCCCAATCTCCTTTTTAACTTTGTTTCTACATATCCTATGTGTTATTGGTTAGACACGCATAGGTAAAGATGAATGCACTATATGTTCTTTTTTGGACATGTATAGTTCATTCAATTGGAAAGTAATTAAATTAATGATATCTTTAGATAGGCTTTGAGTCAATAAAATTCTCAGCTTTCATACGCAAATTCCCTAATTAAAACTTGTTTATTGTTAGACACAGATATTCTCAGGGATTAAAATTCATGAATAATTTACACAAGTCTCTCTTAAAGCATAAGGAGAATATCATGAAATTTCCATCAACACACATAAGAAATATATCATATCAACTATTCTTAAATTAAATAACCGAGAGTAACATCACTAATTTAGGGCTTCATATAAGTCTTAATATAAAATTAGAAAGACATAGAGAAAGGAAAGAAAGAAGTCTATTTTGTATTTATTGACAAGCAAAAATTGAGATATGAAACACAAACAATCGTCCTCTTGGACAAGCCTGCAAATTCTGAACTCCTATCTTTTCTCGCAGCCCCTCGATTGCTTTTTTATTTTTTTTACTGTTCATGCATTGGTCACTATACATGCCATTGTTTATCATCTTCCTCAGCTGTCTTTTCTACTGTAGCATGTTTGTTCTGCTGTTCACTTCCGACTGTCATGGCCTGGGCTTTTAAAACTATTTTTAAATCAGAGTAGTAGCAGAAAATTAGAGGATTACTCCTCTATGCAATAAATCAAGAGTTGAAAAATTTTCGACTAAGCATCAAGGCCGTGATAACTGGGGTTCATAAATATGGATACAAAACCATATATACATATAGTATTACAAGATACAAAGTCGATTAAATCAATCCAAGTCCTCTAAGTGCAAGTCTATATTCCAACTCAAAATATACTAGATAATAATTGGCACTCACGCCAGAGTAACAAACCCGGAGAAGGAGATATGCTAAGAAATCTAAACGTCCTCACCACCAGGCTCCCAAGTGTCACGTGAAGTTAATCTTCCACAAAAGCACCTACATCACATAAGGATGCTGAGTATAAAAATACTTAGTGGGATACCGTAACCCAATCATCATATCAAAATCAACAAATCAATAGTTGCATTAATATCTTACGCAACCTATTATAGAGTTGCACTTGATTCTTTTATTAATATTTCAAGCAAAGTCTTTTATTGCTTCCCAAGTTCAAGTTCAATAATTAAGTCTTTGTCCCATAAAGACAGACTCACTGAATGTCATACCTACATGACAGACAGCACGAAAACATCATGACTATTATTCCAGTTAATACCGGTAATCACGGCACGCCCTGAATCCCTCAAGGGTGACTGCCTCGCCCATTCCTTACCTTAAAAGGTATGACCGTCGGAAGGGTCTGGCTCCACATCAGCTCCTATACTCAATGTGGGTCGGGAAACACAGCCTTCTAGGATGCTAACGTCTCCAATATTGTGCAGAGTAAATCACTTGGCAACCACGGCTCAGAATGTGTGCAGAGCTTCCATCAGTTGGAAGATGCAAAAGCTCTCTCTAAAATCCATAGAGAAGAGGTAACAGCATAAGCCTAGCCAATAGAATATGTAATGCTCTCTTTAAAATCTATAGAAAGATGCAAACATGGGCCAAAATAACATGTAAATGCTTTCTCTAAAATCCATAGAAAGATATAATAGCTTAAGCCTGGCCAATAGAAGTTGGTCCTTATTAGGTACCATGACACAGAGCTTCCACCAGTCGGAAGATGTGAATGCTCTCTAAAATCCATAGAGAGATACAGACGGCAGAGTTTCCACCAGTAGGAAGATGCAACACTACCTCAATCAATACCTTGTGATCCTTAACAGGTATCACAATATTACTAGTATGAACCCCTCTTAGAGTTATAACATACAATTCACAACTGCTGGCTCAATAGCTCAACAGATAGTCTGACCTTTGACTTAATAGTCATTCAGTCGCATGATCGGAAGTCACTCACACTCACACACTGTCTCCCAATCCCAAAGGCATTTTAGTCTTTATCATGATTAGGTTCATCCAAACCCTCAAGCTTAGCCCTCAGTCATCATTTTATTATCTTTCATAAAATGATTAAGTCTCCAAACCATCTAGGTTTATTAGTCGGGTTTTTCCTTATCATTTAAGGTCCTTTACTATTAGCCTGCATAAAATCAGGGACAAATGCCCTTAGTACAGTAACATCACACACATACCAATAACACGCCAATCTGGGCTTAAAATTATTTATCAAACAGCCCAAAATTAATAAAATGAGCCAATGTACTATACTGGCTCTACATATACCATACTGCACTAAAATACACAGACGGTCACATTTGACCGTCAATTATAATCAATTCTAACTGTCGGTTGAGGGCCACCGGTAGTTCAAAATCAAAACCGGCTAATGAACCGGGTTTATTATTGAACTTGGGTTCGGTCTGAAGATGAACCGAGTTTATTATTAAACCGGGTTTGGTCTGAAGGTGAACCGGACTGGGTTCAATCTGCTTGAACCGGCCTATTTATTAAACCGATTTGGCCTGGTATTGGACCGGTCCGGTCGGGCCTGTGCCTGAACCGGACCGGTCGTCTCTCCCAACGAGACAACCAGTCTTGGTTACGGCGGCGGCGAGCTTTGGCCACTGCTGCCGCCGGGGCTGGCTTCACCAGCGATGGCTCGCCATTACGGCGGCTGTCGTTAGCCCCCAATGCATGATAGTCTCGCCCTTCATCATGCCTGCCTCAAGTTGCTTGGCGGCTCGAGTGCCGTTGACTTTTGTCGAGCTGTTCGCCGCCAAGTTGGCAACTTTCCAGGCCGGCGGAAACTCCGCCATCTCCCTGGAGCTTCCAGCTGGCCTCCTATTGACGATGGGGTCTGGTGGATGTCCCGCCGGCTTGTCCCCGCCGTTACATCTTCGTCACAGCTCCGCTGTAGCACTGCTAGTCGGCCCATGCCACGGGGAGCTATACTTCTTGTTGCGGCAGTGCCACCCCTCAGCTCGTGCGGCTGGTGTAGAGATTTCACCCACCGGCGCCACTATCGACTCCACCAACGGAAAAAATAAAGAAAATACAACTCAGATGAAATGTTTCAGGATCCAACCTTGCAGGTCGAATCACCGCCCGCCGGAGGTTGTTGGAATTGTCAGAGACACGCCGGAACTTGCTGGACGCTGGAAAATTGTTGGGGTCGATGAAGTTGCCAGAAATAGCAGAAGTCGCCGGAGCAACCCTCGTCACCGGCGTTGAGGTCGTTGCTTACCCCCCCCCCCTTTACTATTCATCGTCATCCTCTATCCCTCTGCTCTCTCTCAACATGCTCTATTTTTATCCCAGATAGAATTGCTGAGTTGCAGTCGTGGTCGCCAGAGGTCGCCGCCGTGGTCACCGAAGGTAGCCGAGAGCCGCCAGATGCTAGAGGTCGTCTAGCTCGTCGGGGGTCGCTGGATGTCGAAGGACGCCGGAGGTTCGCTGAAAGCTGCCGGTGCCTCTGCTTTTACTGGCTTGATGTTTTTGGGCTGAGGTGAAATAGGACGGAAACTTCTAGGTTAGCATAGGAGTCGGGGTGGCCTCCACTTGGGTTCAGCCAAGCAACATCTGGCAAACCCGAGCCACACCTGGCTATACCAACTGCCAGGTATTAAACCGACTGCCTCTGTGATTGTCGTCGTCGTCTTCTTTTTTTTTTCTTTTTTGCCCGAACACCCCAAATCCCTCTTCTTTATCTCTTTTATAGCCAACTCCAAACCCCCGCGGCATAATCATTGGAGGATCAATCATAATCTCTAGCTTTCCCATTCTGAGTCGATCCCCATTGAGCGCAAATCAAATCCCGTCCAGATCCAAGCTTATCCTTGGAAGGAGTCCAAGTTTGGTTATGCAAATTCGTTGTCGCTGCCAGACTGAGTCTAGCCTTTCATCCTGATTGAACCTTCCAAATTGAACATGCCTCTTTCAATTTGGTTTGTTGCTAATCGTGAGTTTCCATTGAGTCGTGTCCTTCTTCTTCTTCGCTCTTCTATTTCCTCTATTCGTGTGCTCGAGCAGTCAAGCGTTCGGACATAACACTCGATTTTTCTTCTTTCTTCTTTTTTTTTCTTATTTTTATTTTAAAACCCGTCATCTCATTCTCCTTCGCCGGATCTCATCTGGACGCTCTTCACTTTAAAACATAACCGGTCTTCACAGATTATGTCCTTCTATATTGGAAATTGATCTTTTGAGACCGCTTTGGCTTTCCTAACTGTCGGATCTTCTTTGTATTAATTTCTTCGCATAAAAACTCGTTTGACTTGCAATAACTCCATGATCTTCAACTTCAGCTCATGAAACCTACATATATAAAATTAAAGTCAATTTAGACATGTAATAAAATGTAAATATATTAAATTCAATTAATGCATCTAAATTGTTCAATTAAACACAAATTAATTATTAAACACCTAATATATAGCTTAACACTTAATAACCTAGATTTAGGGGCCGTTTGGGGCGTGATTATTGCAAAATATCCAGACTGGATATTGGATATTTACTGTAGCATCCATGTGGATTTTTACATCCAGCTGAAACTCCTCATGAGGTGTTTCGGCTGGATATATAAAATATCCAAATGCTACAGTGTAGCAAAACATCCCATCTGGATGTTTTGCTTTTAATCACGCCCCAAACGGCCTTACTCCTATTTTATTAGAAAAAATGACTAAAGGTATATAAAAGTGTATATATATATATATCAATGAGGTAATTGATTTTTAATAACTTTGTCGGTTCCCTGTTAGACTTAGGACAGTCCAACCATTTATGAAACAAGAACAAACAGTTTGAAACAAGTATAGAAAGAAGAAAGTTGATCCGCTACAGCCAGAAAGCTGGCCTATTACAATTACCTGTTACTTCTAGGAGCAACAGCAGACTATTTTTCAACAATGAGTTCTTATATATTTCATTTTGATTATAGCAGGACCAAAAGTGGTAAGATTCCAACTGGTAACTCCAGATAGCTTGGATAAGATGTAAAAGATGATGCTGATCCATATAGCATATTTATTTCAAGCCTGTCCATTCGATCATATGTATGGTTCTTCATTGCTTAGTATGACCAGGGCACTAAACATGCTAGCTAAAGTGGCTGAAGGTAGAACCAACAGAAGAAAACGTGCAACCGTAAGAATTCTAGTGATGGCTTCTACTCAGGGGAATGTGGGAACATTGAAGACAATTTCAGAGGGAAAAAAGGAGCCCGAACATCATCTGGTTCTCGTCCATGGTATTCTAGCGAGGTATAAATAGATTAGATGGAGGATTTTGATCCTTTTGAGCATCTTTTATATTGTGGAAACTATTGTAAGATGTATAAATCCATGCCTTTTAATAAAATATAATGAACATCCATATACAATGATGTAGCCCAACTCATAATATTAACACATATTCAGAAGTGGATTGTGACTGGTACTCAGACCATCTAGTGTTCGCTTCAATTAAGGTGTCCTTAGCCATTTTAGATGAGTACCTTTGAGATGTGGTGTTCAGGGACTCAATTAGGAAGCTTTAAAAATGAGTAGAATCTTTAATAACCCTACTTTTCTTTAAGGGATTTAGGTGTAACTTTTAATTGGAATGGAATAAAAGACTTCTTTCGGCTTTAGTGTTTTTGTGCTCTTTTGTGTGGTTGACTTGGTTGTCGTGTTAGGAGTCATGGATTGGAGGATGAATTAAAATGAAACACTAGTGTTAAGCTCTAATTCTCCTTCTTTCCTTGGCTGTAGATTTTCCGAGATGGTGACTGGAGCTCGTGGCCGACGATCAAGTGCAGCAGCGAACCCTTCACAAGACGAAGCCATGAGTCATAATTTGTCTGACGTGGTGAGATAGTTGGCAGCTAAGCTTCTGAATGGAGGAAGTAGTAGCGGAACGGCCAAAGTGAAAGCACCCACTTTGGAACGGTTCAAGAGGGCAGGACCTGCGTTTTCGGGTGATGACAACCCGGAGAAAGCTGAAGGATCGGTGGTGGAGGTCAAGTGTCTATTCAAAGGAATGAAGGTTCCGGCTGAGGAACAGGTAGTCTTCATGACCTATCTGTTTGTGGGAGAAGCCGTCTTTTGGTGGGAGTTGGCAGAGTGGAACAAATTTGAGGTTGGACAGGACATCTCTTGGGATGAGTTCAAGGAGGTGTTCAATAAGAAGTACTTTCCTCCGCACGTGCAGCGCAGGAAGGAGAAAGAATTCTTGGAGGTGGTTCAGGGATCCATGTTCGTACTCCAATACGAGACTAAGTTTGAGTAGCTGCAGCGATTTGCAACAGATGCTTGTCCTAACAATCTTGTGAAGGCAAGGAGGTTCGTGGACGGTCTACATGACGGTTTAAGGGCGAAGGTGTTGGTTTCTCAACCAACCACAGTAGCGAAGGCGGTTGAACTGGCCTCTATTTTGGAAGATGACTATAAGAGGACCCAAGAGCGGAAAGGGAGTTCCAGCAAGGGTCAGGACAGTAATTTCAAATGCTCTAGATTCAAGAGATTCGGGAACAACGGCCGTTTTACTAACCGACCGGCAAAGCAGCAAAAGCAACAGCCGAACCGGGGGAATAATCAGAACCGTGTGATAGTACCTTATCGTCAGCCTCAGCTCAACAGCAGGCCAGAAACTGGAGGTAAATGCCGATTCTGTGGACAACAGTCTCATGCTAGGAAGCCGTGTCCACAGGATACTCAGAGATGTTACATTTGTAATGAAGTTGGTCACATTGTGCCCTACTGCCCTAACCGTGATAAGAAAGCAGGAGGGGAGACGAGTAAGAAGGCTCAGGCTCGAGTCTTTGCTTTGACTTCGACGGACGCCCAAGCTTCGGACGACTTTATCAAAGGTACTCTACTTGTCTTGGATAGATTGGCTAGAGTGTTGATAGATCCAGGATCATCTAGATCTTTTATTTCTGTGGTGTTTGCTGTCAGCCTAGGAAGGAAACCTTCTAGACTTGAGTGTGATCTCTCCATTTCTACTCATGTTGGGGACTCAGTGTTAGCGACTGAGTATCTGGAGGATTCTTCTGTTGTGATTGATGATGTGGTGTCGACTGCTAACCTTGTCTTGGTTGAGATGTTTGACTTTGATGTGATATTGGGGATGGATTGGTTAGCTAGATTTGGCGCTATAGTTGATTGTAGTAAGAAGAGGGTATATTTTAGAATTCCGGGAAAGAGAGAACTAATGTTTCAAGGAATTCAATTAAAGAAAGAAAATTATCTAATTTATGCAATGAAAGTTTAGAAATTAGTAGCCAAAGGGTGTAAAGCCTTTTTAGCTACTGCAATGTCAGATGAGAAGACTACCCCTAAAATAGAAGAAATTAAGGTAGTAAATGATTTCCTAGATGTGTTTCCGGATGAATTATTCATTCGTCCTTGAGGTTCGACAATCCTTTAATATTCACTGTAATACAATTGCCTTGTGCACTTGCAAGGGTTTAAATATTAAACAAACAAGTTTTTTGCGTCGTTGCCAGGGACTTGCAAAGGTTTAAGTCATATTCATACCCCTCAGCTCGTGCGGCTGGTGTAGGGATTTCACCCAACGGTGCCACTATCGACTCCACCGACGGAAAAAGCAAAGAAAATACAACTCAGATGAAATGTTTCAGGATCCAACCTTGCATGTCGAATCGCCACCCGCCGGAGGTCGTTGGAATCGTTAGAGACTCGCCGGAACTTGCTGGACGCTGGAAAATTGCTGGGGTCGATGAAGTTGCCAGAAATAGCAGAAGTCGCCGGAGCAACCCTCGTCGCCGGCGTTGAGGTCGTTGCTTTCCCCCCCTCTACTATTCATCATCATCCTCTATCCCTCTGCTCTCTCTCAACATGCTCTGTTTTTATCCCATATAGAATTGCTGAGTTGCAGTCGTGGTCGCCAGAGGTCGCCGCCATGGTCACCGGAGGTAGCCGAGAGCCGCCGGATGCTAGAGATCGTCTAGCTCGTCGGGGGTCGTCAGATGTCGAAGGACGCCGGAGGTTCGCTAGAAGCCTTAACTGGATGAAAATTGAATATAAGGAATTGAGAGAAGAGTTATGGGCCCTTTACAGTGCCCAGGAATTTGAAAATGAGGTTGGGTGTAATTTAAGAAATGAGCAGGAAAATGTGGAGAGTATAGAAGAAGTGAGTGATTCATTAGAACAAATTTTTAAACCTTCAATCTTTGAGGAGTTACCATCTATGGCAATAATAACGGAACCTTCTATTCCCGAAGCACCACTTGTACAATGTCTAGACCAACCTTACCTTTTGATCATTGAAAGTGACTTAGAGTGTTCTATCAATCGCCCATTCGTGCCACTATTTGAGAAACCTCTTCCACGTGTTACTAGAAGAGGCCCCTATGGCCAAATTGATTGATTTGGGGGAGGAGGAGCCCTTTATTTTAAAATTCTCTCATGACTTTTTCCCATGGCTAATGTAGGGACCCCTCTTTCCAATGCTTCCCTACCCACCACTCCATCTCTTCATTCCACGATGTGCTCCGTACTTAGGTAAAAAAGATAGGAGTGTGTGGGGCAATCATTTAATCGATCCAGGTTGATGACTTGAGGATCCGAGTCCTGCATAAACATTGTGGCTTTGTCTGGCTGAAGACGTTAAACTTAGTGCTTGGTGGGAGGCAACCCCCGTATTCAGGTGTATTCTCTCATTTTCTTCTTTTTCTTGTTATATTATCATTGTCATTTTCTATTTTGTTCACATTGAAGACAATGTTCATAATAAGTTTGGGGAAGGGAATATTGCTTGCATAAAAAAACAAATAATGAAAAACCATAAAAATTTGATTAATTTTATGTTGTTTACTAGTCTTTTTTATAGGTTTTGATAGTTTATCCCGTGATAATGAATGCTTCAATTCTACCCACAAACATATTTTAATTACTTATGTGTTACGTCCGAGAGGAGAGCACAATATTTTAAATTGACAAGTATATGTCCGAGAGCAATATGCTAGCCAATTAGGAATTTATTCAAAAGAGAGACACGATAAGCTGGATTATTGTGTGGTGGATTCGAAGCCTTGGCACTTCTCCATATTAGTTAAAATCTATTTTATAGTAGATAAATTTTATTGCTTTCTTAGATTAAATCAAACTGTAAAATTTTTTTTCACTTGAATTTGGTAAATCATTAATCTGTCCCTGAGGTTTGACAACCCTTTAATACTCACCGTAGTACAATTGCCTTGTGCACTTGTAAGGGTTTTAATTTTAAACGATCATCTACTGGACCACAAATTGTAACCTTCTGTAGTCCTACCAATCAATTACCATAAATGGCCGGTATACTAGACATGCTTCTGTCCGCTTCTATTTTTTGCGTCTTCACCTTCTTTCAATGGTTCTTCTTCTTCCTCCATGCCTCCTCCAAGCCTTAGAATTCAAGGCATAATCCAAACATGGGAAATATTATTCAAACTCTCATTTTAAGCCTTAGAATTTCAAGATGAAAGTGTGGAATAAAACCACTTACTTGAGGACTTCTATATTCCCGTTGATTATAAACCAAATGTGTGTGGTTGATTTTTTTTAAGCATTGTAGTTTACATTTGTTGAGAAAATAGGTTGTTTGTTTTGTAGTGTTTTAATTTTTCTTTTACTTTTGAATTTAGATTAATTAGGTTAATAAGTACATGTTTGTGGGAAGCATAGCTACAAACCCTCATGAGATACAACTCGTCCTACTAGGGCCACCTATAGGTTTAACGGCTTGTTGCATATGCTCAATGCAATCGTGTTCCCTAGGAAAGTAGCATTTACTTTTCTATTTTAATTCCTTGATTTTGTTTTTGTTTTGTTTTGCTATGGACTAGCAAAATGTAGGTTTGGGGTGTGATCTATACATAAAATATGCATTTTATTAGCTCATAAACTTATATTTATGTTAGTGTTTGATTAGATTTAGTGATACTTTAAATATAGTTTTTGGTTATTTTAGGAAATTAAGCGTACGATGCAGAAATATTGTGAAAAATGACTCTAATGATTAAATCTTCGTAACTTCATGTACTATCTCTGATTGGACTGATTCAAGATTCATGTTAAAGTTTAAGAATTCATCTTTCCAACGCTATAGACTGCGCATAATTCAAAGTTTGGAGTGAAAAGTTATGACCAGATAGATTGGTTGTATCGTTTCTTTCTCTCAACTTTAATTTTACCTTTTATCTTATTTAGTGTATGGATCTTATTATATAATCACTGTTAATTTATTTGTGAGTTATTCTTTGTGCTCGAGAGAGGCGAGAGTGATTCTTGTGAATTTCAATCTAAGGAATACTAGCGTGTCCAGGAGGAACGTGAGCAAACTAATATGTTATAAAGAAATAATGTTTCATTGATTTATGCTCGAGAGAGATAGATAACAGTTCTATGTTTTAACTGATTTATGTGTTACGTCTTAGAGGAGAGAATAATATATTGAATTGACAAGTATATGTCCGAGAGGAATATGCTAGCTAATTAGGAATTTATACAAAAGAGAGAGAGAGAAAGAGAGAGAGAGACGATAAGCTGGTTTATTGTGCGGTGGCAGCCAGGCTGCAGCCGTCCAAATGTGTGTAACATCCGTTTCTTTTTCTTGAGTTTGGTATAATTATTCATCCATCCCTGAGGTTTGACAACCCTTTAATACTCACTATAATACAGTTGACTTGTTCACTTGTAAGGGTTTAAATATTAAACGATCAAGTCACTTATCATCAAAACTAAGGGCCTTAAGGACATGGAGAATGTAGTTCCACCTCCCCTTGTCGAATGCTTTCCTCAAATCCACTTTTATGTAAAACCGATTTTGCCCCCCATTCTAATGCATATTACGAACTAACTCATGAGCAAGCAAAATATTCTCACTAATTATTCTCCCTTTAACAAGAGCCGACCGATTGAGGCTAATCAGATTAGGAAGCACAAGAGCCAAGCTGTTTGCCAAAATTTTTGTGATGGGTTTGTAGATGAAGTTGCATAGAGTGATTGGCCTAAACTCCTCAAAGTTCTACGAATCTGTCTTTTTTGGGATGAGAGTTAGAAATGTATGTTCAAAGCCTTAAATATATACCCTCTCTTAAAAAAGTCTCGCACTGCCAATAAAATTTTCTCTAATACCATCCTTTTCACATACTTTTTGTCTCACCAGATTATCATGCATCCGCAAATCATCATCAAAGGGCTAGTTTTGCAATGCAAATTCCAAGGCATGGAGGTCCAGGACAGCTGTTCTAAATCTTTCATTGACGTCCCCAAAGTGATCTCTGTTCCAGCTTTTGTGAGCCTCTTTGCAAGCCTGCAACTTTTTAAACATTATAAACAGGGGCTAACCTTGGATTGGCGTCTTCTAAACTTTGGAAATAACCTCTCACACGCTTAGATCTTGTAGCTACATATCAAAGAACTTGAATGGTTTTGGGCCTTTTGGAAGGGAGGCCTCGCATTCTAAAAACAATGGGATTGTGATCTGATATGTCTGGAGGTGGACAATGGTGTTTGGCGGTGGGGAAGCTAATGAACCAATCAAGGTTAGCAAAACCTCTATCAATTCGACAAAGAGTAAGATTGTTACTAGATTGGTTGTTGCTCCACGTGAAGGATAGAGAACAAGGTATCTCTTGTCAGCCTTGGGTGTAGAGCCTCTCCCCATTCTTTCTGACTCATGGCGAATTGCATTGAAGTCACCCATCACAATCCAAGGACCATTAATTATGTTGGTGGAATTGCATAGATTAGTCCACAATTTCTACCGCTCTTGAGCATCATTAGAACCATAAACAGCTGTGAAGTAAAAAAGTGTTGCCTGAAGAGCAAGTGACAAAACAGTGAAGCGCTTGAGGTGACTCATGCACCTCATGAACAGTAGCAACGTTGGTGTTCCATAGGATCAGGATTCTACCCGATTCATCTGAACTCAAATTATTCAAATATTGTCATCCCGCAATAATTTTCCTGCTAACTCTTTCAACATGTCTTCTCTTGATTTTTGTTTCACATAACGCTAGAAGAAACACATCTTCATCTCTAACAAGGTCTCGCATGGCCGACCTTTTACTCCTGTGGCCCAATCCATGGATATTCCAGCTACATATAGACATTAGAGGGATTTAGGGGCTGGCGCCCCCACTTTATTCGCCACCTTTTTTTGTTTGTGGCTTTTGTTTTGGGACACAACACGGGCTGATTGAGTTCTCCTTGCTGCAGTCGGCAAATTAGATGAAGTTTCGGAAGTCGACTCATCACTGTCTTATATTGGATGGAAAGGTATAGACTGCACAGCCTGTTTTGGTGCTAACTTAGACACGGGTTTTACCCCTCTCTTCCTAGGAGAACTCCAGTCATGTGAAGTTGGCCCTGAGTCAAAGTGCCCCCAGAGGCTTCCAAAACTTATGTCCTGATGGGTGGAGGCAAGTGGGGTTGTTCCTGATGGTTTTGGCGCCCAAGTTGAGGGTCTACGAACACTTCCAATATAGGTGTCGGGGTTGCAAAGAGGTACAATGGCAAGCCATCATGTGCACGGACGTGCTTCTCCAAGACCATGTACGACACCTGTCCAACCATAGTTAGTGAGTTCTCTAGTACATACCTCATGTCTTCAGACTGAGTGGGGAGGGGTTTGGCATCTGATATGAGTTGGCGAGTATCTATCCTTGGGGCGTTTCCAAAGGAGGTTTATAGTATCTCCATTCTTAGACTCTGTTGCACCAGAGACTCAACCAAGTTTGGTAAGCACGGGTGAGTGATCAATCGGTTGGGATCTGAAACGTGATCCGGAGTGATCCTCTCATTTTTAGTGATTGGGATTCCATCTTTAGTAGCTAGAGGAGTGGTAGGGCCCGCCCCTGTAGCAGACTTAGGGATGGTTGCGTGTGCCATAGCATCACCTGCTACAACCGAGCCCTTAGTACTTTCGGCGGCCGTATCTTCCAGAGTAGGATGTTGCAGTGTCTTAATTCAAACCTCTTTCGACCAACATGCATTGGTAGTGTGATCGAAACACTTACATTTGGAACATATATGCGGCTTCCATTCATAATCTACAGGTTGTGGAAAGAAAGACCTATCTTTGGTAACTACGTGGACAACGGAGGGAAACATGAAATCGGTATCAATTTCAATGTAAGCATGGGCATACTCTAATTGAGATATATCAGCTATAGCTCTGTTAGAGAATAATGGATGCCCCACAAGACTAGTCACCATACTCAAACTTTCTTTTGCAAAATACTGTGGCGGGAGATCTAGAAAGCGTACCCAAATCGGGACCGATTTCAACAATTCTCGAACAGGGAGCATACCTAGATGCCATTTGTGAAGAATTAAAGACCTTCCACCCATAGTCCACATAGAATGTAAAATTCGCTCACAATCCTTAGAGGAGGTGAATTTGAACATGAAAAATCCACCCGCCAGAGACTGCATGCCAAAGGAACCAGCCCACTTCTAGATCCTAGATACGTATTCCTTATACCAAACAAAGGATGGACGCTTACCCATAGAATACCCAACAAGAGTATTAGTCCACCGTACTGCTTCCCTGTCAACAAATTCTTGTGGAATTCTGATAAAGGTCATGCCCTTCAGCTCTGGATGGAAGGTGAGCATATTTAAAGCCTAAGAGGTACCCGAGATGAGGTTTGCCCAAGAGAAAGACTCAGGCGCAGCCTAAGAGGAGGAGGCATTTGTGGGAGCGCAGCCTGAGAGGAGGAGGCATTTGTGGGAGCGCAGCCTGAGAGGAGGAGGCATTTGTGGGAGCGCCAAGAGGAGGGGGGTTCGGGTGGGGAGATTAGGGGGGTGTCTGAGTTAGGGAGAGAGCTAGGGGAAGCCATGGTCTTGCTCGCCAGACCGAGATGGGGGAAAGACTAAGGGTGCATTTGGAAGCTGATAGGTGAAAGGTGAAAATTTATATCAGCTTTAAAATAATCAAGGGTGTTTTTTCCTGATTGGTGACGACTCGTTTGGAAGCTGAAAGTAATAAGGTGTCAGGGTGAAAATTTTCGGGCCTAATTTGTGAAAGGTGAAATATATTTGGGAACTGAAAATAAATCACGCTGATAGGAATATTCGTCAGCTTCGGGTATCGTGTAATCGATTACACGATAACTTTTTAATGGGACAAACTTCAACGATGCGTTTCATACTCATTTCTGATTCATTTTGGCCCATTTTTTTCATTCTTCCTCATTTTAGTGTTCCTTTTTATAATAATGATATCATAAAGATGTTGAGCCACCACGTACTATTTATGGTGGATTTTGTTGGATTTTTTTAAATAAAATATTAAGGTCACTAGGATATCATGATGATTAGAAAGAGCATAAAAAGTAAGGGATAACAAAAAAAATTTGCCAAAATATGGACTAAAAATGAGGGAGATATTAACTGTTGAAGTTTACACAATAGTACTGGCTATCGAGTAACTAGTTACACTACTGCCTATCGAGTAACTGGTTGCACGATAGTACTAGCTATCGAGTAACTTGTTACACTATAGTACTGCCTATCGAGTAACTGGTTACACTATAAAACTGGCTATCGAGTAACTGGTTACACGATAGTACTGGCTATCGAGTAACTGGTTACACGATAGTACTAGCTATCGAGTAATCGATTATGCGATAACTTTTTTATGGGACAAACTTCAACGATGCGTATCTTACTCATTTCTGATCCATTTTGGCCATTTTTTTTCATTCTTCCTCATTTTTAGTGTTCTTTCTTATAATGATGAAAAAATGTCGAAAAATGGACTAAAATGATAGAGATATGACGGGGGGGAGTCCCTCAGCTTAACTATACGGCGGCAGAGGCATCGGGGCAAATACTGGGGTGACGGCTTTGGATGACCCAAGCAGTTGCCCGGGAGGGGTAGGCATGGGTTCCCTCAGCTCAACGGGGCGGCGGCGACAAGGTGTGGGCCTCAATCAGCAGCGGTGGTGATCTGGGGGGAGGGGGACTCAAGGAGTGGCGGCGAGGACGGGGGGCACAAACTCTCTCAACTCAACGGGGCACCATCGGGGTGGGGGGACGAACCTCAGGGAGATAGTTGATTTTTTTTCTTTGAAGAGGTGCGACGATCGATTCGTCAGCCTTGAGTGAGAATCAGCCTTTCAGGGTGAAAGGTGAAAAATTATCACCTTTCACCTTTGAGGGCCAATTTTCGGCCTTTCAGCAAACAAACAGTTTTTAGGCCTGAAAGGTAAATGAGTGAAAATTTTCACCTATCACCGTCACATACCATTTTTTACCCTTTCAGCTTAAAAATATTTTTCTAAAAGGTGAAAATTTTCAAGGCTGAAATATTGTTTTTTCAGCTTTCCAAACACACCCCAAGTTTTCCTCAAGCAATCCCTCCTTAGCATTTTAGTCAAGCAAGTGGTGGAGGCAGGGACAGTGGTGATGGGGCGGCAAAGGGAAAGGGACAGGGTCAGGTAGGGTGAGGAGGCGGGGATGGGGGTGGAAAAGGTGAAGGGAGGCAGCTAGGGCCAAGGGGCAGCCAAAAAGGCGACCCCTTTTTCGATTTTTTCCCCCTCTGTTTCTTCCACTCGCTATTCAGGCCACAGGATTAGGCTGGAAGCGAGGGCGACGGCGAGAGGGGGGAGGGAAGTGTAGGGCGGGGGCCCATGGTTAGGTCATGGGGGGTGAGGTGGCAGGGGCGAGTGCGGGGGCCAAGGGTGCGGGGCGAAGGCGAGGGGAGGAGAGGGAGGTGGCGGAAGTGGAGGCCGGGCGAGTATCAGTGCTTCTTAGCCCGCCCACCAGTCGTTACCTCCAGCTGGCCTCACCTGAAGGTCCGATTGCACCTTCTAGCCTCTGGTAGAGGCATAGCCAATCCTCTTGCCGTTGCTCCCACCTGTCCCAGCCACTGTCACCATGACACTATCATGTGCCTTGCATTCCTTGACCTTGGAAAAAGAAGGGAAACGGCGGCTAGGGTTTTTTTTTGGAGATGAGGAGGATGTGATGAGCTGCTTGGGCTACTGCAAGTTCAGCTACTAGCTTTAAGGCATATTGTGCTCTACGGGCTTAAGCTCCAATTAGCATCATGTTTAGCAAAAATTAATTAATTAATGAAATGCCCGGCCTAAAACTAACTCGTAACATAAGCACTGACCCAAAAACCTGCCCAAATCGGATTAGAAAATAAACGAAAGCTGGGCCAAACATGAAATGGTAACTTTTTGTGTGATAAAATTCGGTGAAGATGGAATCCGACAAGAGTTTGGCCCAAGACCTCTTTCGGCATTCTTGTGTGAACAGTGTTACTATGCTCAAAATGTTATTCTGGGCTTGAGTTTTGAGCATTTTCTTCTGGGCCAATTTTATTTTTTTTCATGGTAATAAAATATTTATTTTGGGCTTTCCATGGCTCCCATCATTTAATTAAAATTGTTGTTCAATCCGAGATGGAAGAACAAACTTCTTTTTAAATTGACACAATGAATTTCTAGCCCCCAAAAAAATTTGGCGCAATACGTTTTGTATAATCAGCATCTTCTATGTGAAAAGAAGTGCAATTTTTCATTTGAAGCCTGTAGTTTGCAATTGAACAAAGTTTATTAAAGTCCACTCATCAATCCATACAATATAGAGGAGACAAGTAATGGAAAATTTCATTTCCAGCATTGTCTCTTGAACTATGTATAGTGCAAAATGTGGATAATCATATTACGTATACGTAACATGCATCATGATATTCCAAAACCGCAGTTTGTGCTAGCTATACATATGCACCGTAAGCATTATGATGACTTCGATGCATTGAGCTTCTTCTCAAGTTACTTGGCTTGTGTCGCAGGGCATCCAAAGCCTCAGCTTGCCTTCCTGTCCGTTTTAAGTTAAGAGCCTACATCTTCTAGGCCTTGAACCGTTTTTCTAATTCGGGTTCTGGTTTTAGTTATTCACATCTATTATCATCTGGTGCAGCTTCTAAACTCTTGGACAGTTGCAAAACTGTAGCAACATCTTGCAAACCAATTGCTCTTAGAGCAGAAACTAACCGAGTGTCACACCCCAGATTTTCATAAATTCATTTTAATAAAAATTTAACGTGATTCAACGGATCTATTCTCTAATCCAAGAAAAGTGCATGAAAATACACTCGTCGGCGGCGGTATGCCAACGGTCCTCAAATATAGATCATCAATCATTGGTGTAGATATATGTCATTATATGGGTAAAACAATATAGTCAGCCAAGAGCTTGTTCAATTATACAACTCTTCGTCTCAACCATACAAATATTCCTTCAAACCATACATAAAATCAAGAATCTAGATTGGCCATCCAGACACTACAATCTACATTTAAGTATTACAATAGCAGTTCAATTGGCACACATGTGTCTAAGTAACAAGTCACAACTCAAATTTAAATAAAAGTTGTTAATCCTGGTTCAAATAGCACAACTTTTTCTAGCAATCTCCTGTTCCCTGAGCTTGCCTTACGAAAAAAAAAAGCCGATTACACAAATAAAAAGTAGAAAACAATACTATGAAATTGAATATCAATATGCACTCATGTAAAGACATTGAAACGTAATACTCTCCCATCAAATATAAACTCTCGGGGAAAGTTTCTCAAATTCAAGCATATGCCCAACAATAAATGATAAACAAAGAGTGTAATTGAAAAGCATTTTCTAAGTCTTAAAGTTATTGGAAAAGAAATCACCTTTAACCTTAGATTTCAATTCTTCACTTTTAGTACGGAGATAACTTGATTTTTTTAATGATCTTTGTTCTCAATTTGTGCTCAAGTTTCCCTAACCTTGCCTCCACAACTCCCAAGTGTCAAAAATCTGTTTAAACTGCTTCCATGGTAGTTAGCCTCTACAAACCTAAAAAAAAACCATACTCTCTGGACCACTGATTGCCTCAAGGAAGCCCCTTTCTCGACGACCTTGTCAGGGAGCACTACAACAAATTATGGTTTTTGCGACGCCCACATTCGTCGCCAAAACCCCAAAATATTATTTGCGACGTAATATAGCTTGTCGCCATTTTGTAGCGAATATGCCGTCACAAAAAGTATTTGCGACGAGATGCACTTAGTCGCAAAAAATGTAATATTTGCGACGGACTATTCCGTCGCTAAAAGATGGAATTTTGTCTCCACTTAACTTGGAAACAAGAAAAAATTTAAAAAAGTCAATTAAAAATAACATTTGCGACGAAGTTTATTAGAAAAAAGGGGAAATCTATGTTTTGCGACGAAATAGTTTCGTCGCAAAAAACATAAAATGTTTTTCAAAAGACAACTCCCTTTTGCGACGATACTATCCGTCGCAAAAAGGAGTTTTGCGACGACATTAATTCGTCGCAAAAACTATTTCATAATAAAAAAACCCTCCGCCACGTAATAGATACTCCATAATAGCAATGCTAACCAAGGAATTCCGTATCGGATATCGGTATCGTATCGGTCGGCTTAAGAGACAAAATATCGGAGATATTTGTAAAAAAATATCGGCAGTCAAAAACTAGTTTTTACCGTATAATTTCATAATCTAGCTTCTAAAATGAGTTATATCAATTTAGACAAAGCATAGATTTTAAAATATGCATATTAGGATGGGAAACAAGTGGGAAAGTTAATTTTTTCCCCTTTTTCTTTAAAATTTTTTTTTTTTGAAATTTTTTTCCAAAAATATTATTTTATTATAAAATAGCGATATATCGGCGATATTTGAAAAAAAATAAAAAACGATATTTGCCCGTCTCGTTTTATCGGGTGGGGCCCGATATCGATATATCGGCGATATATCGCCGATATGGAATTCCAGGATGCTAACCATGTTTTTTTTCTCATGGAGCATCTATTTCAGGATGGAGGGAGTACTTTTTTCACAAGGGCCATAAATTGTTTAAAAAGCCAATATTTACAGCATTTAATTGCAAAATATCATTCGTTAAGACATCAATAATAATTTATAAGAGTAAATGTGTCATAATATGACCATGCTGAATTTCATGAAATTGGAACCAGATACATACTTTGTTAAATTGGGCAATAGCAGGAGTTAAGTCGCTCACAATGAGGACTAAACATTGAAAGGTACATGAAATAATAAAATGCAAAAAGATTTTCAAACCGAAGAGTTTCTTGACAGTATCCTATTAGCTTCCATTGCAATGAAAAATTTAAACAAATAGAAAAATAACATATTGAATATATGTGATAACCTTTTGTACTGGAAGAGCTCAGAGTTGATGACTGTGTTGGACTTATTGGCTCTCTACCCAGAGTTATAGTACTGGAGGCATCTTTAGCTTCGCTTATAGTGGATTCTGGAGAATAGCCATCATGCATATCACCTGCCATTCCTAATGCATCACTGGACTGACTGCGACCTTTGCAGCAATCGATCACAGATAATGGTCCATCCATATTTCCAAATTCAGATTTTAGTGCTGCTTTTACATCTGACTGCAGCAAACTAATTACAGATGACACATGAACCTGTTGCTTGAAGATTTTATAGTATTTAAAAAACCATACGTGCAAACTTCCGTCAAGGTAACAGATTTCCAAATGCAGATTTTAGTGCCGCTTTTACATCTGACTGCAGCAAACTAATTACAGATGACGCATGAACCTGTTGCAAGAAGATTTTGTAGTCTTTAAAAAACCATATTTGCAAACTCCTGTCAAGGTAACAGATCTGGTATCTAGAAACTGAAAATCAGCTAAATAGGCTTGTCGAATTAAATTAGTTGATAATTTGTTTTCTAAAAAATGAATCCCAGAATCAGTTTCCAGTGAATTTAAATAACACAAGAAGTAATGAAGGTCAGAAGACAACAAAGTTATTCATACAACATGTGTATGAATTGTACATATTCAATGGATCATATATACACTTGAGGAAGCAACATGATGAGCAAACAATAATGCAAATGTCTACATTCACCTCAGCAGAAAGAGGATCAAGTAACTTGATACCTGCAATGTCGACTGAATGGGAATTAGCTAATAGACCACCACAGCCAGCATGGACCATAGAGGGTCCACAAGAAAATCCACGCCTCCACTGCTCCTGCAGTGCCAGCCAACCATATGGGCCCTCTCCATTCCCAATATCAAGGAAAACATTAACTGTGGAAGAAGAGTGTTGAACTAAAAAGGGTATAGCATCAATAAGCTCCAGAAGTGGCTGTCTGTGCCCGCAATTTACAACATCCTCATCCTTAAAAATATTATGAGGTTAGGCTAGTGAACTCTCAATTTGGGAGTTTGCAATTGTTGACCCTTTTGTTACACCAACAGACCTACAAACACCAACAGCTGTATTAACAGTTTCTCCATCAATATCACCAGCTATTCTAACAGGTACATACTCTTTCTTCTTCACTTCAGATTTTGTACTCATGTCATATGGGGAATGATCCAAGAAAATATGTCTACTTGATGCCCTCATGGCAGCATTACCAACATTACCAGAGGATAGTGGCAGATGCCGCATCCTGCACATAGCAGCCTGAAACATCAGACACTCAGATTCACTAGCTAGCACAGTTTTTAGAGAGAGCCAAAATCATCCTTCCATTGTACTTTCATTCTTCCTCCGCTGAAGAGAAATTGCCATACTTGATGAGTCAAAACTAGAGGCTAACGCTGACAGCTTATCTCCCTTGCATGAAATTAGGTTACGATTACAACTAACCATTTGTCTATCCAATTTCAGCTTATCCCCACTCCGAATATGTGTATAATATATTTCAGACCCATGTGTGGGAGACAAATCATTCCTTGGATTATCCAATCTAATTTTTGAAGGAATATTCTCATGCTTGTCGGTGGATCCTTCCACACAAGGTGAGGAAGGTGGGTTGGCACCATTAACATAAACATTTGAGCTTGAGTGTGCATTATCAACCTTGTGACTTTTAGGCAAATATGGATTTTTAAAGTTAGAGACAGATAAATCACTCATAGGAGTTTCTACTGCAGTAAACTCAGGAGCAAAAGTAAATATAGCTTCTGCTTTTGTAAGATGATCATATTCTCCTAATGAGGGTGGTGTTGCAGTGTAGGTGGATGCCAGATAGTCCTTTCTAAATTTTTGAGGTTTGCTGGACGTTTCAACTGTGTCCATTGCAATTGGCTGATTGAAACCATCAAGCTGAGGAAGGCTCAAAGGAGAGTGACCATTTGAAAATTTTGTCAAACAGCTCATGTGCAATAAAAATTTGCATTATTATGATTGTGTTGTGCACTCTAAAGGAGTGCACAAAAGCCGGCGGCTGAAGTAGAGAATGGGATGAGAATAGAGAAGAAGGAGATGAGAAACTAGGAATTCATTCATCAATACCCTAAACCAGACAAGTGTCTCCTACATATAGGCGCAGGGCCTAAAGCTGATGGGCCTGATGGGCCATGTTATGCAAATAATTAAATAGCCTATTTCTACTGCAGTGGCCCACATGGCCTAATGGAAATAAGTAAATAAGATAAGGAAATATCCTAATAACCTAATGCAAGGAGTCGTAACATTCCACCACGCTCCGCTATGGCCTTGTCCTCAAGGCGAAAATGTAGGAAAACGAGCCAAGAAATCATCCTCCCATTCCCAGGTGGCATCGTCGAGAGAATGATCGTGCCACGCAACGAGTATCTCAGTCACTAGACGTCCAAACCGATGAACCCGGCGGCGATCCAAAATAGACGCAGGAAGGACAAAAGGATCCTCCAATGTAATGGGCAGCGGGGCAGGCACCCCACTAGTAAGGCGAGAAGGATCACCCACAAATCGCCGCAGATGGGATACATGAAAAACTGGGTGAACCTAAGAAGTGAGTGGCAACTATAGACGATAAGCAACTGGCCCAATACGCTCCATTATGGGATAGGGCCCATGGAACCAGTGAGCTAATTTGGTAGATGCAACCACTGCCAAAGAATGCTGGTGATGAGGCATGAGATTAACATAAACCCAATCCCCAACTGAAAACTCTCGATCCAGATGAGAACGATCATACACCTGCTTCATCCGATTCTGTGCGGCTGCGAGGTTAGTCTTGAGCTGGCGCAAGACCTCATCGCGAGTCTGAAGTGCATAGTCCACCTCGCCCACCGAAGAACTGAAGTGTAAATAACGGACCACTATAGGCAAAGGGCGGCCATAAACCACTTCGAAGGGGGGTGAATCCGGTAGAGGTGTGATAAGCAGTATTATAGGACCATTCAGCCCATGGAAGAAGTTGAAGCCACCGACGAGGCTCTTCACCCACAAAACAGCGCAAGTACTGTTCCAAGCAATGGTTAACAACCTCCATTTACCCGTCCGTTTGGGGATGATAGGCGGTACTCATGTGCAGTTTAGTATCTTGCAATGCAAAGAATTCCCACCAAAACAGAGAAATAAAGATCTTATCCCTATCGGAGACTAGTGTTCTAGGCATGCCGTGTAGCTTGGCCACTTCGCGCACATAAAGTTTCGCGACAGTCTTTGTCGTATAAGGGTGACCAACGGCGCAAAAATGAGCATACTTAGATAAACGATCCACGACCACAAGGATAACTGATTTACCTTGTATGACAGGGAGAGCCTCAATAAAATTCATGGAAACATCCTCCCATACGCGATCAGGAATAGGGAGAGGTTGTAAAAGGCCCGCAGGAGTAGTCGTGGAGGCCTTCGCGCGCTGGCAAACATCACAAGCTGCCACATAGGAATGGACTTCCTTTCTAATTCCCCGCCAAAGAAAATTCTGATTCACATGCTTGTAGGTGTGGAAGGACCCTTCATGACCAGCACTAGGGGTATCATGAAAGAAGGAAATAACATTCCACTGTAGGACCGGGCTCGGGGGAACCCAAAGGTGCTGCTTCCAGAAGATATAACTATCCTGCAAAACAAAAAAGGGTAAGCCTGTCGGATCATGTTGGAGGCGCTGTAAGATGTCCATGGCCTCAGGGACATCCCAGTAAGCCTGTAACAATTCAGCCATGAAAGGAAAAGTAGGGACAGAGAGGCTCAAGAGGGACTCCTCCGCGTGGCGCCGAGATAGAATGTTGGCCACGGTATTGACGGACCCTCGTTTATAAACCAAATCATAATCGTAGCCCATAAGCTTCGTGATCTAAAGCTGCTGGGCAGGAGTGGATATCCGCTGGTCATGAAAATACTTTAGGGGTTGGTGGTCCGTCCAGATAATGAAGTCTTGGCCCAATAGATATGGACGCCATTTCATCATGGCGTGCACAATAGAAAGCATGTCTCGTTCATAGGCCGACAAACGAAGAGAGCGCCCAGATAAGGCCTTACTAAAGAAGGCAATGGGCCTGTCAGACTGCAGAAGGACCGCGCCCAGTCCGCTATCAAAAGCATTTGTTTCCACCACAAACGGCTTAGAGAAATCCGGCAAGGCTAAAACAGGTGCGGATGTCATAGCCTGCTTAAGACAGTCGAAGGCCTTCTGAGCGTCAAGACTCCAAGCGAAGGCACTGGTCTTCAGTAAGGCAGTGAGAGGGGCGGCCAGAGTACCATAATAGGCGATGGAGCGCCTGTAGTAGCCTGTCAGCCCAAGGAAACCTCGTAAGGCCTTCGGTGATGTGGGAGTGGGCCAGTCGAGCATAGCAGCCACCTTGTCCGGGTCTGTAGATACGCCATGTGCAGCAATAATATGGCCCAAATAATCAATCTGAGGTTGGCCAAAAGAACATTTGGACTGTTTCAGCAACAGAGAGTGCTCAGCTAAAATATCAAGGACGGTTCGCAGATGGCTGATGTGATCCTCCCAAGAAGCGCTATAGACCAATATGTCATCGAAGAAGACCAAAATGAACTTGCACAAGAAGGGTCGAAAAATATCGTTCATTAGACTCTCGAAGGTGGCCTGCACATTAGTCAACCCAAAAGGCATCACGAGAAACTCGTAATGACCGTCATGTGTACGGAAAGCAGTCTTATGAATATCCTCTGGATGCAACCTTATCTGATGATAGCCATACCGCAAATCAAGTTTAGAGAAATATTTCGCACCTGATAACTCGTCTAGAAGCTCCTCAATAACAGGAATAGGATACTTGTCCTTTAAGGTAATAACATTTAAGGCACGATAGTCAACGCAGAACTGCTATGTCCCATCTTTCTTTCTAACCAGCATAACGGGAGAAGAGTACAAGCTAGAGCTGGGACGAATAATGCTAGTCGCCAGCATCTCAGTCACCAAGCGCTCAATTTCAGCCTTTTGCACATAGGGGTAACGGTATGGGCGAACATTAGCGGGGCTCGACCCAGGAAGTATGGAAATCTGATGGTCATGCCCGCGTGTAGGAGGAAGGCTAGATCGCTCATCAAAAAGGGACTCATACTCAGCCAAAAGAGCTGTCAAGTTAGCCGGCGGTCAGGCTGGGTCGGAGCAGATATAGACATAAGTTGCAGCAAAAACCCATGTGCCGAGTGTTGAAAGAAAGACCCAACAGCCTCGGCAGATTGGAGTGTTCCTGGAATGGACCCTTTTAAACGAACCTGCTGATCAACCACACCAAATGACATAACCAAATCCTTGAAATTCCAGACCACGTCCCCAAGATCTTGGAGCCATAGGACCCCCAACACAATATCTGCCCCCTTTGTGGGTAAAAGATGGAGATCCACCACGAAGTCATACCCTTGGATATGCAAGGGAACGCGGGGGCACAGACCCTTACTATGCATGTGGGTGCCGTCACCAATAAGAACATCAAAAGCACAGTCAAGAGCAATGTGACAGCCCATTCGCTGCGCCACTCGGTCATTAATAAAATTGTGGGTACTCCCACTATCAATCAAAATAGCAACTGGCGGGCACTTTAACTGACCTTGCACGCGCATAGTGTGAGGGGTGTAAGTTCCCGAAAAAGCATGAAATGAGATCTCAGCCATGGGATCGACATAAGCATCCTCGACCGGTGAGGTAGTAAGATCGTCCTCCTCAGGACAGGACTCCTCCAAGATGAAAGCTGTAGGGGGCGTGCGACAGCGATGACCAGAAACATATTGCTCATCACAATTGAAGCAGAGGCCCTTGGCCCGTTTCTCATCCATCTGTGCTTCGGATAATCGGGGAAGAGGTGGAGGTAGGCCGGCTCCTGCACATGGGCCGGGTCTAGAGCTGGCAACAGCCGCATTAGGAGGAATGGGCCTAGAGACCGATAGCCCAGGAGGGAGTCGAAAGGGGGGCCGAACCGCCCGTCTTTGCCGATTCAACTTTTCTTCCGCAACTCAAGCATGCCCAATGATATCCTCATAGATTTAGGCCGAAACTGGCGGATTTCATCCGCAATGTCAGCCCGCAAGCCATGCATGAAGGCACCTACTAATGCCGCCTAGTCCCAATTAGGCAAGCGATTAGCAATACGCATGAATTCCTGATGATAGACTCGTACTGTGGAAGTTTGACGGAGAGATGCCAACATTTCATTAGAATCAACATAATCATTGGGCCCGAATTGCACACATAATTCATCCACAAAGTCAGCCCAAGTTGGATTAACATAATCATTGGGCCCGAATTGCACACATAACAGAGCAAGATCCATGGCAGAGGAGGACGGCTTGGGCCTGAGCCGTCGATGCCTCCTAATCTGATTGGGTTGAGGGACCCTCCAGGTTATCCGAAGCCTTCTTTCGAGCCATGAGAATGTAAACAAGTGATCGAATGCTTTGATACCAGTGTTGTGCACTCTAAGGGAGTGCACAAAAGCCGGCGGCTGAGGTAGGGAATGGGGATGAGAATAGAGAAGAAGGAGATGAGAAACTAGGAATTCATTCACAATACCCTAAACCAGACAAGTGTCTCCTACAGATAGGCACAGGGCCTAAAGCTGATGGGCCTGATGGGCCATGTTATGCAAATAATTAAATAGCCTATTTCTACTGTAGTGGCCCACATGGCCTAATGGAAATAAGTAAATAACATAAGGAAATAGCCTAATAACCTAATGCAAGGAGTCGTAACAGATTGCCTTCTCGTTGTTGTTTTTTTCACTACTGATGGAAAGTGAGTTTCAGAGAAGGAATAAGAGGAAGAGAAGTAAACTGATTTGCAGATTGGAATGACAGATTAATACAAATACACTTGCAAGAAAATCCACTTAGAAATTTTTACTAAAAAGAACAAACTTCTTACAAACCTGATATCCAGATTAGATACATATAGAGAGGAAATGAGAGGTACCTCCAGATTAGATACGGCCAAGACGAAATGGTGAAGGTGTGAGGGAGGTGGGAAGCTCGTTGGAGCGTAAGGGAGGAGCGGAGTGGCAATGTCAAAGATGAGCAATAGTGGCGTGAGGAAGCCGACTGCGTTGGGCCATGAGGGAGCACCCATGGTGCAACACGGCTGAGAGACGTGGCGATTTAGGGCATTCCGGCGGGATACTGAAAATGAGGCGAGGGGGGCTGACTATCGTTGGAAGAAGCAGCAGGTGATTCCTTCCAACTCCTTTCCGACCATCTGAAACCTCCTCATCTAGGGAACAGCCATCTCGCCACCAACCGCCAATCCACCCAACCCGAATCGCCGGCAAGAAGATTCTGGGAAACAATGGAGGACGGGATTTGGGGCAATTGCGAAATTAAAAGAGGGAAAAGTTAATATGCATCCGGTCATTACACGCATCGGAATGAGTTGAATAATATAAGCCTCAGATTAAACTCCAGCGGCACTCAAGTGACCGGATCGTGTTTCACCCCTACCTTCCTGCCCGCTCTAATAACGGGCGAATCTTGATCGGAATCAAACGGACCAGAGTGCCCACACTCATGCCAACAAGCGTGAGCTGGGCTCATATCCACGGGAATAAAGTTTTTTTATTTGATTTAAGCTAAGTATGTGTGGCGGCTCATGTGCATGAGTATGGCCTGCCCGCTACTTGTGTGATAGGCATCAAGCGCTCTACCTGTGCTACGAGCCACATGCACCTACATGTTAGTGGCATGCATCTTTCATTTTCATTTGGTACATCTGTTGGTTTTAAATGACTTTTCTACTATGATTGGCTAATGTTTCCTAACCGTATTTGGCAGAAGGTTTATGCAATTAATAGATTTGCATACATTCTCATACATGCTTAATGTTAGAAATGGGCCAATCCTATTTGACGGTGCATTTAGTGCATATATGGTGGATTAAAACTATAAGTTAAATGTTGTAATTAATGTCATATGACTAGCATATTACCTATATACAAGCATGTATCATAAATATACTTTTAGTGTCTATCATAAAATTATAAATGTTATTGCATTCGTACATGGTCGAATATGAACTATGCCTAGAAGTTCATAAATATGCAACACCACCACGTTCGTGTATTCAGTATACTATAGCCACATGTGTACTACATGTCATTGTCAATTTACTTCATCTTGCCTCTTTACAATGCTTGCACACTCGTACTAATAATATATCATGCATGAAAAATATTCTTTGTATTTAATGCCATGAAACTAACTTGACCACAACACTATCCACCTTCCTCCTCCTCTTTACCATGTTACAATGTAAACCCCTCTCAAACAAAATTACATTAATTCTTCAAGTATATACCATAGCTATCATGCCGCGTTCCTCTACTACAACTTTTTATCATTGATGTTATATAATTAAGGTACCAACACAACTCATAGTTGACAATAAATCTATTTAATGACATAAAAATGTGTAATAAACTTTGCAAGTACATTTTCTAAATTTAATACTCAATATTTTAGGCACTTTATTGAATTTGAATACAAAATTCATTGAGATTTTTTCAAAAATAACATTTTAACTAAAAAATACCTTGTTGAGATGTACTTAGCCATTTTCTGTAATTACTTTAATATCATTTATTCCCATTTTATAAAAAAATAAGAGGATAATCTTTCGCTAAAAATGTCTATTTGTAGCAAATAATGAAAATGGGAAAATTTATATTTTTTAAATATTTTTATTTATGATTTGTGACAAATATATAGTTTGTTGCAAATAGAATTTACTCTTGCGACAAATTATTAGAAATATAATAATTTGTCGCAAACACTATTTATTATTTGCGACAAATATCTAGTTTATCGCAAATAGAATGCACTTTTGCGACAAAATGGCTAGTTCGTCGCAAATATGCATTATTCTTTTTCCAACCAAATTAGCTATTGGTCGCCAATAGTAATTATTTTTGCGACTAATTGCATGTTGTCGCAATTGTTAAATATTTTTATTTATGGTTATACATAAAAAATAATACTTTTATTTATTATTGCTTTTGCGACAAATAGAACCATTTTTCGCAGAAACCATTGATTATTTGCGACAAATATATAGGTTGTTGCAAATGAAATTCACTTTTGCGACGGAATCGCCTCATTCGTCGCAAAAATGTATTATTTTTTGCATTCAAATTGGCCATTGGTCGCCAATAGTTCCAGTTTTTGTGAGTACTTGTTATATCTTCGCAAAATACTAAGTTATTTGCGACAATTCTAAAATTCATCCCCAATGGTTATCTATTGCGACGAAAAAAGTTTTGTTGCAAAAATATTTGTCACAAAAGCCCTGATTTGTTGTAGTGGGGCTAGCAAGCTAACTAAGCCTGGGTCCTGTACATCCCAACCTAAATCCCTGATTCCACCGGTCATGAGTAAGGTCTTTCGGCTGCCCCAACACAACTAACGTGAATAATATTTTTCTCTGGTTTTTGGACGCTCTCTCTCTCGTGCATTCTCTTGCTCATTGGTTTTGGCATTTACTTCTCATACAACTATGAGAAAGAGATCACTATCTTGTGGAGAATAGTAACTCTTGTCCATGCAACTTGGTCCTTATTGATCTCTGATATATCTATCTATTCTTGTGAGTATTTTTTCGTGGATTGATCATAGGGCATAAAGGCCCAAAGGTTAGTAGTATTCAATCCGTTTAAATCTCAATCCGTTGAAATCTTGATATATTGATTTGATATCATATGTTTGTTCATATTATTGCTTATAAGATCTTGCATATGTTTGATATTGTATGCAAGTACAGAATAAAAAAGGGGACAGATTAGGAGAAATTTTGCATCACAACCAACGATCCCTCACGCTTCCGCTGCGTGCCTGAACCCTTCAGTGGTATCGGAGCCATAATATGTTGTGATGCTAAAATTCCCAATACCCTCATTGATTTCAATTTGGAATAGAGCAATAGATATGATCAGTTCAAATTTTGGTACACTATCGATCACCAAGCATACACGATCGATCACGCCAGGTTCAAAACCGAAAGCAAATACAAGTAAATGATTAATCACCATTGTTATCGATCAATCATAAGTACTGGAAGTTTCATTGAAAGAGACATGATCGATCACCCGAGTTATCGTTCGATCGCAAATACTGTAAAAATCATTATTGAAGCAGTGATTGATCACGAGGGTGAACGATCGATCACAAGTAAAGACGTGATTGATCATGTGAGCGAACGATCGGTCGCACCTATTGGATCATTTATCTTAAAAGTACACAATCGATCACTTGAGGGAGAGATTGATCGAAAGTACTGGATTATTCATTTTTCCACGGATGTGATCGATCATCTGTGTAAACGGTCGATCGTTTTTACTGTGATATTGCAAAAGACTGCAGCGATTGATCACCTGTCTGTTGCGATTGATCGCACTAGTAAAATTTGGAAATTTGTTTTGAGTTTGAAGCAGTATATGTGCCACATCAACAACTAAATACTGATTGTTCTTATAAGCGATTCAAACCTTGCCTTTGACTCTAATTGTCTTGTTTCATTGATTGTAGTGATTTATAAAGATCTTCACTTTGTTGCTCCACTTGCTGTTTTTCCAAAGAGAGTTGCAATGTCATCCCACATGGTCTCTAGTGAACTTGCCAGAACTGAAAAGTTGAATGCCATGAACTTTGTCACCTGGAAGAGGCATATTTGGCATGTCCTGTTTCTTGCTGACTTGGCCCATCTCTTGGACCAAGTAGTTGAATTTCCAAGTGAAAACTTTAGTGCTACTCAAAAGAGAGATTATGAAAAGTTCAAGCTTGAGGATGCAAGAGCAAGGATCACCATGTTAACATTTATGGAGCCAACTATTGAAATGTTTTTTGAGAAGCATAACACTGCAAAAGAAATATTTGCGGTAATTGAGAGAAGGTATGAAGAGTATACTGAAGGTCACATTAACTGCTACACACTCGCTATACTAATATGAGGATGGAGGAAGGCAAAAATGTGCTTGAACACGTTGATGCCATTACTATTATTGCTAGTGAGTTAGAGATGCTTGGTGATCCTATTTCTCTAGGGGTCCAAGTATCTACCATCCTAACTAGTCTTTCTCCATCATGGGAGCCTGTTGTGGTAGCATTGAACTTGAGTGATAAAAAACTCACTTTGATGACTTTATTATCAAGCTAGGCTTAGAGCAGGAAAGACGAGACCATGTGAGAGCCTTAAATGTATCTGCCAACCTTGCTTTTCATTTTGGCAACAAAAGGGTGGATCCTATGCTGGCCCCACAAAGAAGTATTTTAAGAAAAGAGGAAAGAAGCCTCAAAATCAGGGAGGTGACAAGGGCAAGAAAAAGACAAAGAGAGCTTGCTTTACTTATGGCCAAATGGGCCATTTTAGCAGGAACTGTCCTAATGGCCCACAGGGCAATGAGAAGAAGAAACAACAAGGTGGAGGAAATGACATTATATGCATGATTTCAGAGGCTTTGATTGTGAACACTAATACTAATGGATGGTAGCTAGACTCGGCTGCAACAGAACATGTGGCCATGACCACGGAGTTGTTTGTTGACATGAAAGGAAAAAATCCTGGAGAGCACAAGATTTATATGGGAAATAATACTTATTGTGATGTGCTTGGGATTTGTACTATTTGTATTCCTCTCTCTGGAGAAACACTCTAGTTCTCACTGATGTCCTACCTGCACCAACCAATAGAAAGAACCTGATTTCAGTCCCTCTCTTGACTCAAAAGAGATTTGAGGTTAGGTTCAAGGGTGACAAGGAGATTGTGGGAAAGAAGAACAATATTTTATTTACTGCTTCTTTGATTGCTAATTTATTCAAACTTGATGTAGCTAATGACTTTGCTGCTAATTTTAATAATATGATTGATTCTGAGTATTTGGCTTGTGTTTCTCATGATGACGCATTATTATGGCACCTTCACCTATGTTATATGAATGTTAGAAAATTACACTGCATGTCAGGTAGTGGTTTACTACATAAAAATTTGTGATGATTTACGCATTTGTGAAGATTGCATTTCCGATAAAATGACTAGGCTACGTTTTCCCATAGGTCAACGAGCCATAGACTTTTTAAAGGTCATTCACTCAGATATTTGCAGGCCTATAAACGTTAAGACAATGGGGAATGTTGTATTTTATTACATTTATAGATGACTATTCAAGGTATGGGTATGCTTACCTTTTGGCAAGGAAGTCTGATGCCTTAGAGAAATTTAAGGAATTTAAGGCTGAGGTTGAAAACCAATTAGGATGGAAAATTAAAGTTCTTAGAACAGACAGAGGTGGAGAGTACACATCTGATTTCTTCAACGACTATTGTACCAACCAAGGAATAGGTCATCAATATACACTTCCTTATACCCCCTCAACAGAATGAAGTTACTAAAAGACGTAATAGGACGTTATTGGACAGGTTAGGTCCATGTTAAACCACTCTGAACTAGGAACACAGTTTTGGGGTGAAGCCCTAGACACCGCTGTCTATGTGCTAAATCGAGTACCTTCTAAGTCGATCAAATTGACCCCATATGAGTTATGGACGGGTCGACGTCCAAAATTTTTGAACTTAAGAGTGTAGGGGTTAAAGGCCCATATTAGGGTGACTGATCAAATAAGCAACAAGTTGGATCCTAAAACCATAAAATATAATTTTATAGGTTATTGTGATCATTCTATAGGGTATCAGTTCATAGTATATCATGATGATGAGACAGTGGGTGTAATAGAGTCTAGGGATGCTTATTTTATTGAGGAAGATATAGACCATAAAACTCCTAGGCAATGAGTTGAATTATTTGAAATAGAAAAAGAAAAAATTCTTGTCACTAGTAATGAACAAGTGATAGAAAATACATAAAATGAGGATGCCGAAACACGTGCATCAAGAGAGTGTACACCTCCAAGTTTGTTGAAGATTACTATGCTATGCTTGGTGAAGATGAAATAACGGTAGATGAACTTTTACTTAATGATTCTATCACATTTGAGCAGGCAATGAGTAGTCCAGATTCCAAAGAATGGCAGAAGGTTGTTTAGAGGAAATAGACTCGATCTTGAAGAATGAAGTCTGGGAGATTGTTGTTGACTTACCAGATGGTAAATGGCAACCTATTGGTTGTAAATGGATCTTCGAGAAGAAGCTCAAAGTTGATGGTTCAATAAATAAATATAAAGCCAGACTTGTGGCGAAAGGGTTCAACTAAGTAGAGGGCATAGACTTTAAGGAGACATATTCTCCTCTGCCTAGGTTCATCTCCATATGGTGTTAATTGGCTATTATATCATACTTAGATTTAGAGTGAGTTACACTAAATAGATGTAAAGGCGGTCTTCCTAAATGGTGCTTTAGAGGAGGGGATTTACATTGAATAACCCAAAGGGTTTGTTGTTTCCGGAGATGAACAACAGGTGCACAAACTTATTAACTCATTATATAGACTTAAACAATCGCCAAGACAATGGTATATCACTTTTCACCAGGTGATTAGTGAATATGGCTTTGTGGTCAATGATTATGACCATTGTGTGTACTCCTTTAGAGATGAGAGTCGATTTATGATATTGTCACTATATGTAGATGACATATTAGTGATGGGGAATGACACAAGTATGATTATCAGTCTAAAAGAATGGCTCAGGACCTAATTTGAAATGAAGTATATGGGTGAAGCATCATACATCCTACGGATGAAGATGAAAAGAGATAAAAAAACAAGGAAGCTAAGTATATCTCAAGAATCATACATAGAAAGTGTGTTGAAACGCTTTGGTGTGATTGGTTGGAAGACCATAGATTCGCCCATCTATAAAGGGACAGTTTTATCCTAAAAAATGGCACCTTCATCAGACGAAGAGCGTCAAAAGATGAAATTTGTGCTATATATGCAGGCTATTAGCAGCTTGATGTATTCCATGAATTACACTTGACCTGATTTGGCTTTTGTAGTAAGCCTTGTGAGACAATATCAAGTAAACCCAGGTATGCAACATTGACATGCTATTAAGCGGGTGTTTCAGACTAAAGATATGAAACTCACATATCAGGTTGAAAATCTATCTTTAGAAGGGTATAGTGATTCAGACTATGCCAGTTATAAAGATGACAGGAAATCCATTGCCAATTATGTATTTATGTTTGGTGGCGGCGCCGTAGCGTGGGCTAGTAAGAAGTAAAAGTGTGTTAGTAAGTCTACTATGGAAGTTGAATTCGTTGCATCCAGTATTAAAGAGTTTCTATCTAGGTTACAGCTTGAACAATGGACTGATGCTCCTGGCAAAATTTATTGTGATAATTTAGCAACTGTGTTGACACTCCATAATAGGGAGATCAGTTCTAGAGCTAAGCACATTGAGGTGTATTACTATTATATCTTTGGCATGCTACAACAGGGAAAGTTGATTGTTAATCATCTTTATATGCTTTAGACATTGGCTAATCAATTAACTAAGGCCTTGACAATGGATCTATTTGTTAAACATGTTCATAGTCTTGGATTATGGCTAGACTACTGCACAAGTAACTGTAGAATCGCAAATATGAGCACTAAACCCATAGTCGGGGATGTTGGTTATAGGTATGGGTTAGGCCCATATTAACGTAACATGGCTATATGAGGAGTTGGCTCCCTCGTGGTGCAGGTCACGTTGAGTGTGCAAGGCTCCCATGGAAGAGACACCTAGATGGAACAGATATAACTACAACAAAATTGAACTTTAACGACGGCACAAAACTATCGCTAAAAGTATCTTTACCCACAGTTTTATATGTTGCAAATGTATTTTAGCGACGATTTTTTGCCATCGGTATAAATTTTTATGAGGGTTTAAAGACGAACTCTAGACCATGATTTTATAAACCGGACAGGACCGGCTGGTCCGACGGTCCGACTGGAGCCGAACCTATTTTCGATCTGGGTCGACCGGGTCAGTTGACCCAGCCGGGTCATTGCAACCCGGCCGGTCGAATCGGAAACACGGCCAACCCCCACCCCCCTTTCTGGCAGCCACCTTCTCTCCCCTTCCGGCGGCCACCCTCCCCACCCCTCTCCTCTCCTCCCTGACTGGAGGGGCCCCTCGCCCCAGCTAGAAGCAGAGCCCCCGTAGGGAGCTCTGCCTCGACGTGGTGACGGGGCGGCCCCGCGTCGAGGCAGAGCCTCCGGGCTCTGGTTCGAGGCGGGGGGCTCTGGTTCCCCATCTCGAACCAGAGCACCAGGGCGTCTGCCTGACGGGGCAGCCCCGCCTCGAGGCAGAGGGGGCGGCTCCCTCTAACTACCGCCAGAGGGGGGCCCTGCCGGGGGCTCTGGTTCGAGGCAGAGGGGATGGCTCCCTCCGGTCGCTGCCAGAGGGGGCCCCCACCCTAGCTCGAAGCAGAGCCTCCGGAGGCGGGGTTGGCTCGTCAAGTAGAGCCCCCGCCGGAGTTCCCCATCTCTAACCAGAGCTCCGGGGGCTCTGCCTCGAGGCGGGGTCGCCCCATCGAGCAGAGCCCCCCGCTTCCCCTGCTTCGAGCCGGGGCGCCCCCTCCCCCTCCGGGGGGCTGCTCGAGGGAGCCACCGCTCCCCCTCCCCCTCCGGCGGCGGCCGGAGGGAGCCACCCCCCTTCTCTATTTTTTTTCTTTCTGTGATGATGTCATCCCAGGTCAACCCGGGTTGACCCCCGGTTGGACCTACCCGGCATGAATTCCGAGTCGGTTACCGGTCCGATTTTTAAAACCTTGCTAAAGACTCCGTTCGATACGTATTGCAACGGTTTTGGCTTATTTGTGACAGATTTTATCTGTCGGTACAGACATCAAAAAAATAAAATAAAAAACAGCAGCTTCATGCTGCTATGCTAAATATGGATAACAAGCATTATTCGTAAATGCAAACTAATAAACACATATTCATATAGTTACTACATTGTACACAAACAACATATATATATATATATATATATATATATATATATATATATATATATATGAGAAGGGTTTACATGAGATCGTTCTCGTATAAGGAGCATGAGGCCAATTTTTATAGCCGTTGGATTCCGATCGGATGATGGATATTAAATCAGTAGGTAGGTGAGTGTGTCACATCAGGGAGTGAGTGAGATCATTATGGCTATTTGTAGCCGTTAGATCAAGATCCAAGGGCTATTATTTAAAGTAGCCTCATATAAGCTATATGAGAGCGATCTCATTTAAACTTCTTCAAGAGCGATCTCATTTAAATTATATATATATATACATAATTGGCCTTTTTGCCACCAATTAAAGCTATTTCACTATAAAAAAAAGAACCATGATAAAGACTGCTGCAATAACAGTTCCCAGAAGCAAGAGTGATACTGCTCTAATTATGTCGGCAGGAAGAAGAAAGCTTTGACTGTTGCAAAGAAGGTAGTCACATAGGATGGTGAAGCTGCAGCTGCTCTTGAAGAAGTGAACAAGAGAAAATATACTCTAAGAGATATATGTAACCAAACCGTTCCCTGACCCTTCAGCTTTCAGGTGAAAAGTTAAATAACGTTATAGGAGAAGCCCAGGTTTTATATTCAAATTCTAAGGGAAGCAGTGTGCTAACATGTTAGCATATATTTGCTAACAGTTAATATATGCAATTAGTCTCTCACTTGGTAGCTTAGACTTTTAGGTGGAGTATGAAAGAAGAATCATCAAAAAGGAATGGGAAGTTAATGTAGACAAAATGATAAAAAGAAAAGCATTTTGGAAAGAAAAACTGCAAAATGGCTGCTTGCCTTTTGTTATATGGGGAAGATTGAATACCATCCAATGAAGGTGGGGGGAGAGAGGTCCAGCAGGAATGATCTCATCCTTAGAATCAGATGCATCAGAAGATTCACTTGGCATGTTGGGGCATGAACATTCTGCAAAAAAAGATACTCCCTCCGTTCCAAAATAGTGTGTACATTTGGAAATATTCTTTGTTCCAAAAGACTATGTAGATTTGGCCTAGTCACGTGACTTCCCCTAGTGCTTCTTCTTCTTCTTCCAACAGCTCGAATCTCTTCTTCTTCCGACGCCAGATTTGGAGCTTAGCTTCCATGACAACGTCAGTACCTGCTCCACGCCCTACGTCAGAGCCTCTCCAGCCCCGGCCGTGGCCCTCCTCCGCCAGGCTACTTCTTCAGCGCCTCCGCCACCCTCATTCACTTCGTCCTCTCTTTGTCGTCATAGCTGATTGATCACACCATTGGAAAAATCCACAATTGCCTTCATCCTACAATTTTTTAATAAAATTATTAGGTTAATTTTTGATATAAAACTCTATCTCTGACCTATACTTCTCAACCACCCAAGCTAGAGAAGAAGCTACAACAGCCATGTCTCCAAAAATATCGACAGAACCATGTCATAAAGGTAAAACAAAAACAGCACCTACTGTTAATTAACACTACTCACGCTCGTGTGCCAAAAAGAAACAGACTACCCAATCTCTGATTAAACTGTAATTACCAAAACAAGGGGCAGAAGAAAGCACGCCAAACATTTTTTTGCGAATACGAAAAAAATCACATAGCCCACAAAATAAAATTATCACTATATTATATATAATGACAAGAGTGCCACTGTCTAATTTCAAAGGTAGTGATCTTTGAAATAAGCGAGGAAAATATAGCAAATAATAAGTATGCATGCAGTAAACATTCGTTTGACAAATTGAAAAAAATTACATAGCCCACAAAATAAAAAAAAAATCACTATGTTTTATATAGTGACAAGACTGCCACTGTCTAATTTTGTAAGGTAGTGAGCTTTGAAATAAGCGAGGCAAATATAACAAATCATAAGTATGCATGTAGTAAGCATCCGTTTGACAAATTTAGCTCCAGTCGGCAGTCACTACCGTGTGAGCTTGCAAATCGTAGGCAGATCTGTCCGCTATACCAACGCATTCTATCCAGCCATATGAGCTCTCAATCTCTGCATCCCAGCAGTCTGTAGCATAATGAGCCATCTCATTGGGAAGATGCTGGCGGAACCGTAATCGTTCTTTGTCGATCCCTAGATTTGTCAAAAAAAGGTACACTCCAATGAAGTAGCCAAGTGTTTGATTATTCACAACACCCTATCCAACATGAAAATGGAATTTACATTAACGAGCTAAAAAAATCTTGACTTCGTTAACTGGAACATCAGTAATCCCACATTTTTTTTGCTTTTCAATTCAAAATCCCAAGGAGGAAAGAAACCTATGACAGCTTCTTCCAGGCACATTTTCTTTGCAGGTTTTCCAGACAGCTGCTCATCCCCTGGGAACATCAAAAATTGCAAATTGGCAACATCTCCATATTTTGGGTGTAATTTATCCTCATGGTCAACAAAATGCTCTATCACTGCCAGTGTGAATTCACGAACTCTAATGAGCCATTGGCGCGGAGATATCTGAGTACAAAAACTGAAAATTGGTCAAACAGATAAAGGAACGGATTTGGCAAGAAGGGGTTTCCTCTTAAATGTGTGATTGGTAGATAATATCAGATTACTTGTGATGATTTACATATCCAGAGCTAAGCAAATGGAAGCGCATTGCTCAATTCACAAAAAAAAAAAGAAAAAGAAAAAATATATAGCAAGGGCGAGATAGAAACCCCATTCCGGAAAGTTTGACCAATATGAGCCGCTGCAAATGAAAGCTTATTTCCATTGTAATCGTACAAATCCTTGAAGTTAACAAAGATGCCTTGTGCTGTCTCCGGACGAAAATACCTGAAAACAAATTAATAAACTAAACATATTCTCTTCTTTGGGGAATAAGAGCTTCTCAGTCCATATTGCAAGTACACACGCAAAATTAACCTCCAGTTGGATAAAAAAAGAACATACCTAGGGATCAGGCCCGTTGGACCAATTGAAGTCTGAAACATCAAGTTGAAGGCCTAGGGATCAGAGAGAGGGTTTTTTGTTAAACGAAAACTAACCATATGACAGTTTGCATCATAATTTGAACCAATCCTTCACTTAATGGCTAATTATATCCCAGTGGAGAACCTCTCAATTCTATATAATAGCATCAAGTGTCCTAGATGTCATAACTAGAATTGGATGAGCTGCAGTGTATTCACCTACTATTACTCTTGAATCTAAATCACCACATCTACATCTGTAGAACAGTTTGCAGCTAATCGAGTCAAATCAGATCAAAGAAAAAACTCATCCAAATTTTAATAAAAAATTTCATAGAAAAACAGGATAGGGGCAAAACCAAGAGCTATCCACCATTGCCTCGCCGTCGACCTCTCCTTGAGTCGTCCGATCATAAACTCTCGCCATTGCTCCTCTTCATCATGCCGACTGTTTTCACGGTCACTCGAGCAGGGGAAAATGGCTACCATGGTGGAGGCGCAGTCGAGGGATGAGAAAGGGGAGACCTTGGGAGGAGGAAGCACCACCGAGGACGGAGCCAAAGAAGGAGGCGATGGGCGGGAGGCGAGAATCAGAGAAAGTGATGGTGAGCTTGGCAGCCACGGAGTTGGTGGCAAGGTAGCCAGAATCCAAGGCAGAAGCTCCGACTCGGAGTCGGAGAGGTAGAAGGTGACGGCTGATGGAGTTCGAGAGGAACGGGAAAAATGGGTAAAGGAGGAGAGGCCAAAGGGGGTTAAAATCGGGGTTTTGATCCGACGGCTTATATCCGACTCTTTAACGGTAGAGATTAAGTATTAGCGACTGAATTTTTATGGCAGGCAAAACTGCAGAAATAAATAGTTATCTACCAACGGACCTTCGTAAAAATCCGTCGTAAATAAATGTCAATACCGACGGATACATGTGGGGCAAAATAAATCCGTCGCTAATGTCATTCCTTTTGCGACAAATTTATTTCTGTCGCCAATGATAAATTTATCAACGGATCCTTTTCCGTAAAAAAATCTGCCGTAATCTGTCGCCAATGAAAGATATTATCAATGAATCCTTTCTGTGAAAAAATCCGCCGTTAAAAGCCAATTTTGTTGTAGTGTATGTATGAGAAGGGATACGTGAGGGAAGTGGGTAGTTAGAGATAACCACAATGAGAGAGTGGGAGGTGGTTAGAGGAGATTAAAGAATCCTTAACCAACACAAACTAAGGGACACAGATGAGAGATAAAAAGAAAAAAATGTGAATGGAGTTTTTCTATTTGGTTTTTGGACGCTCTCTCTCTGGCGTTTGGCTCTCTCTCTCTCTCGTGTGTTCTCTTGCTTGTTGGTTTGGCATTTACTTCCCACACTACTACGAGAAAAATATCACTATCTTATGGAGAATAGTGGCTCTCGTCCACGCAACTTGGTCCTTGGTGATCTTTGACATATCTATCTTTTAATGTGAGTATTTCTTCGTGGATTGATCGTAGGGTCTAAAGGCCCAAAGGTTAGTAGTATTCAATCCGTTGAAATCTTGACATATTGATTTGATATCATATGTTTATTTATATTATTGCTCATAAGATCTTGCATATGCTTTGTTTAATATTGTGTGCAAGTGAAAGAATAAAAAGGGGACTGATTAAGAGAAATTTGGCATCACAGTGAACGCTCCCTCGCGCTTCCGCTGTGCGCCTGAACCCTTAACAAACCATATGAGATAAAGTCCAATCAACCAATTAGTTATCTCAAAATAACCTTCATCTCGTCAAATCATCACAAGCATTCAAGTACCATCACAATGCACACAATCAAGCTAAGAATTAAAAGGTCATTTATTCTTAGTATGCAAAAGCTCATTATTGATAACTAGGAAATAAATGTTCAAAGGAAACGATCATAGATCTCCTATATATGGTTCCTCATCCGATGGTACGTTCCAGGTCTGGATAGCAAATGCGCTAATAAACCGATATGTTTGGCCAAGTGAACCGTTTCTTTCGGAGAGCATCTTTGATTTCCAATTCCTGCTTCATATACTATGAAAGCTTAGACCCAGGTGCAATCTTTCCTTCCACGGGTTGCACCATAAATTTCTCCAGAAGTACTTTGTTTGAGGCTCTCTAAAATTTCCACCACACTTTGAGATTATGGCATATCGTTGTCTGCTTCTCCCCAACTGGCTTCTTCATAATCTTCAACTGAATACTTTTCTTCCTGAGGTTCTTGTTCTTGATTAACATGCTCTTGATCATCCTCGATGGCTTCATTAAGTTTATCCTCGTCTTCAAAATCTACACGCAATGGGTCCCCGCGAGTGCCATAACCTATTCCTCCAGCTCCCCGCTGAGATTCCCCTTGGGCCATGTAATAACCCAAATAAGAATAGCATTGATGGGGAGAAAATTAGAAAAAAAAATTGAGAACATTAAGAATTTCGAAAAGTAGAACCAGCGACAAGTGTTGCCTCATGCATTGTCAAACGCCATTCATCTAAACACCAAAAGTATGCGTGAGTGTTTGGAAACATAGTTTGAAACAAAGGCGGTGCATCTCCTACTATAATATTCAAATCATACAAATCATCAGCCCAAGTGGTGATGGATCTCTCCATATTCTTCCTCCAAACGTGTGCTGAAACATGAAACATTTCCCATTCGTCGTAAGAGCAGACAATTTCTGAAACATGAAACATTTGCCATTCGTCCTAAGAGCAGACAATTTACGTACTTTCTTGGCGATGGAATGTAATATAGCTTCGTATGAAATCAATTAACTGGAAATTTTAATACGTTGGTATTTTTACGAGTTAAGATATTACTGGATTTCAAACCTGAAACATTTTCTTTTCAGATGACTGATAGTCTTCATGACTATGTCCACTATTATCCCTATCTTGGAAGAAACCAGGAGATATGAGAAGGCTTGACTCGTTCAAATTATTAAGGATTTAATGAGATGTAGAGCCCAAGCTTACACACATACCTATATCTTATTACATTCTCAGAAAGCAATCAAATTAGAATATCATTTACAATGTGTACTTAGGACCCGACTAGAAGCTGGGGCAAGGCAACTGACTCTCATAGCACTGTATCTCACTGCCAATCTCATTGGAGGCACGTACAAGGCCTATCGTCATATGTACCGGATAAATCGCAGGTGGGTGGCCAACGGATGGGTGTTTGGAGTAGGGTTTCGAACTCCACTTCAGAAAGTGTGTTGTGGGCATCCTGCCTACACTGTTATTTTCAAATTTCAATGCCTTCAAAGTTTGCTTTTGAATTCTAAGGATTTTCCGTAATATGTTGCCTTTTTTTTCCTGCCAGATTTTCACCATATAATATTTGTGTTTCAAAATATACTAATTATGTGCAACATAACATGAACTGTGACTCTCATATAAATTGGTCAACCAACAAAATTTTTTTTTTTACTTAGTTTAATTTTTTTCCAATTTTTATTTTGGTTTTTAATTAGATGACTAAAAAATTGCAAAAGATTTTTTTTTTCTATAAGTTGCACAACTTAGAAATAGGTTGCACGACTGAATAGGCAGGCCCCTTTGACCCCTTACAGATTTCTATCTACCTTCAAACTTTTAGAATGTAACACAAGAAAGGCCCATAATGGTCTTTCCACCTGGACAAAAAAACCAATCCATCACTACAAAGGATGAGTAAAATTACCACCCCATGTTTTAGTGAGCTCACACCTTTACATGGTCGGCCGATGTCTGCCATCTGTGTCCATGTATTTTGAGATAGTAGATGACGGTGGGAACCCACCATCTGTGTATAGGAGGTGGGCTGGCTAAAACGTGGGGGTAATTAATTACTCATCCCTCTATAAATCTTGCACCCTTTTTATTAGAGAAAATTACATATATATATATATACAGTCATCCTTAACAAATAAAATATATATGTGCAATTCCCCGTTTTTATCGTTATGACAACCAACACCTTTTTTATCTCTTTATCGGCAACATTTGGCTTTTAAAAGAAGACTAAAATTAACGTCACTATTTAAAACAACCGAAAAAGGAAAATTAATATGTGCTCGGGCTCATATGCAAGTGGTAATTCAAACTTGTGTGCCCCTTTATAATCGTGTGCCAATGGTCACAAGTCGACGGCAGGCATGACATAGGTGAACAAGAGTAAAAAGAAACGAGGAAGGAAAAACACAAAACCAAGCAAGCATTTTTCATCTTCACAATCTCCCACATCAAATCGAACTCAAATCTGCTGGTGATTTTTATCAGCCTTTGATTATGACAAATCGATGGCACATATGGAAGTTAAAAAAGTGTCCTCTAAATGATGGTCGTGTGGTATTTGAAGGCGATTGTTTGGATGTGATTAACAGGTTCAAGAGCAAAGAAGAAGGACATTCAACTCTTGGATACTTTGTCAGGTATGACTTATAGTTGAATGAGAAGTTTGAAAAAATTACATTTCTTCATATCCGGAGGGGAGCCAACGCATAGGCACATTGTTGCCAACATGCACATACGTTGTCTAGCCCGGTGGCCTGCAGTGGACGGATTCCGTCATTTGCAGAACTGGTGTGGAATGTAGATCGATCTTAGGAGACCATGAAGTTATTCGTTCTAATAGAGACCGTGTACTTTTGGTAAACTTTCTATCTAAAGAAACCTTTAAAGGCTCCTTGGTGCCCCCCTTAGATTACAAGTAAAAACATTGGAAGAATTTCTTAAACTTGCTTGGAGACCATGAGTTGGCTGTGGGGCCCACTGCTAGTTGTAGTACAACACACAAGGCTATATAAGTCATGCACCTTCGTCGTCATAAGCAATACTCCCCGTAATCTTCCTTTCTTCAATGCCAGACCCTTGAATGCAATTTCCTCCCTTTTTGAAGACTATGGGCTGTGGGCAAGCGTGAGAATTCATAGTAAGTGTTCCTGTTTTTTTCTTCCAAACTGAACCTAATATTTTGATAATTTAGATTCTACGAGGCATATGTAACACTAACAAGGTTTTTCAATTCCTCCCTCTATTTCTGAACGGAGGGAAATTATTTTCTTATAACATATGTATACTATTATTCGCTCTTTAGGGTGTATTCATTCATATCAAAACGCTTATTTGGTCAACTATACCTGCTATGAAAACTTGGTAAATTTATATAGCAGAAAAAAAAACTTAGTAAATTAAGGCAATACCGTGAAGTTGTATATAAGTTGATAATTCAGCTTCAATTAATTGCCTCTAAGCTACGTGCAAATTAGAACAATAATAAAGTGAAGCTTCTAAACTTAAGTTCAACTTGCGTTAGGTATATAGCTTGTACATATTGTCGAATGCTATCTTCCCAATTACAACTTTGACCTTGCAGAACCTGTCTTTGCACCAAAGGCATGCATCATTGTTTTCTCACACTACTTCAGTACAGAGACGCAATAGCAAATTCGGTAAGTTTTCTTCCTCGCCTGTTGTCCTTACTATGTGTTTCAAATATTATTGCATATCAGATTCTCTATCATATTGTTTACTTTTTTTTCATTAGAAAAAAGTTCATACATGGGTCACATATGAAAATTTGTGCCCGGTAATGATCAGCCGCACAGCGGAAGGGTAGAAAGCGAAGTACTTTTGAGTGACCGAGATATGGGGAAGATCGAATCTTTAAACTTTGCCTTGCACAAGAACATATAAAACACAACTATATGAGCAATATCACATACAAATGTATATAATAATAATAATCATAATCGGCAAGGAGTACCATACTACTATTATCTTGGAGCAACACTCCCCAAGGCGTGGCCTTAGATCCCTTCACCACATGCGCCCATAAAGCATTCAAACAAAAAGATAATTACTATGTTAGATAAATACCTGTGAGAAGCAAATATATGTGAGATCATTGTAACACCCCAATTTAAATACACAAATTTTGGGTAAATGAGAGTAAAACATTGGTGGCGGAAGACTTTAAAAATTTAACATTCAAAACTCAAAACACACGAGCTAATGCTCAAGCCCATCATCATTCAAAAACATTAATACGAGCGTTGGGGCATTACTTTCTCGTATGATTTTTCGAACATATCAATAACGAAAAATACTATTATTATTCACTTAAATCAATGAATAAGCAGGATCCTTAGTTCAATGCATGTCACAATCCATAGTAGTTAATAATTATTAAAATAAAAAATTATTTTAGCACACACACATGCTTAAGTCATCACTAATTTTAAAGAAAATAACTAATGAAACTTGCATTCTACTCTTGCTTCCTACAACTATCCTCTCCGCTATTGCCCATGTCCAGTTTCACTCTTACTCCTATGAACCTGGAGAAGAAAGCAAGCTGAGTACTTGGAACTTAGTAGGAAAGGCTATTGCCACTGGGCTTATGCAGATGAAACATCAATATAACATGAGCACAGCTATTCTAGTAAAGTAACACATCAATTCAATTCCATTCATTTACTTTCTTCTGCAACACTAGATCATGCTAGTATGCTACCCTAGGTCTTAACTCTCAGATCATAGGTAATTCTTTCTATGTCTCGTCTCTTTTGGAGTCAAACTATATTCCTTCATCTTTCTTTTCGATTCCCACTAGTCACACATTGCAGAAGATCCCGATGAGAATTCATGGTTCCTACCAATTTGAGATACAAACATCATGAACTTCACTATAACACTACATGCACGTGGTTTGATCTCTTGTGGAATGAAGCCCTCAAGACGGCCAGACTTGATACAGGGCTTTGTGGCTTCCAACTGGCACAGTTGCTCTTGTGGAACCTAAGAGTCTAGTTCTCATTCACCTAGGCCCACTATTCAATCTTAGTGTAGAATATGACATTATCATTAATGTTTAATTCTTTAGTTTGATGTCCTCATCCCATTGGTTCTCAAATAGATCTCTTAATATTACCTCATTTGGTTGCTCTTTGTACAACCTAAGGTTTCATTCATTCATTGTACAATATTTTCTACTTACTGTCGGGTTCATCAACAAGTCATCCAATGACACATGACTTGTGGTTGGGTGTGTTGTCATTGAACTTATAAATGCTTTTCTGGATTCAACTTCTCAAACTATTTCCGTTGAACCATCGAATATCTTACTTAGTGGTTTAATTACTTCTACAGTTATATTATAACAAATTGTTATTTACTATTCAATCATAAGTCATCCTATGACACTTGACTTATCGTTGACCCTGACAGAGAGAAAAATCTACCGAGACAGAGTTCCACTTCCCCATCAAAACATTCATTAATTCTACTTTCATAATATGATAATTAGAGTATATCTAGCAATCTAATCATTTCTATGAATCATACATCTTAATTTCAAGAAATAAACATGATTCAATTTCCATCCATGCACATTCTATAAGATCATTCATAGTAAAAAATCGTATCTTTGAGTAAAAGAGGCTCACCTTACTCTTCCCCAATCATAGTGCATACTAACATATCATTTGCATGACATAGATCTCAATACTAAGGAATATAACCAATCATTAATACTATACATGCAAAATCAACATAAAACATGTGACATTTCAAGCATGAGCAAATCATAGATCATCTAATTGATACTACAGGCCAATCATAACAGGATATCGGCTTTTCTATTGGGTAATTATCTTTCCTACGTCATATCCAAATAACTTAAACCCGAATCCTTCCTACTTCTTCTCTCTCCAAACCCTAGCCGGCGTCCAAAACATCCATTAAAAAGAGTTAGTCTCATATTTATACTCTTCTATGATGATAAGTAGTCTCATATTTATACTCTTCTATAATGATAAGCACAAAGAATCCATTCCGAATTTGATTGTCATATCCTACAACAAGTCATCTAGTGACAACGCACTTGTTGTAGGATACTTGTCATAGAATTGCAAAACTGAATTTTAATGCTTAATTCGAGTACTTACATTTTGTAAGCCTTACATCCTTCCTCCCTTAAAAGGAATTTTGCCCTCAAGATTCAAATAACTCAGGATGCGACTTATGCATACTCTATTCAGCTTCCCAAGCTTCAAATTCTACATTTTGATTCCTCCATACGATTCAACCATAGGTATCGATTTCCTTCTTAAGACTCTAACTTGTTGATCCACAATCTTAACTAGTTTTTCTTTGAAAGTCAAATCAAGTTCCAAGCTCAAAGCTTCAAGTTCCACTATTGGAATTTCCTTGTTTCTTAGTAGCTTCTTCTTTTTCTTCAACATAGAAATATGGAAGACATTGTGCACTTCCTCCAAATTATAAGGCAATTCCAACCTATACACCTTCATCCATGTGCCACTAGAAAAGCCCTCTTTTTTTTTCCTTTCCCATGACACAATATTCGCAGAAATCCATATTAGTGGACTTGAGTCCCTCAAGATGCCCCTTAGAGTGCTGATTTTCATCTATTTTTGGTTCTTATTATTGAACCGGTAATGCCCACCGATAATGTTGCACCCTTAGCTCGAGTATACCATGCCATATATAGTGTCCCACTTCTTTTTCCATGTGCCATCACCATAGCACTTTTAGAGATTCTCCATGTATCCTTATCTAACATTGTGACATAACCGAATAAGTTAATTGGCTAACCAAAATCAAATTTCTCATCAATTCTAGAATGTGGTGCACTCTATATTGATTCATCACACAACCGTTGAGTAATTTCAAAGTCAAATCCTATTTTTTTTACTATCTCACATGGTTTGACATCACCAAGATAGATTTTCCCAAACTTTTGTTCAATATAATTCACATGATTTGTGGAATAAATAGTCAAGTAAAAGGATACGCTTGAGGCAATGTCAACATCAACGGGTAGGAGCAAGTCCAGGGATCAAAAGGCCAAAGAATGTTGGAGGTGTTGACAAATGGGGCATTTCAAGAAAGACTGCAAGAACCCTAAGAAGTAAGATAAATCAGAAAAGGAGAAAGCCAATATCATAGTAGTAGATGAGTGCATCCTTTCAATTGAGATATTGACTCAGGTGCATTTTTTCACTTCACTCCTTATTCTACTCATCCTGTGAACTATGATGAAGGAAACTTTCGGAAGGTTTATCATGGAGATGATACATGATAAACCCTGTGAGAGTAGGAAAAGAGGACTTGACTTTGAAGTTACCCAATAGCTTTGTGATGATTTGTATGGAGTGCGCCACATTCCAAAATTGACTAGAAATTTAATTTTGGTTAGCCTGGCACATTTTGGCTGTGTCACTATGCTTGACAAGGATATATGGAGAATTCTTAGAAGTTGGTCCATTCAAATGTGTGGGGACCGACAAAGTGATGTCATTGGACGGACTTCCTATTATATGACCTTTACAAATGATGCAATCTAAAAGGTATGGGTTTACTCGTTGAAACACAAATATGATGTTTTGGGTGCATTCAATCGGTGGAAGGCACTGGTTTAGAGTGAGACTTGTTCAAAGTTAAAGGTCTCAGGTTGGATAATACTAGAGAATAATGTAGCTTTGAGTTTGATTACTTCTATTCTCAGGAGCGAGTTAGACATGAGAGGACTATTCTAGGTACATCTCAACAAAATAGGCCTGGTAGCTGAGCCGATTGACAAGGCGATGACAGATTGGGTGCATTGTTTGAGGAGTCATGCAAGGTTGTTAGAAGAATTTTGGGTTGAAGCACTATACATGACCTTTGGACTTCGGCTTACCTTAGGAGGCTTGGATGGGTAGAGAGGTATGTAAAACTCGATCATCTTAGAGATTTTTGCTTTACTTTTTATATTCTTATTAATCTTGAAGAAATATCCAAGCTTAATGATAAGTCCAAAATGTGTATTTTTATTCGTATAATCAAGAAGAGTTTGGCTACAAGACCATGATAGCAGAAAGCTCAGGAGGAGTAGAAATGTGGTCTTCCAAGAAAATCACTTTTATGGGGATTGAATAATCAAGTGATGCCCGAGAAGAATCTTGATTATTGGGAACTGTAGGAAGATGATGAAAGGCAGAGCAAAATGTCAGAAGACACTAGTATTGTTGTACAGTAGGAGACCAAATTGAGCACCTCCCCCCCCCCCTCCACAAAGCTCTTCGACATTCTACTAGATCCAATCAGAGACATATAAATAATTTTCTCTATCTCGCTATTATGTTTGTTTTATAATAATGGTTAACCTGAGAGTTTTCAGGAGGCGACACAGGTGGAGGAGAAAGACATGTGGAGGTAGGCTATGGTTGAAGAGATGGAATCTTCTGTTATAATATACAATAAAGATATTTGTTTCCTCACAGCTTGAGCTTTTGGGAAACTTGGTTATCTTACATGGTAACCAGGTTATTGAAGGTCCTGGGTTCAAGTGTCGCTGGCCGCATTTATACCCCAATTATATTCCATATGCCATGTTTGGTGGGCATTTGCACGTGAGGGTGATGTTAGAATATACAATAAATGAATAAAGATATCTGTTTCCTAACCGCTAGAGCTTTTGGTAAACTTGGTTATCTTACATCTCCATCTTACAACCAAACCTGGGATCTTGTCAAAGTACCCAAGGGTAAGAAGGCCTTATCCAATAAATGGGTCTTTAGACTCAAGGCTTGATGCTAAAGGAGATGCAAGGCTTGATTGGTGGTAAAGGGCTTCCAACAACAATATGACATGAATTTTACATAGATCTTTGCTCCATAATGAAGATAAACAAATATTAGGTTGGTTTTAAGCATTGTAGCTGCCAAGGACTTGCATTTGGAGTAATTGGATGTCAATACCACCTTCCTTTATGACATTCTCGAGGAGAAGATTTACATGCAACAGCCTAAGGCTTTGAGGTCTCTAGTATAGAGGGGCTAGATTGAAAGATCAAGTTGAGCTTCTATGGTCTCAAGCAAGTGCCCATGCAATGGTATAGAAGATTTGATAGCTTCATGTTTGAGACAAGTTATGTGAGTTGCTTTAGGCTGATCACTATTGCTATGTGAAGCAAAACAAGGATTCCAACACTTTATTGTAACTATATGTTGACGATATGTTGATTGTAGGTTCATATTTGTTAGGGATTGAGAATCTAAAGAAGACCTTATCTAAGGCTTTTTTCTAGGAAGGATTTAGAGGCAGCAAAGCAAATACTTGGGATGAAGATTAGTTGTGACAGAAAAGCATCCGCTTTGAAACTCTTACAGGCATACTATGGGGCAAGCCATAAAGTTGTTGCATTGTTTACTAAGGAGGCTAAGGCTCCGTTTGGTTGCAGCTTCTTGGAGTAGAAGAAGTAGAATCTAAAGTATTCTGATTCTTGGATTTTGGTTATGAAGTAATGTATGTTTGGTTGGATATAAGGACAAATCAGCATTATGGTGAGTACTGTGTTTGGCAACATAAGGAGAAAGCAGATTCTGGATTCTCACCCCTCATACTAATGATCTCAACCATCCATATGATCGGACAGCTGAGGATGATCCCCTAATCTACATATAACCCTCAACCCTCCCATTCGCCCAATGTCTCTCCTCTCGGCCCCTTCCTCCGCCGCCTCCGCCGCCAATCGGAGCCTCCGGGCATGACAAATATTCCTAGAACAACATCAAGAATGTGAAAGATTCTTATATCCAAAAAAATAAAAGAATATGCAAAAGTGAGCCAAATTTGTACTTAAATGCACTCTCCTAAATTCTGCAAATCAATCATATCCAGTCTAGTGGAACAATATCCAGAATGTGCAAGATTCTTATATCCAAAAAAATAAAAGAATGTGCAAGATTGAGCCAAATTTCTTTGTACTCCTATATAATCTACATAGAAAGCTCATGGTAATGCTCTAATGGGTGGATAAATCCATCCCCCCTTCTCCCTATCTCAGTGTTCTTAACTAATAACAATGTCCTCACAAGTTACATTGATTAAATCAAATCAGAAGTAGAAGAGAAGAACCCATCTTTTCTTCCTCCATTTTTTCACCAACTCCTACCTCAGAAATCAGCACATCAGATTCATGAGCAATCAATCAAGATTAAGGAAGAAAATGTGGAACTTCTGACCCCTTGTAGCCTGCTTTCCTCTGTACGTCAACATCAACTATCAATGGCCTTCTAATCAAGAAGAAGAACCCATCTCAGAAGTCAGCAAATCGATCAAAGAAGTATAACCAGAAAGCATCCATCTCAGAGTTTCCCTCTTATCCACCATAAAAATTGAATCTTTTTCTTACTTACTCTATTCCCCGGCCGAGAGGTCTTGCCTTCTTCCCCAGCCAGCATCCCCTGATCCGTCACTCTCAGCCAAACACACACAACAATGAAGCTGAGCACCAGGCAATGGAACCCGCTGACGAGCCTGATCTTGGCCAGTGGCAGAGGGTACCCATAGAGGCCTTTGTTCCCCTGAAAGCTGATGGCATTGAATTTGGGCAGTCCGGTACTGGTCTGGATGGCTAAGGGAATGGGGCCTGAGAGGCGATTATCAGAAATGTTGAAGGCAGTGAGACGGGCGAGGAGACCAAACTGCTGGGGCCAAAATGAGACATTGTTCCCCCGAAAGTGACTTCTTGGCCAAAATCTCCTGGTGAGGAGATTCTACCAAAAGTCGACTTTCCGCACTTTCCCCAGAATTTTGGGCAGAAAGTCGACTTCACTACAAACTCTTATTCTTCTGCAGTAGCACTACCACACCAAACGCCCTACTGCGGAAAGTGGCACTTTCCGCAAGAATCCAATACAAAAATTGCCAACCAAATGGGGACTAAGTATATTGCTAACATAGAGACATGCAAGGATTATGTGTACATGGTTATGAAGGAGTTGATGAATGAGCATAGTGATAGCCAGAGTGCAACTCACTTGGCCAAGAATACGACTTTCCATGCTAGAATAAAGCACAATTTCCAATGCAATTCACTTGAATTTCGTACTAGCAGTATTGCATTCGACCGGTTTCAAATGCGGATCCGACAATAAGGTGCATCCTGTGATTACCCGTCTGGTGATCTATTGTGGAAGCGATAATCCAATTAAGGTTATAAGGGTAGGAATCTGGGACGGACCGAATACTCAAATCATCACATACCCAATTACATGCTTGGGTCATACTGGATCGATAAGACTTCATTTCCGCTCTTGGGTCCTCTTATAGTCATCTTCAAGGATAGAGGCCAACTCCACTGCTTTAGCCACAGTAGTCGGTTGTGAGACCAGAACCTTTGACCTTAGTCCATCGCGCAGACCATCGACGAATCTCCTCGCCTTTACTAGCTCATTGGGGCATGCGTCTGTCGCGAATCGCTGCAGCTGTTCAAACTTTGTCTCGTACTGAAGTACGGACATGGATCCCTGAACTAGCTCCAAGAATTCTTTCTCCTTCCTGCGCTGTACATGAGGAGGAAAGTATTTCTTATTAAATACTTCCTTAAATTCTGCCCACGCAATCTCTTGTCCTGCCTCGAAATTATTCTGCTCTCTCGATTCCCACCAGAATACGGCCTCACCAACAAAGAGATAGGTTGCGAACACGACTTGTTCCTCTGCTGGAACCTTCATACCCTTGAACAATTGTTCAACTTCCACGATCCACCGCTTAGCCTTTTCAGGGTTGTCATCACCAGAGAAAGCTGGTCCCGCTCTCTTGAACCGCTCTAGAGTAGGCGCCTTCACTTTGGGCATATTGCTACTGCCTCCGCCATTCCGTAATTCCCTTGTCAACTCCCTTACCACATCCGACAGATTCTGACTTGTGGCTTCTTCCTGAGAGAGATTCGGTACGGTACCGGATCCCCTACCACGAGCTCCAGTTGTCGCCATTTCGGAAAATCTATAGTCAAGGAAAGAGGGATAATTAGAACTTAACTCCAGGTTTCATTTTAATTCTTCCTCCAATCCATGACTACTAGCGCGACAATCAATACCACAACACAAGAAAAAACAATAATGCAAGCAAAGAACACACCAATACTGAATTCAAAACGGAGATTTTTATTCAATACTAATTAAAAGTTACACCTAAATCCTTGGAAAAAACACAGGGTTATTAAAGATCCTACTCACTTTTAAAACTTCCTAATCAAGTCCCTGAACACCACATCTCAGAGGTACTCGTCTAAAATGGCTAAGGATAGATGCATAGGTGCAAACATTAGATGACCCTCATACCAGTCTATCTCCCAATCGGTCATGTGAGGTCATCTATAACCTAGGGATTTGAACCTGAGATACAGCTCATAGAAAAGATTTGGGTCCTCCTTGGCACGAACGTAAACTGGGTGCTCTAAGACCTTTCGAAACTCCCGGTTTATCAAGAAACCAGTGAACAGATGCTCTTCCTCAGGATCTTCCTCTGGATCTTCCTCTGGGTCTTCCTCTGGATCTTCTTCTGGATCTTCTTCTGGGTCTTCCTCAAAATCAGGCTCTTCCTTGATGTCTATCAGAAAAGGTTCTTCCTCGGTTCCACGACCAATATTCTGCAATCTCCACTCAGCCAACCATTGCCGTGCTGCCTCCTGACAATCCTTCTCGTAAATCCGACCACTACGCGTTCTCGCCATTACCTAAAGCCAAGTACTAATTAGTCATTAGGTACAATTATGCTTCATCTCACAATCTAGGGTTCCACACTCTTATAACAAAGTTATTCTAAATCTTTGTACCGTGAATAATTATTTAAGTCTTTCTGAGCTCTGATACCAAGCTGTCATGCCCCAAATTCCACAACCCCAATATGCGCGGAAGCGATAATCCAATTATGGTTATAAGGGTAAGAATCTGGGACGGACCGAATACTCGAATCATCAGATACCCAATTACATGCTTGGGTCATACTGGATCGATAAGACTTAAACCATATCCACGCACATGATATAGAATAACAAAAACAAGTCTAATTTAATTATTTCATTATTCGACATGTCTCCACAACTAAAAATAAAATAAAATGGCACACAGGCCGCAAGTCCACAATCATCAACATAAACAATAAATTAAAGTAACTCGTCTTCTGACTTCAGCATCCAACATCACCAAAAGTAATAGCCGGTCACTTCCGCTCCATCTTAATCCCTGCATCAGAGGATGCATGAGTATTCCGTAGGAAATACCCAGTAGGATACAAGAAAACCCACAATGGAATAATAATTCAGATGCCAAAAGAATCAAAGATTGAAGACAACTACAAATAGACTCCGGATCAGCAATTATGCATTTCGCTTACCAGGAACCAATCATCATCCGAGACTCTCAAAGGTCAAGGGAGGATAAATTCAATATATATAATTCCAAACTTACAGAAAGTAAGGAGATGTCCCAAGAGTATCTACTCCAAATATCAAAAGGGTTGGAGATAACAATTTCTGCTCTCAGCTCTGTCCACTTCCCCTATGGACATAAATACCAGAACATCCTAGAGGTTCTACAAAGGAACCCGGCCATGCGTCTAGGGATGCTGTCCCCATCGGTCCTTACAGGCACAATGGGCGGAGATTGCAAACCTTCCGTAATGTCATACAATCTAAAGCGCACGCGATTGCCATCATCGGCTGAACTACAGAGGTTCAATAAATCTGAGACCACTATGGGTCTAGCTATGGCTCATGAGCATACTATGATTCCAACTATGAGTTCTCATAAATGACTCTTAGTGGAGAAACAAATATTTCAACCGAGTGACACTAGATATATCTGAGCCATCTCATTAAGAGGCTTGAAACATGACATTCTAAATTCGACTCTTCATAGGAGTGCAAGACCATGTTCGGACAAAACTTGAATTGACTCATAAAGGAGTGTTCAATATCTTGAAACAATTGAGTCTGGGAACTCAACTAAGACCCGACAAAATGACTCATCAATGAGACACGCTACAAGATTCGCCAAGGATCACTTCTGCCACCGTCACCGTACCTAGCCCTAGAGTTGACAATCCCTGACACTGAAACGATTGAATGACATGGCCCAAAATAGGTCATATCATAGGCATTAAATACAGGTCAAGCAATGAGACCTCTTGAACAAAGGATTGTTCAAGATAAGAGACATAAAGGACAATTAATTACAGACAAATGTTCTCAGCTCTAAGACCCAAAAGTAAACTTTTATAGGTACTCTTACAAGAGCCCTAGAGGTCTTATCACTTTTAATTAGTAGTTTAATTACTACTTTAATTTATAATTAATAGTATTATTACGGTTTAGGGTTTTACACCCAAAACAGTGTGCTGTCCCAAACAGAACAGTCCACTTCAAATGACCACCACTTTTTGTACAGAACGAATCAACCTCTGAATTTTTAAATACAGATAGCCCTGGGAGTCTAGTATACAGCATGGTAGACAGTATAATTTTTAGATTTTTGTACAATTAGTTATTATTTTCTGATTAGGGTTCGTTGGTGCAGGAATAGTCCTGGCCGAGAACAATTAACTTAAGTTACATTAATTAACTAGTGATATATACTTTATTAATTCATTAATAACTCTTTCTGACATTATCTTAACATTCTTAACAACTTTTATAGAACCCAAATGGTTCTGAAATTCATTGATTTCATTCATTTTCTGCTACGATTTCACCACCCGATTAGTGATTTTCTCCCCTTAATCCATTGCTCACATCATACCAAATGTTCCAAGTATTCTCAGACACTGTTGTGAACAGGGACATACTGTCATAATGTCAGACTCCATTCGGTATGACAGAGAGAGACTCTTATAAATTTTGTACTAATTAATTTATTATTTAGCATGATAAGTACTTAGATACATTACTCGATTTGCTAACAAGCATACTAGTATGATAGTCTTATGTAATCATAATTAGGACACCTAAACTTAGACATACAAACATTCTATCATGCTGGACTCTGACTTAAAGATAACAACTTTTCAACATCAGAGACTTGGATAGGTACTTTGTTCACATTTGAAAGATGTATGACAAAGGATCACTCCGAATTTAGGCAATCGGTCACGTTTACAACCAACATGAAACACAACCATCAAGGAAAAGGGACAACTAATTCTGGACAGATGTCCAATACAACTCACAGAGCATAAACAACAAATCTTTTCATGTCGAGTGAAGTGGGGATGTCATCTAGGCATAAGACGATAAGAATTGGAACATATGTACGATCAAATACGGTAGAACATGCAAACCGAAGCATATAACTTTCATCGCATTAACAATAATAGTAAGACATGTAAATATAGCATGTTGTAGGCTATAAAATCATCAACATCATATACTCATGATCATACAAAAATCAGAGAAATTAAATTATGGTAAAAGATTATCCTACCTTGTGGAAACCGATACCAAAAAATCATAAATCGATTTCTACTCAATCTTGAGACTCTTCTTCTTCGCGCAAGCACCACGAAAACCATCAATGGACACACCACCACCTTGGACGAACAAAGGAGGAGGCTGGTTGCTCTTCCCTCTTGCTGACACGTTCTCCAAAGCTCACAAAAAAGGGTGCCGGTCTCTCTTATGGAGGGTTTAAATAGGAAAAGCTTAAATCTCTATGGCAAACCTCCACCATTAATCAAACACTCATCCAAGGGCCACGATCTATAAGAAATAAGGGTGAATCTCTTAGATAGGGACGTGATCAATCCATCTCAATAGCTACACACCTTGGTTAGTAAGTATCTTTGACCAAATCACTTAGTTACCAAACTGATTTCAAGTTATCTTAATTGAAGACAATTATCCCAATTTTATTTCCTTGACATATGGCATCCTTCATTCACATGGAAAGGGCCATAATTTCATCCCAATCACGTTCACAATCTCCCAAAAAATCTCCTTCATTGCCATAACTAATTCTCCATTTAAAATAGATTATCAATTAGCTATTAATTAGGGTTTTCAAATTTGAAACACTTTCCAAGATATAAATCCGTTGATTAGGACTAAATAGGTAAGACACATCCTCCAAAGATCCCCCAAAATCAGCCCAAGAGGTTCCCCAACGGATTTGCCTCGAAAAACATGAAATTAACGGCGATCGATCGGTCCGTATGCGCGATCGATCGTCCTGCGATCGATGCCATATAAATGCGATCGATCGCCTCCCGATCGATGCCATACGAAAGCGATCGATCAGTCTGACAGAAAAAAATTTAAATTCAATTTTAATGAGTTTTCTATAACACAAAATTACTCCCTTTGAGCAATAAAATTCCACTTTATTAATATAAAATTTACGGTTGCTACATCCTCCCCTCCTTAAAGAACATTTCGTCCCCGAAATGCCGCAAATTATTCTTCAAAGAGTTGAGGGTAGGATTTCTTCATCTCATCTTCAGTTTCCCAAGTCATTTCCTCGGAGTGCTAGTTTTGCCACAAAATTTTCACCAACGGTATTGTCTTTCTTCGTAGCACCTGATCCTTCTTATCCAGTATTTTGATAGGCTTCATCGGAAAAGATAAGTCTGCTTCTAGTTCCATAGTCGTGTAGTCTAACACATGTGATGTATCCGGCACATACTTTCTCAACATAGACACATAGAATGTGTTGTGCACATCTGCTAACAGTGGGGGTAAGGCCAATTTGTAGGCAACTGGCCCAACCCGTTCTAAGATCTCAAATGGTCCTACAAATCTCGGACTTAGTTTTCCCTTTTTACCAAACCTCATAACTCCCTTCGATGGAGAAACCTTCAAGAACACATTGTCTTCCTCCTGAAACTCCAATTCTCGTCTTCGGCAATCTGCATAACTCTTCTGTCTGCTTTGCGGTGTCTGTAACCTTTGTTGAATTTGTTTCACCTTCTCTGCATAGTACTGTACTAATTCTGACTTCATCACTTGACTTTCCCCGATCTCTATCCAACAGGTGGGCGATATGCACGGTCTTCCATATAGTGCTTCGAACGGTGCCATTCCAATACTAGAGTGGTAACTGTTGTTGTAGGGAAATTCGATCAGTGGCAGATGATCATCCCAATTGACCTTCCAATCGATAGCACACGCACTGAGCATGTCCTCTAAGGTCTGTATTGTCCTTTCTGACTGTTCGTCGCTCTGTGGATGAAAAGCTGTACTAAAACTGAGCTTAGTACCTAGCGCTTCCTGAATACTTTTCCATGTTCAGATACAATCGATATCGGGGTGCCATGCATTCTTACTATTTCTCTGATATACAGGTCAACTAAACTCTCTGGGTTCTGCTTCCATCGAATCGGCAGAAAGTGTGCTATCTTAGTAAGGCGATCCACGATCACCCAAATTGCATCTTTCTGCCTTTGAGTCTTTGGTAAGGCTACCACGAAATCCATTGTGATGTGATCCCATTTCCACTGTGGAATCTCCAACGGTTGTAACAAACCTGTCGGTCTCTGATGTTCAGCCTTTACTTGCTGACATGTCAAACATTTGGAGACAAACCTTCCAATATCTCGCTTCATTCCATTCCACCAGAAGTTCCTCTTCAAGTCCTGGTATAACTTTGTGCTCCCTGGATGAATCGCATAGTGTGAGTGATGTGCCTCTCTAAGAAGTTCTTGTCTCAGCTCCACATCCTTTGGTACTACCAACCTTCCTTGAAATAGGATGCTTCCATCACTTCCTTTAGTGAAATCTGTCTTTTCCAATAGCTTCTGCAACTGTGGATTATTCTTTTGTGCCTCCAGCACCTTCTCATATATCATCAATCTTATCGATATGTTTCCTAAAAATGACGCTCTCTTAGTAGTTGGCTATTCCAAGTTACACATTCCCAAATCCTCCATCATTCGCCGTTCTTGCACCATCATATGCGCCACTATTCCTGTCTTCCTGCTTAGTGCATCTGCAACCACATTCGCCTTACCTGGATGGTAGTGGATAGGGAAGTCATAGTCCTTCAAATACTCCAACCACCGTCTCTGTCTCATATTCAGGTCCTTCTGAGAAAAGATGTATTTCAGATTTTTGTGGTCAGTGAATACTTCGAAAGTTTCACCATAAAGATAGTGCCTCCAAATCTTTAAGGCGAATACTACTGCCGCCAACTCCAAGTCATGAGTTGGATAATTCTGCTCATGAATCTTCAGTTGTCGTGAAGCATACGCCACCACATGCCCATTCTGCATCAGTACACAACCCAAGCTGCATTTTGAGGCATCGCTATAAATGACAAACCCACCAGATCCTGATGGTAGTTTCAGAATCGGTGCGGAAGTCAATCTTCTCTTCAGCTCCTGAAAACTCTTTTCATAATCGTCGTTCCAATTGAATTTCACTCCCTTCCTTGTTAACTTGGTCATTGGCAAAGCTAAACTAGAAAATCCTTCAATGAACCTCCGATAATAACCTGCAAATCCCAAGAAACTTCTGATCTCGGTCACACTCTTCGGTTGTTCCCAGTGAAGAACGGCTTCCACCTTCGTCGGATCCACCGAAACCCCGTCTTTTGATATGACGTGGCCCAAGAAATTTACTTTGTCCAACCAGAACTCGCACTTACTAAATTTAATATACAACTGGTTTTCTCATAAAATCTGTAACACTTGAGCCAAGCGTCTTCGGTGCTCTTCATGACTCGCTGAGTAGACCAAAATATCAACCACGAACACGATCATGAACTGGTCTAACAATGCCTTGAAGATTATGTTCATCATATCCATAAACGCTGCAGGGGCATTGGTCAGACCAAACGGCATCACCAGAAACTCATAATGTCTGTATCTGCTTCGGAATGCTGTCTTGGAGATGTCTTCCTCCTTGATTCTCAACTGATGGTATCCGGACCGCAAATTGATTCTCGAGAACACTCTTGCTGACTGCAGTTGATCAAATAAGTCGTCGATCCTCGATAACGGATACTTATTCTTTATTGTCACCTGATTTAATATCCGGTAGTCTATACACAATCTCATAGATCCATCTTTCTTCTTTACGAACAACACTAGCGCTCCCCACGGAGAAATACTAGGTCGAATCAGACGTTTATCCAGCAACTCTTTTAGTTGTTCTTTCAATTCTTTCAATTCCGCAGGTGCCATCCGATATGGTGCCTTTGATATCGGTGCAATTCCCGGCATCAGGTCTATGGTGAAATCAACATCCCGTCTTGGTGGCAAACCAGGTAACTCCTCCGGAAACACATCGATGAATTCATTTACTATTTTTATTTCTTCTATTTTTGGGAGAGTTTTCTCTTCTGACACTACGGTAGCTAAAAAGGCTTTACACCCTTTAGCTACTAATTTCTGAACTTCCATTGCAGAAATTAGATAGTTTTCTTTCTTTAAACGAATTCCTTGAAACAATAATTCTTTCTTTCCCGGAATTCTAAAATATACCCTCTTTTTACTACAATCAACTGTAGCACCAAATTTAGCCAACTAGTCCATTCCTAGTATGACATTGAAATCAAACATCTCAAGCAAAACCAAATCAGTAAGCATCACAACATCATCCATTAACACAGAAGAATCCTTCAGATACTCAGTTGCTAACACTGAGTCCCCAACAGAAGTAGAAATGGAGAGATCATACTCAAGTCTAGAAGGTTTCCTTTCTAGACTGGCAGCAAACACCACAGAAATAAAAGATCTAGACGATCGTGGGTCTATCAATACTCTAGCCAATCTATTCAGGACAAGTAGAGTACCTTCGATAACGTCGTCCGAAGCTTGGGCGTCCATCGAGGTCAGAGCGAAGACTCGAGCCTGAGCCTTCTTGCTCGTCTCCCCTCCTGCCTTCTTGTCACGATTAGGGCAACAAGGCGCAATGTGACTGTCACGGCCCGGGATTTTGAAACCATTTTTAAATCAGAGTGGTAGTGGAAAAACTCGAGGATTGTTCCTCTAAGCGATAAATCTTTGGTTGAAAAATTTTCGACTAAGCATCTAGGCCGTGATAACTGGGGTTCACAAATATGGATACAAAACCATATATACATATAGTAATACAAGATGCAAAGTCGATTAAACCTAAGCAAGTCCTCTAAGTGCAAGTCTGTCATCCATCTCAAAATAAACTAGAAACAGTTGGCGCTCACGCCTTAATACAAATCTAGGACCAACCTGTAGCAGGAGATATACTACGAAATCGGAACGTCCTCACCACCAGGCTCCCAAGTGCCACGTGAAGTCACTCTTCCACAGTAGCACCTACATCACATAAGGATGCTGAGTATAAAGCGACTGAATGACTATTAAGTCAAAGGTCAGGCTACCTGTTGAGCTATTAAGCCAACAGTTGTGAATGGTATGTGATAGTTCCATACTAGTAATACTGTGATACCTATTAAGGATCACAAGGAATAGATTGGGGTGGTGTTGCATCTTCCGACTGATGGAAGCTCTGCCATTTATATCTCTCTATGGATTTTAGAGAGCATTCACATCTTCCGACTGGTGGAAGCTCTGTGTCGTGGTACCTAATAAGGACCAACGTCTATTGGCCAGGCTTAAGCTGTTATATCTCTCTATGGATTTTAGAGGGAACAATGATATGATATTTTGGCCATGTTTGCATCTTTCTATGGATTTTAGAAAGAGTATTACATACTTTATTGGCCAGGCTTAAGCTGTTACCTCTTCTCTATGGATTTTAGAGAGAGCGTGCTTATTCTCTATGGATTTTAGAGAGAGCCACACATCCTGAGCCTTAGTTGCCAGGTGGTATACTGTGCACAACATTGGAGACGTTAGCATCCTAGAAGGCTGCGTTTCCCGACCCACATCGAGTCTAGGAGCTGATGTGGAGCCAGACCCTTCCGACGGTCATACCTTCTAAGGTAAGGAATAGGCGAGGCAGTCACCCTTGAGAAATTCAGGGCGTGCCGTGATTACCAGTATTAACCGGAATGATAGTCACGGTGTTTTCGTGCTGTCTGTCATGTAGGTATGACATTCAGTAAGTCTGTCTATGGGACAAAGACTTAATGATTGAACTTGAACTTGGGAAGTAATAAAAGACGTGCTTGAAAGATTAATAAAAGATTCAAGTGGAATCCTGTAATAGGTTGCATAATATGTTAATGCAAATCCTAATTTGGTGTGATGATGACTGTGTTATGGTATCCCACTGTGTATTTTTATACTCAGCATCCTTATGTGATGTAGGTGCTGCTGTGGAAGAGTGACTTCACATGGCACTTGGGAGCCTGGTGGTGAGGACGTTCCGATTTCGTAGTATATCTCCTGCTACAGGTTGGTCCTAGATTTAGATTAAGGCGTGAGCGCCAACTGTTTCTAGTTTATTTTGAGATGGATGACAGACTTGCACTTAGACGACTTGCTTAGGTTTAATCGACTTTGCATCTTGTATTACTATATGTATATATGGTTTTGTATCCATATTTGTGAACCTCAGTTATCACGGCCTAGATGCTTAGTCGAAAATTTTTCAACCAAAGATTTATCGCTTAGAGGAACAATCCTCGAGTTTTTCCGCTACCACTCTGATTTAAAAATGGTTTTAAAAACCCGGGCAGTGACAGTGACAAACTTCATTACAACTGTAACATCTTCGAGTATCTTGTGGACATGGCTTCCCAGCATGAGATGGTTGTCCACAGAATTTGCCCTTGTTTCCAGCTTCTGGCCCGTTATTTCGCTGAGGCTGACGGTAGGGTACTAATGCACGATTCTGATTATTCCCCAGGTTCGGCTGCTGTTGCTGCTATTTCTGTTGCTTTGCCGGTCGGTTAGCAAAATGACCGTTGTTCCCGAATTGCTTGAATCCATAGTGCTTAAAATTACTGTCTTGACCCTTGTTGGAACTTCCTTTCCACTCTTGGGTCCTCTTATAGTCATCTTCAAGGATAGAGGCCAACTCCACTGCTTTAGCCACAGTAGTCGGTTGTGAGACCAGAACCTTTGACCTTAGTCCATCGCGCAGACCATCAACGAATCTCCTCGCCTTTACAAGCTCGTTGGGGCATGCGTCTATCGCGAATCGCTGCAGCTGTTCAAACTTTGTCTCGTACTGAATTACGGACATGGATCCCTGAACCAGCTCCAAGAATTCTTTCTCCTTCCTGCGCTGTACATGAGGAGGAAAGTATTTCTTATTAAATACTTCCTTAAATTCTGCCCACGCGATCTCTTGTCCTGCCTTGAAATTATTCCGCTCTGCCGATTCCCACCAGAATACGGCCTCACCAACGAAGAGATAGGTTGTGAACACGACTTGTTCCTCTGTCGGAACCTTCATACCCTTGAACAATCGTTCAACTTCTATGATCCATCGCTTAGCCTTTTCAAGGTTGTCATCACCAGAGAAAGCTGGTCCCGCTCTCTGGAACCGCTCTAGGGTAGGCGCCTTCACTTTGGGCATATTGCTACTGCCTCCGCCGTTCCGTAGTTCCCTTGCCAACTCCCTTACCACATCCGACAGATTCTGGCTTGTGGCTTCTTCCTGAGAGAGAATCGGTAAGGTACCCGATCCCCTACCACGAGCTCCCGTTGTTGCCATTTCTGAAAATCTACAGTCAAGGAAAGAGGGAGAATTAGAACTTAACTCCAGGTTTCATTTTAATTCTTCCTCCAATCCATGACTACTAGCGCGACAATCAATACCACAACACAAGAACAAACAACAATGCAAGCAAAGAACACACCAATACTGAATTCAAAACTGAGATTTTTATTCAATACTAATTAAAAGTTACACCTAAATCCTTGGAAGAAACGCAGGGTTATTAAAGATTCTACTCACTTTTAAAGCTTCCTAATCAAGTCCCTGAACACCACATCTCAGAGGTACTCGTCTAAAATGGCTAAGGACAGATGCATAGGTGCAAACACTAGATGACCCTCATACCAGTCTATCTCCCAATCGGTCATGTGAGGCCATCTATAACCTAGGGATTTGAACCTGAGATATAGCTCATAGAAAAGATCTGGGTCGTCCTTGGCACGAACGTAAACTGGGTGCTCTAAGACCTTCCGAAACTCCTGGTTTATCAAGAAACCAGTGAACAGATGCTCTTCCTCAGGATCTTCCTCTGGGTCTTCCACTGGATCTTCTTCCAGATCTTCTTCTGGGTCTTCCTCAAAATCAGGCTCTTCCTCGATGTCGATCAGAAAAGGTTCTTCCTCGGTTCCACGACCAATGTTCTGCAACCTCCACTCAGCCAACCATTGCCGTGCTGCCTCCTGACAATCCTTCTCATAAATCCGACCACTATGCGTTCTTGCCATTACCTAAAGCCAAGTATTAATTAGTCATTGGGTACAATTATGCTTCATCTCACAATCTAGGGTTCCACACTCTTATAACAAAGTTATTCTAAATCTTTGTACCGTGAATAATTATTTAAGTCTTTCTGAGCTCTTATACCAAGCTGTCACACCCCAAATTCCACAACCCCAATATGCACGGAAGCGATAATCCAATTAAGGTTATAAGGGTAAGAATCTGGGACGGACCGAATACTCGAATCATCACATACCCAATTACATGCTTGGGTCATACTGGATCGATAAGGCTTAAACCATATCCACGCACATGATATAGAATAACAAAAAGAACTCTAATTTAATTATTACATTATTCGACATGTCTCCACAACTAAAAATAAAATAAAATGGCACACAGGCTGCAAGTCCACAATCATCAACATAAACAATAAATTAAAGTAACTCGTCTTCTGACTTCAGCATCCAACATCACCAAAAGGAATAGCCGGTCACTTCCGCTCCATCTTAATCCCTGCATCAGAGGATGCATGAATATTCTGTAGGAAATACCCAATAGGATACAAGAAAACCCACAATGGAATAATAATTCAGATGCCAAAAGATTCAAAGATTGAAGACAAGTACAAATAGACTCATGATCAGCAATTATGCATTTCGCTTACCAGGAACCAATCATCATCCGAGACTCTCAAAGGTCAAGGGAGGATAAATTCAATATATATAATTCCAAACTTATAGAAAGTAAGGAGATGTCCTAAGAGTATCTGCACCAAATATCAAAAGGGTTGGAGATAACAATTTTTGCTCTCAGCTCTGTCCACTTCCCCTATGGACATAAATACCAGAACATCCTAGAGGTTCTACAGAGGAACCCGGCCATGCGTCTAGGGATGCTGGCCCCATCGGTCCTTACGGGCACAATGGGTGGAGATTGCAAACCTTCCGTAGTGTCATACAATCTAAAGCGCACGCGATTGCCGTCATCGGCTGAACTACATAGGTTCAATAAATCTGGGACCACTATGGCTCATGAGCATACTATGATTCCAACTAAGAGTTCTCATAAATGACTCTTAGTGGAAAAACAAATATTTCAACCGAGCGACACTAGATATATCTGAGCCATCTCATTAAGAGGCTTGAAACATGACATTCTAAATTCAACTCTTCATAGGAGTGCAAGACCATGTTCTGACAAAACTTGAATTGACTCATAAAGGAGTGTTCAATATCTTGAAACAATTGAGTCTGGGAACTCAACTGAGACCCGACAAAATGACTCATCAATGAGACATGCAACAAGATTTGCCAAGGATCACTTCTGCCACCTTCACCGTACCTAGCCCTAGAGTTGACAATCCCTGACACTGAAACGATTGAATGACATGCCCCAAAATAGGTCATATCATAGCATTAAATACAGGTTAAGCAATGAGGCCTCTTGAACAAAGGATTGTTCAAGATAAGAGATACAAAGGACAATTAATTACGGACAAATGTTTTCAGCTCTAAGACCCAAAAGTAAACTTTTATAGGTAATGTTACAAGAGCCCTAGAGGTCTTATAACTTTTAATTAGTAGTTTAATTACTACTTTAATTTATAATTAATAGTATTATTATGATTTAGGGTTTTTAGACCCAAAACAGTGTGCTGTCCCAAACAGAATAGTCCACTTCAAATGACCACCACTTTTTGTACAGAACGAATCAACTTCTGAATTTTTAAATACAGATAGCCCTGGGAGTCTAGTATACAACATGACAGACGGTATAATTTTTAGATTTTTGTATAATTAGTTATCATTTTCTGATTAGGGTTCGTCGGTGCAGGAACAGTCCTAGCTGAGTACAATTAACTTAAGTTACATTAATTAACTAGTGATATATACTTTATTAATTCATTAATAACTCTTTCTGACATTATCTTAACATTCTTAACAACTTTTACAGAACCCAAATGGTTCTGAAATTCATTGATTTCATTCATTTTCTGCTACGATTTCACCACCCGATTAGTGATTTTCTCCCCTTAATCCATTGCTCACATCATACCAAATGTTCCAAGTATTCTCAGACACTGTTGTGAACAGGGACATACTGTCATAATGTCAGACTCCATTCGGTATGACAGAGAGAGACTCTTATAAATTTTGTACTAATTAATTTATTATTTAGCATGATAAGTACTTAGATACATTACTCGATTTGCTAACATACATACTAGTATGATAGTCTTATGTAATCATAATTAGGACACCTAAACTTAGACATACAAACATTCTATCATGCGGGACTCTGACTTAAAGATCACAACTTTTCAACATCAGAGACTTGGATAGGTACTTTGTTCACATTTGAGTAATGGAAAGGGCCATAATCCCATCCCAATTTTATTTCCTTGACATATGGCATCCTTCATTCACATGGAAAGGGCCATAGTCTCATCCCAATCACGTTCACAATCTCCCAAAAAAATCTCATTCATTGCCATAACTAATTCTCCATTTAAAATAGATTGTCAATTAGCTATTAATTAGGGTTTTCAAATTTAAAACACTTACCAAGATATAAAAAAAGTTGATTAGGACTAAATAGGTAATACACGTCCTCCAAAGATCCCCAAAATCAGCCTAAGAGGTTCTCCAACGGATTTGCCTCGAAAAATGTAAAATTAACGGCGATCGATCGGTCCGTATACGTAATCGATCGTCCTGCGATCGATGCTACATAAAAGCGATTGATCGCCTCCCGATCGATGCCATACGAAAGCAATCGATCGGTCTGACGGAAAAAATTTTAAATTCAATTTTAATGAATTTTTCTAGAACACAAAATTACTCCCTTTGAGCAATAAAATTCCACTTTATTAATATAAAATTTACGGTCGCTACAGGAGTCATGTGATCGATTGGCCATTATGGATTTGGCCTTTCTTCTTGCAACGTGAGTTTCATTTCAAATTAGATTTTAAGTTGGGTCACACCTCTCCAAGGTATTTAGGGGCCTTTCCAAGGTTCCAAGGTTCTTAGCTTTAAGTGAAAATTTGCTTTTGTCTTGTGAAAGAGAGGAGAGAGCAATGGTTAGTGTGCAATTGTAACAAGGGGATTATAAGGCGATTTTGTCCCACAATCGTCGGGATCTATTCCTAATCACTGCATTAATAAAGTATATGTTGTTTGTTGTGTCATCGACGTCGACGAGAAGAAGCCGGAACATAGTAAATCTCTTGTGTTGTTTATTCCTTTGTGGCTGCTTGATTGCCACTCTACTCGTGCTATTCGTATTGTCTGTGATCGGGGCTATCTCAGTAATTCCGTAATTACCAGAATAATTGCTAGTCAGAACGAGACAGGACGAGATTCTTATACCCTTGAATCCCAACAATCTGCATGCATTGGGATGAGCCAAGGACCTACATTGAGTGTAATAAAGCTTTTATGCAATTGAATAAACTTAGACCCATCATTATGATTGGGGAGAAAATTGTGTTTTCTTGGACTGGGCCTCAGGATCCAATAAAATTTAACCCTTTCAAATGCAGACAGGTTTTATTGAATGGAGGGAGTATGATAATAGCCTAAGACAGGCACCAAGCAACTACGAACGATCATGTGGTCTTCAGTTTCTGACTCTCTATGTAGTCTAGGTCTGTGGAGGTGCTTGATATAGCAAATAGATCTCCTGTCTCTACAAAACCTAGGTGTGTGAAGGTGTTTGATATAGCAAAAATTAGCTGATTATCTTTGCCAAATTAATTTTTACTCCCTCCATGCAAAATTACGTGTCTAAATTAAAAAAAAAAAACAAAAATGAAGACGGAGGGAGAAGTATGAAGGGCAGTAGGATTAGAAACAAGGAAACTGCTTGATACAGAGGCAGGGGATCCATGTCCAAAAGGCCCATCTCTTAACCGAATCTGTACCACCTAGCCAACCATGCTTTTTGCTACTCGTCACTCAGCTCATATCTCCGAGCTGGCCCAACAGGCCATGCTGGACAACAAGTTCAATTGGAATGGCCCAGCCCGTAGCCTCCTGTATATGACTGCTAAGTGATGAACTATGGTGTTTTTTCATTTTGATAAAAAAAACTATGGTGTTTTATTCTTTTGATGAGAGTGCTTAACATCTGTATATTGCCTTAAAAAAGTGCTTGCTCAAATTAGGACAGGATATGGCCTCTTATACCAAATTCTACACTTCACCACTTTCAGTTTATGAGAAAAAGGCTTAAATGAGAACGTTTAGCATGTGAAACTAATTTAAAATTTCATCCCCCCATACTCCTTCCGTCCACTTGGCAGCATTTGAAAGTGAGTTAAATTTATTGGCCTGTAGGACCTATAATATTTCAAGCCTCCACTTACCCCTACACAAGTGAGTTCACAAGGATCTATTGGCCTATAGGGCAAATCCAGTCATTTAATTATGAATCCGTATTTTTTTAACTGCAGCCAGATTTTTTTGGATGGAGGGTGTAGTAAGATTTAGTTCCTTGTAACTTACTAAATTAATTCAATATCGGTCAGGCTGTCTAAGTTTGACACAGGAACTTCCCGTGATAACAACTTATTTGGTTTTCTCCTGTTTAAACTTTAAATTGAGACTGATTACTTCCCCTTATATTAGTCACCTTGTTATTTATCTTGCTTGCCCTTGTTGACTAACGGCATATGCACTGAGCAGCTTAGCCATCTTTGTCCTTCGGAGGTGGCAAGACTCTATACTAAGGTAGTCAATTGAGATCCTCAAGTGCAAGCAAGTGTAGTTTTTCTTCACTTCTTCCTATAGTATTATAATTTTAAGCTATAGATGATCACAATTATCAAACAAAAATAAAAAAGAATTTAGGTATATATTAGTTGTTACATATGAAAAATACACATTTTTATATGCCTTTTTACCTGTGTGTTAGTCATATTTTCTAGTTAAAATAAAGAATAAAATTAATTTTAGAAATTAGTTGAGTAATTAGGAATTGAATAATAAATTTGCTCCAAATGGGTCAATTTAAATATGTTCCATAATTTTATAAATATTTAGTGCGTCTAATTTGGGACATGTTTTATTTTGTATATGGTTAAATCTTAAGCAACCAAAGTGAAGCCATTAGACGAATTTTAAAGTACCAAAAGGACCCAAGAGCTGAGATCACACGCCGAGAAGATTTAAGCCGTTGATGTTCACTCAAAAGAAGACGAGTTTTAACCCAAGCAAAATATGGGCGGTTGGTTCGGTTAGAAGCAAAAGAAAGAAAGAAAAAATGAATGAAAAGATAGAGGACCGGGTCAGTCGTTGGGTCGGGTCGGGTCGAAGAATAAATAAATAAATAAAAGACAACCCGAGCCGATGGCTCGGGTGTCTAACAGGAGAATGAAGATCTTCTCGGCGTATCTAACAGGTGTCTATAAATAAATAAATAGATAGAGTCCGATTGCTTGGACTCTGCCCGAGCAACGATGGGCGAGGCTCTGGGTTCCGGCGGCGATGCTTTCACGGCGGAGCAATCACGGTAACGGTCCACGGCAAGGCCAGTCGTTGCGACGGCATGACGGCGCGCTAGTGGAGAAGACGGCGACTGTGGAGCACTCGAGGGCCTACAGAAGGTCACGATCAACAGCGGCAGCATGGCGAAATCAGGCCGGCGGCAGCCCTGGGTTCCGGCGGGAATGAGCTTGACTTGCCGCCGTGGGTTCCGGCGGGAATGTGCTTGACGAAGACGGAACAGGTTGATCGCGGTGGCTGGGGCTCGAGCTCGGCGATCTTGAGGTCGATGGTGAGGCTGATCAAGCGGTCGACAGAGTTCTGAGGCGGCCAGAGGAGCGATGATCGACGACGGGGGAGCTCACAGTGAGGCTGCAGGCATGGCGATAGCAAGATCGACGGCAGATGAGAACCCAAAGAGGAAACCGAAATGGAAAGAGGCGTGCTCAATTTGGACTGTGAGATGTGTTCGTCCAGGAGTCTCAAACTGAAACAGAACATGGGAAATAGGAAAGATCGGATTTTTCGGATAGATTTTTGGGACTCATTCGAAGAAGAATCGTGCTGAATATGGATTTGGATCCGTGCTCATCCTCAAGGTGGATTTGGATTGAAAAAAAAAACATCTTCTTTTGGGATCTATATAAACAGAGAGGAGTTTTTTTCTGTTTTGGCTGGGCAGTCGACCGAGAGAGACGACGACCAGAAGTTTTTCCAGTTAAAGATTTTGTATTTTTTCTCTATTTTATTTTCATTCCGAATTGTTGTTGCTGAAGAAGAACTCTGTTCGAACTCTTGTTGTGAACAGAAACCCGACAGCATAAGAACAGTGCTTTATATTTTTCATTATCTCAAAATTTCGTGTAAGTCAGTATTTATTTTTAATTTAAATGAATGTCTTTGATTTTGTAATTCAATTCTTTAGCATGAGTAGCTAATTCCCTTATTAGGGCTGAGAATAAGCTATAATTAGTTGTAGAAATAGTATTTATGTGATGTAATTGTTATCTCTAAATTAATGCGTTTTAACAATTGTTATTCTCAAATTAATTACGTTGGACTCCAATATTTAATATACTATTTTGGATATTAGTTGTGATTTATCTAGTGATGGATACAACTAATTATTTGAATCTTATCTATTGATATGCAAGAGAATACAAAATTCTATTTAAAAATTTATATGCTTTCATGCTGAAATCTTCCGTAAGAGAATAGATTGAATTTCAATTCTCTACGATATAATCGTGAGAACAATTGCTGAATTTAGATAATTATTTCTATGATTATCATGTGTTGATTCTTATGCCTTAATATTTTAAATTTTCTAATTAAAGTTCGAATTTTTATTTGTCAAATTAGTTTCTTTTGAGTAGATTAATTAATTAGTTAGTTAAAGTTATTTAATTGCATTAAGTCTTTGATTAGTCGTAGTTGTAGTTAATCGAATCAATTTAATTCTTCAAAAAGGGTAGTAATCTGATATTAGAATTAAAATTTTAAAAACACAAGTCCCTGTGGGTTCAACCTCGTAAAATTATGCGACTGTACTCCATTACGATTCGTATACTTGCAAGTAAAATTAAGATATTAATGAAAACAACGGCATTAGTTGCAAAGGAAATGGGACTATTATATTCAATTAGTAGTATTCTTGAGTTTCTAGTTATTAACATAGCTTAATAATTTCCTGTAGCAAATATATCAGGCTCTTAACTGTTTTTGAATGATTATTATGAATTTAATGAGCCTATTCATGAACATTTCACAAAATGAATATATTAACTCAAAGCAATAAACATACATGTTCGAGAAATTAATAATGACTATTTGATACTGTTAAAACATCGCTGAATGTAAGTTTAAGCTCAGGAATGGTGGACAATTTCTTGACTCTCTAAAACAAAAGAACCTGGGGCTCAAGCCAACATGTAGCGAATGTGCAATTCCAAAACCTAGGCACAAAAGAAAAGGATGAGTAGTGTGCCACCCTCACATTGGGTGTCCGAAAGAAATCGATTTAATTATCTTTATGTGTATATATGATCTCACTTACATATGTCAGAGGCATTTAATCACAAATTATATGTTTCTATAATGAGATGTCTGAATCCTTAAGACCTCTAGGGGCAGGGCAAGCTGGCATCTTAGCTAGACGACAAGGGCGGGAGCTATTTAGGCAATTGGATCACAAATGATTTTTTGTTTCTTCAACACAACAAATCTAAACTCATACAATTCATATATTCCTGGCTTGTTGATTCACTTTAATTTATGCAATTGACTACTTTTTATTCATAGCATTTTGGGAGAAATTAATTATTCTGATTCCATATTGAAAATTTGGCAAGAAAAATAATGGGCAACAAAATAGGTAAAGTCGTAGGAAATGAAAAGCCAACTCTAGAGATATCAAAGCTTAAAAATCAACCAGAAGTACCTACTGATATTGTGAATTAAGATATTCTCAGGGGATTGCCTATGGAGAATATAGTGAGATTTAAGAGCGTTTGCAAGCTCTGGCACGATATCTCATTAGATTCTTACTTTATAAATTTGCACATGAGTCAACCCCCCTCAAGCCTCCTGGCTACTTTTAAAACAGATACCAATGCTACACATTATCCAGAAGTATCAGAGTTTCGCCTATTAACTTCTTGCAACGGCTTATTGGTCATCCAAAAAGAAGATGGTTCGTTGCATGTTTAGAACCCTGCAACTCACAGAATTGCTAGCATACTAAAACTACCAAAACGTTGGAGTGTTTGGCGTACAATGAGGTTGTATCCCATTCCATCTACTGGGAAGTGTCAGCGAGTCTGCCCCATTCTCGTACGTGAGGATATTTATACTTTGGTCATTCACACTATTGGTGGAAGAAAATGGAGGGCACCACCTCAATCCAGGTATGCTTTGATCAGGGTATGCACCACATTTGATTCACATAAATACTTATTACATACTCACTTTGGATGTTGAGACTGAATGTTTGATAGTAAATGAGACGCAATTTAATTTTAACAAAGATTGCTATTATGGAGAATTTACAGATGGATGGATGGGTTGCCTAGCATTCGTTTGCTATAGTGAGATGGCTTTTGAGGTATGGATATTGGAGGACTATAAGCATCACGAATGGGTTAAGAAAAAAATAGTTCATCTTGGTACTATTCCTCCTGAACCGTTAGAAGATGACAATGGTGTCAAATTCCATCCTCACCCGTGATGGGGTATTATGGTTTAACTGTGATAATAAAAAGCTATGTTCTTATAATATGGAGAGTCAAGATAATACTTCAACTTTGAAGATAGTTTTGCAGATATTATTTGCCCTTACATGCCAACATTGGCTACTTGTCATGGAATGAAGTCATTGAACAGAAAAATTAGTGTATTCTAATTGTTCTAGAGGCCATTATTTAATTTTCTTTGAAAATAACCATGAATATACGTGCACACACACACACACTTACATTTCTATGTTTGTTTTCAATAAACATCCACAAATTCTCTACTAATAAGTCAATGTAGTTCGCTCCCATATTAGATGTGACATGCAGCTGAACAATTACATTTGTCATATTCTTCACATAAAAGTTTCATGTAGAGCTATCCTATAGTATATCTTATATAGGAAAAGTTTATATGAGATCGTTCTCATATTGCTTATATGAGGCCACTTTGAATTATAGCCGTTGGATCTTGATCTGACGGCTACAAATATCCATAATATCTCACCCACTCCTTGATGTGACACACTCACCTACCCATTGATTTGATATCCACCATCCGATCGGAATCTAACGTAATAAAAATTGGCCTCATGTTCCTTATATGAGAACGATCTCATGTAAACTAATCTCATCTTATATTAGTTGAGCAAATAATAAGACAATTTTGTACTAGCATGTTAGTCATTTTATTACGAAATATGTATCAAGTACTATACTTTGGTTCATGACAAGGGTTCAATCCGCTATCCACTAGGTTATCTTCAAATATTTTTTTACTAGTACAAAATGCTTTATGGGAATGCCAATTAACTTGGAATGCCCTCCCTTTTCAATCAGTGATTTATTTCTTTCAACGTAAGAGTAGAAATAAAATAAAAGGGAAGTAATCAGGTAATTGACCTTACCTGCATAAGCATATCCCTTAACATGATAAAGCATAATTAAGTTGATCTGGGTCGCTTTAAAGTTTTAGGCTTCCAATCACCATCTTAAACCTTTCTTCTTTCAATGTTTTAAATTTAATGTAAATAATTTTCACATTGAGTATTTCTTTAACATCTAAATTTTTTATGCAGTGCTACAACCTCGACCAAATGTTCATCACGAGATGATATTGCCGCCTCAGGTAGCCCACTAAGATGATGATACATGCAGAATTAGCATATCACATAAAAAACATTAAAATATTATTATTTGAAATTATCAATTAAAAGTTAATTTCATTTCAACAATGACTCTGAGGAGTAGGAGATGCCCTTTATGGATTTAAAGAATACTCTTTTGTGATTCAAGCAATTTACATTAAAATTTTCTGAAATTCCTTTTAGTTCTCGCTTTGATTTCTATGTAATCGTTTTAAGTTCACCGTAGCAAAATTGACAGTTGTATTACATTGTTACTGAAGTCACTAAACTTATGTAATTAATAATAGCATTGGCAAATCCTGAATTTGAGAGTGAAAATTATTGTGTACTAATGAAGAAGGCTATGTTGTGGAACTACACTTTATGTTTTTATGATAAAAGTGTTTAAATGAATACTCTAAAAGAACTAACACTAGTTTTTAAAACAAAGGAAAGAATAAAAACCAAAGTAAGATTGAGTTAGTATAAGGAAAAATATTCAATTAATGGATTACAACAGTTAGTTTGTACAAGAAAGAAAGACTAAAACATTATCCAGTTAGATCATGAAGATTGGTAGTACGTTGATTATACAATATATAAATGTAGAAAGGAATCCAATCTTCATGTAAATTTAGCTTGTCTAATAAGGTGAATACTAATTTTATAACTATATATTTATACAAAACTTCTATTACCAATTGATCTATGTCTGTGATTCAATGAAGCGAACTTAAGCCTATATTTTTTACTGCATTAGTGAACTAATCTTTTTCTCACCCCCTTCACTAAAAATTTTGCGTCTCCCCTGGGGCCCTAAATCTAATTTCATGCTGATTTGGTTAATTTTTTGTTGGATACTATTATTCATTTGTGCTAGGCTTTGCTCTAATTTCTTTCTGTATTTTGTTAACTTATAAGTGCTAAGATTCCTATTTTGTTGTTTTATAGCCTTTAGGTATTGAAGGAAGAAGACACTTAGATATATTTATAAACCTGACTGTTTAACTCTTAAGAAAGAAAACACTTTATTTTGTAGTATTTTGGGTTTTGAAGGAAGAAGACACTTTTACTTATTTATTCTATTTAAATTTCAAATTTTGTTGTTTCCTTGTATATTTTGTGATTCTTTCCTATATAATTTATTTTATGTTATTTTGTTATGTATGCTAACCCTAGCTATATAATTGTGTTACCAATAGATTGTGAGCTGGTGTACACTTCATCGCGGCCAGACAAGTTTTTAAACCCCCAGGATATCCTCCTCATTCTGTCCCTGCTCCCTTTCTCATTTTGTCGTTGCCCTAACCCCCGACAGTTACATGTGTTCCCCTAGGTGTCTCAGCCTGATGTCGCGCTTCTTAAACATGTTGCCCCACGCCCATGGCTAGATATGTCGGTGATGGATATTGCCCTCTACAAGGGTGTAGACTTTTGCCATTGGTTGGTGATTGTCAATCCGCCGCACGGATCCTTCCTTCCCCATGAAGACTTGGTGGGGACTATGTCAGGATTTTGTCTATAGTTGTAGGAAGGTATTAATCTTGTTATCTATTAACTTATTAATTTCTTAGCCTATTTTTTTAATTTATATTTCCAATTGAATTAATGGGATTCGAGTCTTTTACATATAAAAAAAGAAGTGTAATTTATTTACTTTATTGTATTTAAAATACAAATGCATGGCTAATTTTGGCTTCAGAACACTTATTTACTTTTAAGTCAAGATATCTATTGCTAAAGTAGTATGGTTACGAGATACTCTATGTCAACGTATGCATTCACAGTATTAATCCATAAAAAAAGATCTCAGAGAGATAGGAAAAATGATCTTGATGATGAGGAAAAGCTGATAAGTCCAAAGATATGCCTTTCTATAGGTTAATTTATAACTTATAAATGCTAATAGATACCTTTAAAAAAACTAAATCATGCACCTCGTAACATAATCTTATTAAGAAATAGATATCAAGATTATTGGTAGATAATTACTAATACAACTAGTTCTTAAACATCAATAACATCATAATTCTTAGGTTACATGATAGTAATAAAATGTAGAGTGACGTGTAGGTTCAATCTTTTAAATTTAATGTAAATAATTTTTCTTCGAGTCTTTCTTTAACATCTAAATTTGACCAAATGTCCAGTATGAATATTATATTGCCGCCCAAAGTAGCCCACTAAGATGATGACACATGTAGCATTAGCATATAACATAAAAGGCATTAAAATATTATTATTTGAAATTTTCAATCAAAAACTAATTTCATTTCAGCAACTACTCTGAAGAGCAGGATCTGCCCTTTGTGGAATCAAAGAATACTATTTTCTGATTCAAGCCATTTACGTTAAAATTTTCTGAAATTCCTCTTAGTTCATTCTTTGATTTCTTTGTAATCTTTTTAAGTTCATCATAGCAAAAGTGACAATTGTATTACATCGTTACTGAAGTAATTAAAAATTTTGCTTGAAAATTCTACTCAAATTAAGTTTAAATTTTTTGCTCAATATATTGTTTATGAATTTACCATGAACTAAGTATTAATGAAAAAAAATTGTTATTCATGTCGAGGTTCTTAATAGAGATGACTTTCACAGGAAATGTCAACAAAATAGCTTTTTAACAATGTTTCAAATTTTAAGTCGCTAAACTGAACTTTAATAGCGTTTTTTAGGACAAACACCTTCAATTGATAACCCTTTATTTTAGTTTATAACAAATACACTAAAATGAAATTAAACATATAGTAAAGATCTAAACCGAAGACAAACTATGATTCACATAGTAATCAGCTAGAGGTTAGTTGATCAAACATCAAACTATGACACTAGCACACACAGATCACATAGTGTCTCTCTTTAATTCTAAAGAGTATATAAAAATAGTTGGCTCTTGTAGTAAAAGATAGACTAGAATCATCTTTTCTCTTTTCCTTTTTCCAACATCCGGGCATACAAGTTATCCTGAACTTTATTTTGAAGTGGTCCCTTGATAATCTGTTCCTCGTCATTTTTCTTTTTTAAGCTATAGTACTTGCATTTGGAAGGCAATTGCACGTTGAAGTAGAAGTTATGTAGAACCTTTTTTCCTTTAAACAACTAATTTTTTATTGCCCTTTCATCATTTATGTCGTTCGGAATTTTTCAACTGCACCGGATTGTATCTTCACTTGCTGAGTTTTATGGCTAAGCTTCTTGCACTATAGTCCATAAGAAAATAGCCCGGCTCACTAGCAAATTCCTCCAAAGTGCGACGATCACTTGAACTTGAACATACTTTCTTGCCCTTGCTCATTGTTGTCCACTCATCCAATGCTATTGTAAGGTTGAAAGAAAGCTTTAATGCTTCTTAAAATGAATTTAAGAAGCCATTACACTTCCTTTAAGCTACATGAGAAGCCAGCCAATCAGCACATGCATTGGCTTGTCAAAAAATATTTTAAATGTGATAGGGTAATTGGCCACTATTAAATCAATTTCCTTTAACATGTTTCTGATATGCAAAGGCACCACACACTTCTTAAGAATCATTGAGATGAGTGGAAAAGAGTCCGATTCAACCAACAAAGTAAGGAACTTAAACACAATCCCATATCTAATACGTTCAACAAGGGCTATAATCTCAACGGTCATGTTGGTTGATAACAATTAATTTTTTATCATCACTTTAATTGATAACCCTTGGTAATGATGCTTCTGAAATAAAAACATTTTACTTCATTTTGAGAAATGGCACTCATAGGGAATATTTCCATGCAACTATAAAATACAAACATATATATATATATATATATATATATATGAGTTTACATGAGATCGTTCTCATATAAGGAGCATCAGGCCAATTTTTTTACCGTTAGATTCCGAACGGAGGGTGGATATCAAATTAGTGGGTAGGTGAGTGTGTTACATCAAAGAGTAGGTGAGATATTATGGATAGTTGTAGCCGTCAGATCAAGATCCAACGGCTACGATTCAAAGTGGCCTCATATAAGCAATATGAGAACGATCTCATATAAACTTTTCCCATATATATATATATATGAGATGAGTTTATATGAGATCGTTCTCATATAAGGAGCATGAGGTCAATCTTTATTGCCGTTAGATTCTGATCGGAGGGTGGATATCAAATCAGTGGGTTGGTGAGTGTGTCACATCAAGGAGTGGGTGAGATCATTATGGAGCCATCAGATCAAGATCCAACGGCTTCAAAGTGGCCTCATATAAGCAATATGAGAGCGACCTCATGTAAATTTTTCCCTATATATATATGGGAGGGGTTTACATGAGATCGTTCTCATACAAGGAGCATGAGGCCAATCTTTATAGCCGTTGGATTCCGATCGGAGGATGGATATCAAATTAGTGGGTAAGTGAGTGTGTCAAATCAGGGAGTTGGTGAGAACATTATGACTATTAGTAGCCGTTAGATCAAGATCCAAGGGCTACGATTTAAAGTGGCCTCATATAAGCAATATGAGAGCGATCTCATTTTAACTTTTCCCTATATATATATATATATATATATATATATATATATATATATATATATATATATATATATATAGATGAGTTTACATGAGATCGTTCTCATATAAGGAGCATGAGGCTAATTTTTATTACCGTTAGATTCCGATCGGAGGGTGGATATCAAATCAGTGGGTAGGTGAGTGTGTCACATCAAGGAGTGGGTGAGATCATTATGGATATTTGTAGCCGTCAGATCAAGATCCAACGGCTACTATTCAAAGTGGCCTCATATAAGCAATATGAGAGCGATCTCATATAAACTTTTCCCATATATATATATATATATATATATATATATATATATAAGGTAAGGATGAATTGTAGTCGTCAATTGAAAATGACATACGAGATGAGTCTGATCAAACTTTTACACTTGAAATGATCTTCAATTCTGATTTTGCTTGAAGGTCTAAGAGGAGTACATACATGGACATGATAGTATCTCCTTCTACAGTTTATTAAGGCAAATAAATTCGAAAAAATATTTAAATAATTAACCAAAAAAAACTCTCATGTTATACCCAAATCATCTTCGTATGGCTTCTTATGAATTCTGGTAAGTTATATCAAGAAGAATGCCATAATATTATTTCTCCTACTGCTTGCTTGTATGCCTCTTCGAGAGCCAACGTCTTATGGAGTAGATAGAAGGTCCCCTTTGCCTGTCCAATATATCATAATCACATTTTTTCATTTATTTAGAGCAACATCGATCTTACGCCTCCATTCATCCTTAAATAATTAATTTTTTTATCACCACTTTACCTTATATATATATAAGGTAAGGATGAAATGTAGTCGTCTATTGAAAATGACATACGAGATGAGTCTGATCAAACTTTTACACTTGAAATGATCTTCCATTTTGATTTTGCTTGAAGGTCTAAGAGGTGTACATTAAGGCAAATAAATTACATCAAAACATTTAAATAATTAACCAACAAAAACTCTCATGTTATACCCAAATCATCTTCGTATGGCTTCTTATGAAATCTGGTAAGTTATATCAAGAAGAAAGCCATAATATTATTTCTCCCACTGCTTGCTTGTATACCTCTTCGAGAGCCATCGTCTCATTGAGTAGATCGAAGTTCCCCTTCGCCTGTTCAATATATCATAATCATAATCATAATCAAATAACGTATTTTTCTAACTATTTGGGCGACATGGATCTTATGCCTCCATTCGCCTATATCAGTGAAAGATTTAAAGCAATGTGGCACATTTAAGCTCTTACTCTTGTCCTTTTTAATAGTCTAATTCAAAAAATAGTGCCGCATTATAATAGTCCTATTTTATGTTATTCCTCATGTAATAGTCGATGCAATGAAAAGGGTAGTGGATAGAATAGAAATGTTAACTAATTATTTTCCTTAAATATGGACTACAAACGTGGCACACAAGAAGTATTATAGAAAAAACTCACATACTAGTCAAAACCTGATGTTAAACAAGAGGGGACACACAAGACACATTAATGTACCAATAGAATCATGTTGATAAAAAAAATGTCAAAATAGAATTGCACACAAATATAAACATTTATACAATTCATTATGCGTTATAGTTTATTTAAAGAATGTAATAATAAAATAGCTCTCTCACTCACACACGCACATCCCTCCACACAGCCACACCACCACACACATTTATGCATGTACAAATTGGTTTATGAAGGCGTACATATTCTATTCAACTTAATCTGCACATTTTACTGATCATGATGTGTAATACGGAGTAGTATATTTAAAGAATGGAACAATAAAAGCTCGGTGCCAAAAAATGTGATAACATAAACTTTCTAACTACTAGTGAACTTACATGGGCATGGATCATGTACATGCATCTGCAATTCTCAGAAGATATCTGAATTGTGATAACTTCTAGCTTATGCTTTTCCAATATGTAAAAGATGGCGACAAGGAGGCCGGGCTTTTTTGAGGCGCAGACGCTGATATGTGCATCATCGCCACTAACACTCAAGATTACATTGGGTGAGGACCATGTCTGGAAGCAATGTGGATACTGGGGAATTGCATGGGAAGGATCTGAATTCGCCATGGCCAAGTCCTTTGAAGGCCCCTGATCTGCCAGGAAGGCTTCTCGAGATTCAACTGGGGCCGCGTGTGGGACCATCATCAACGAAGCATTGAAGCCTATGGCCCCACCTCGGAGCATATCCAGCCTTTGCTTCTGCAGCTTTTGAAGGGTGCGTTGTAGGGTTTTGATGTAGTTCACTGCTTCATCGACTATGGTGGATTTGTCTGCCTGGTAAGATGAACCAATGAGCCCAATGCTAAAGTGATGTATATTGTAATCAATGGACTATATCAAATCATGATGGAACTAAAAGCTGGAGAAATGCCTTTGGACTAAAAGGAAAGTTATATCACACTTGTCTCTTATTCTCTGACCTTCCTAGACAATTATGTTGTAGCGAAAATTATTCAGAAATTTCATGTTGAGTTGAGCCAAAGGGACTGCAGTCTGCACTTGTGAGGTAAGTAAAGCAAGTAGATAAAGCATTTCCTAATGTTTCTGATATTTAACATAGCCAGTTCAAAATCTTCATTAAAGAAAAAAGATCCTACCATTCCTAAATATCCTATTATCTCTCCCTAATATGAACTTGATTATGAGAAATAACCTTGGCAGGGAGCTGGGGGAGCAGGGCTTGGAGACTGGAGAACATATTCCTCATCTTCTTTCTCCTCTCCCTCTCAGTCCATATGTGTATCTCATGCTCTGACTCACTCCCTTTACTCTCTTTCAAGTCGGCGGCTTTCTTATTCTTTGAAACCTCGTTCCGGGTGCGCTTCGAAGGAATCGGGTTAGTGGCAGCAGCCATAGTGGGGCTATTCGAGCCCGACTCCGGGGGATTCACCGTCGACTTCCCATCATTCCCACCTGAGTTGTCTGAGTTCGAGATCTCCCAATAATGAGTCAACTCCCAGGGAATCATACAATCCTTACTACCACCACCGCCACTGGCACCGCCACCACCATCACCTGCATCAGACATAGGTGGACGGTTTGACAGAATGAAGAAAGCAAGAGTATAGAAATGTGACTAGAGGGGTATAAAGAGGGAGAGAAGGGGTATTCTATTGCAAGAAATCCACCAAAATACAATCATAAGCCAATGCCGTTATTGGAGTGGGAACAAGAAACGGATGTTACACATATTTGGACGGTTGCAGCCTGACCTGTGGTTATTTGAGCAGCAGCCACTAATTGCTTTTCTTGTTATCTAGTTCCAAATTCAATATTTCTTATTTGAAAGACACTAGGAATATAGGTGGAGCTCATTATTATGCCCTAAAACAGCCGTTTCCAAATTTGACTGACTGAGGTGTTCATGGCCTTCCAAAGGTGATGATATTTTGTTATCGTTGTGCCCTATCTACACATCAACAATGTTTTTTTTGGGTAAATTAAATTAAATTAAAGTCCAAGAAGGGAAAGGTAATATTATTAGAACCAATGTTCAAAAACTTTAGACTCGGATTCGGCTCGAAATGCCATGGAGTCGAGTCAACTCGGAGTCTTGATGGATTCACGATAGATTCGTGCAGTTCAAGCATTTCATTTTCATATATAATAAAATATTTTTTGTGATAAAAATAAATAAACAGTTCATATATTTGATCCAAAATATCAAATATGAACATGCATCTCATAGAATGTTTGATCTTAATGACAAAATTAAATAACAAGAAGTAATATGTCCTCAAATAACAAAATGATAAGTTTTAACCAATCTTGTCAAAAGATTTTTATTGAAAATTACTTGTATAAATCCTAATCAAAGTGTCTTTTAACAGGAAATTATTTCATATATCGCCAGCCAAGCAAAGTTCTGTTCATGAAGAAGAGTGTGATATAGAAACCCATTCTTCTTCAGCATTGTCGAGCAAAATATTATCTAGATTGGTTGGGTCATAGTGTGAAGCATTCTTCCTAATATTTTTCTCTTGCAATCGCAAATTGTAGTGTACAAAAACTAAGCGGTCAAACTTTTCTTGCTTTAATCGATTTCGCTTTTTTGTATAGATTTGATCAAAAGTGCTCCAGTTTCTTTTAAATACAGAAGATGAACAAATCTGGTTCAACACTCGAATTGCAATGCTTTGAAGGAATGGGTTCTCATTCCATATGATTCCCACTATGATACTAAAAGAAAATTCAAGTGGTTAATGCTAAGAAATAAAATATGATCAACTATGAATTAACGATGAAAAACATGTCAAAGAATTCACCTAGGCTAACTTTTTTTCAGCCTCTTATCGTTATGTCAGTGTCAAAGTCACCTTATGCATTTAGGAAATCACTAATATGATTGAAGAACAAAATAAAGACATGAATAGACAAATGTAGCATATATCTATATGAAAGTATACAATATTTCTTATGTCCATGACATATAGTTTTTACCTCGTCAATGGCATCGATTTGCTTATCAATTTCTTAATTTAATTTTGTCTCTAATTAAGGTTACTATTCATGAGGTTAATTAATGTATAACAACTTGCAATTTTTGACTCGGATGAGTCACGGGTTTGTCTGACTCAGCGCAGGACTCCATTGACTCGCCGAGTCATGCAGTTTCAAGTCTGCATGCGAGTTTGACTAGCTTTACAGATGAGCCGAGCTGACTCAGGCGAGTCATTGGAGTCAAAATTGAGTTTTAAAACCATGACTAGAACAGAAGTCATAGCTTATCATCCAACTTCAAAATTCATTTTCTTCTATGCTAGCTCTGACACAAACAAAGATAAAACTCCAAGTCAATGTGCATATCTGCCTTTAAGGCTGAATTATCATTTAATTTCCTAGTCTAACATTATGTCAATTTACATATAAGGGTGCCAAACTGCGAATCAACACTCTAGAATGGGTATTTGATTACAATTTAATGCACAACCATGAGTTTCGTCAAGCTTTAATTAAGATGGAACTTTGCAGAAGGCATTCATTCTCTTACATGTGGGGTTTACACTTATTTTTCCTTGGCAGCAAAATAGTACCATAGAGAATGTTAAAGAGAAAGTAAAAAAAATATTAGCCAGGAAAGGGAGGTTACCATGTTGAGGAAAAAAAGTGCTCCCTATCTACTAATTTTAATTCATTTTGGATTTTGAATCTAGACAATTCTTGTGGGATCACAAAGGGAGTATTGACGACCCTAACCTGGTATCTAGGCCCAAAGTGTTCCACCAAGTTGATACTCTTATTTAACCCGCCAAAGTCTATCGAAAGTTGGAAAGCATCATGGCCATTTTTCTATGGAAAGGCACTACTCATTCCAATGGTTTTCACAACATATCCTGGCGAAGGCTATGCCGAACCCTCAAAGAAGGGGGCCTTGGGGTTAGGCGCATAAAAGACATCAATATTGTAAACCTTGCTAAGCTCTTCTGGAGATGCGCTACATGCAAAGAATTACTATGGTGCTTATGAATTCATGGTGTTTATCTTAGAAACAGTTCCATCTGGATGGCTAGACCCCAACACTGCTCTTATGCTTGGAATTTTATTCTCCAACTACAAACTTTTATGCAGGAGAGATGTGTCCCTAGCATTGGCAATGGTTGCACAATGAGGATGTGGCTAGACCCTTGGAGTGGCCCACTAGCACTTGTTCGGAAATTTGGCAATAGAACTATTCTTGAACTGGATGGCGCCACGAATGAATCAATTGCTAACTATCTAAATTCAGGTAACCTCCACAATGAGCAGCTCCTCTCAAGAAAATGAGACCTTGCAAAGGCGGAATCCTAGAGAACATTTCTATGCTCTCCGAATTGGAGGATTCTTTTGGATGACTCACTTGATCTGGCAAGTTTACTTTTAGGAGTGCTTGGGATGCTACTAGGGTGAAAACCAGTAATCTCCCTTAGCACGACCTCATATGGTTCAAGCACTGGGTGAATCGCTACTCCTTATGCGCTTGGATGGCTCTAAATGATGGTCTCCTCACATTAAACAACTTAAACAGAAGGGGGATACCTTTAGCAAACAGATGTGTCCTTTGCAGGCGAAGTAAAGAATCAGTCAAGCACCTCATGTTTGAATGTATATATAATAAGGTGATCTGGTGCATGTAACTGCAAAAGTGCAACATCTTCCATACAATTGGGAGCCACTCCATGGAACTCGATTGGCTGATGCAATTCGTCAAAAACAACAAGCATGCTGGTTACATCATCCAAGCTGGTTTCACTTGCTTCGCTATGATGTTATAGGAAGAGAGGAACAAACGAATATTTGAATATACAAAGCTTGAGACTTATATTTTGGGCCAAAACCTCATTTATAAAGCTAAGGAGATCTTTATGGGACGAGTGGACTCCTTGAGCACAATAAGCGTTTGGACTCCTTGAGCGCATCTCTATAGCGCTCGATCGACGTGCACAAATATTTGTCTTTTGTTTTTTGCCATTTATCTTTTGAGCCTTTGGCATTAGGGTTCTTTAGCGGAGTCTTCTATTTAGCTCTCCTTGGGTTGAGGATTTGTTTATTCTCTCCCTTATATTGTACTCTCATTTGTTTTGTTTCTTAATAAAAATTTTAATTATAAAAAAAAAAGTTTATACTCTTTTTTATTTTAGCTTCATTTAGTAAAAGCATTTGTTCCATATTGATAATCTCATGTCATTCATATTTAACCATTAGTGGATGCCTGGAAGGAGTGAAAAAGATCAATGGATCATCAATGGTTAGTTTTTTTTATAATACAAGCTTTCAAAGGTGGACGTTTGAAATGGAACAACGGGAGTATGTCAGTGGGAAAAAGAAAATTTACAGATTGAGCTAACCGAGTCATCCAGGTGTACTATCATAGTATCCTGCAAATAGCAGGGACAAAAGGTTTTAGTCACGAAAACACACGTAAAAGGGTCATAGTGAAGATACATATGAAGATGTGGCATGGGCGTTATGCCAATGAATAATCAGGCATTCGAACTGCAACTCTTAGTACTCCTACAACTGCATTTGGGGTCATTCTTCTCTCTTTACATCCACTTCTTTAGACTCATGCCGGAATGTTTTTATTAACACTATTAATACTAAAGGACCATATACCAACAAAAACTACATGTTTGATAATTAATCTGACAAGATATGAGAGAATATTGCTTTCAGTTTCAGTTTCCATTCCCCATGGCCTACCACTCTTTTGTTACTTAATACATGCACCCTCATTGGCACACACGATAAAACTTGAGAAGCTTTTTTTTGGACCGGATGATGTTTGGGAGAGAAGGGCTGGCAGATGCTCCGTTTCCTTCAGTTTCTGTGATGATGTTTGATTCAGCAGGTATAGAAATCTTCTTTGTTTGCTTTTGCATTTTGCAATCATTTGTGAAACTTCTTTTTTCCAGCTGCAGAGATTCCTTAGTGGAGTGTTTGTTACTGTTACTTCACAAAAGAGGTTTTGTTTTGCCACCTGATCTCATATCCCAACTAACCCCATCTCCCCACAAGCCCCACTTCTTCACCTTATTCTGCCCAATTCAACATCACAAATTAGCATCCATAGGCCTTGATTTCATACCAAGGGTGCAGGACTATCCATGGTGATAAACGAGACTTATGCACCCTCCGTCCTACATAAATTGTTGGGTTTAAAAAAAAAGAAATTTGTCTAATTTGTGTTATCCTTCTAACATTAATTAGTGGATGGAGAATAAAGGCTTAGTAGATGGCGTAAAAAAGTTGGTGAATTGGCTTGCATAAATATCAATTTTTTTCAAATGTGGACAACTAATATGGAACTGATGGCGTATTAATGGCGGAGTAAATACACCACAAAAGTCCTTCAACGAGCTGACAACAAACAGCTAGGAGGAGATCCAACCTAAGGCCAAAATGATCCAGTTTAAATTGCAAATGGTCAGAACTTAACTGAAAAAGTAAAAAAAAAAAACATGATGATCTATCTTAAGGTCGTATGCGTCTCTCAAATTGGCTTAGCTATAGAAGTTCCACCATGTATACACCAAACTTAAAATTGTCCAATAAAATCTGCGAGTTCACTCACAAAAATGCATATGTTAAGGTGCAGAATCATGTTGTTGAATGACAATGATGCTTATTTTAGGTTTTTCATCCTGCGAATGAGCCCTTGAAATAACTTAAGGGCAGATGTTATAAAATTAGCATAGTCGTATTCGGCCTTGTGAATGAGTTTTGATAAAGCCGTTAGATTTTCTGTTCATATGTTCCAGAATAAGTTACTAGATTTTCCCTTCCTCTATCCAATAGAGAGTACTACAACTTTGAAAAGTTAATCATATCGATCATCTCATTCTATTCTGATGACTCAGGATAGACAAACATAAATATCATTCTAGGCGCAGTTAAAATCATCTTCTCCTAGTGTTAGATTGAGAGTAGCTTTTATATTGCATTCCCAACAAAGTTGATTTACTTAGCTTTACCCTAGTTATGTAGCCCTCCAAGAAGTTCTCAGTTTACCTACAAAGACAAAGGGAGGAGTGTGTAAGACCTTTCAAACAGCAATAGACCAGCTCAGTTAAAACCTTAATAGATGTGTTATTTCTCCAATGTATTTTTTAAATATTTGACACGAATAATATGCCCAAACTTCGTAATTGATTGTGGGTTGCTCAAAAACCAGGAAATATCATGGTTCAATCTCCTTTTCCCAACTTTTCCATGCTTCAGGCCACAAGTGTCAAAGCGCTAAATTGAGGCATAAAGTTTTCTCAAACTTGAACTAGAGCATTTTTTTTGTTTGTCAGACTCACACACCATTCACTATTTGCCACAGGGATTGAACCCAAGGACTTCTCCTTGAAGTGGCACAGATCCTACCGATGTAGATCAATATGACGTGAACATATATGTTTGACAGTTCCAATGTGGCCGATCGATCAGTGAAGTACCCTGTAATATGCTTCTTCCTGAAAAATTTGGCAGTGTGCGACGGGATACAAGTCCTTCATAGTTTGTTCCTTATCTTGTTTTGGGGTTGATTTGTATAGCTCAAACTTTGTATCCCCTTTCTCTTGGTTAATGAATTTCAATTATCCAAAAAATAAAAATGTTTGACATTTCAATGGTCTAAAAACTTATTCAGCTCATTACAAAACTGCACTTGATTTTTAATACACTCTAATAGTAAAGACTTCTTTTCACAATATCTCTTGGCGCAAGATTGCAAGGCCTACTATAGAGGGGGGACTTGGCATTAGAAACATCAAAGGGTGCAACACGGCAGATTTGGCAAAACGTTTTTGGCGTGTTCTTACCAATAAAGAATTTTTATGGTGCAGATAGGTTCATGGATTTTACTTATTGAATGATTCTATTTGGACCATGACTCCAACCTCCAGCTCATATACGTGGTTCAGCATTCTTGCATTACGAGAGTTTGTACTTTTAAATACTAAAATCAAGCTTGGAGATGGCTCTCTAACACTCACATGGATTGATCCTTGGGCGGGCCCATCGTGTCTTCTTTATCTGTTTGGTAGGCTCTCAATCTTGCAAATTAGAGGTAACCACACTGGCACTCTTGCTTCATCTTCTCAAAATGGCGCATGGCAGTTTGATGGCTCATCTATTCGTAACCAAAAAATCATTCAATTTCTTGATTCAAATAAATCTACATAACTACGGGGGATGATGCATATGGATGGATTACTAAGACCGGGAAAATGACATTTAAATCTGCTTGGAATAGGGCTAGATTACACTTTCCCCATGTTCATTGGTATGGACTGATTTGGTACAAACATCGTGTAAATCGGCATTCATTTTTCTCATGGCTCGCCTTTAATGAAGGTTTTCTAAGTATGGAGGATTTGGCTACAAGAGGATTTATCTTCCAAGCCGATGTGCCTTATGCAAATGCAACGGAAAAACCAATAATCATATTTTCTTCTCATGCGTTTGTTCTAAACAAATTTGGAAGATGCTTTTGTCAAAGTGCAATATTCAGAGGACTATGTTTAATTATCAAGAAGAAGTTTGTTGGATCCAGCACTTCGTAAAAACAAACAAACAGGCATACATCGATTCTTATCAAGCCTTTGTTGAATGTGTACATCACTTTTATATGGCAAGTGCATCTTCGAAAATCACCAAACATGTAAGATATTTTGTGGCCCACGTGCCACATTGATGGAACATGTAGTTTGGTCTTCTTTTATGTTAATTCTAACTCGTTGTAATTTTTTATCTTGCTTCTGGAATTGAGACTCCCTTCTGTCTCTAGTTCTTTGTTTTGTTAGTTTCTTTCTTATATTGAGGCTATAATTAGCGCTTGTATCATTGCTCCCTGGTGCTTTAATGATATTATTTACCCATAAAAAAATAGTAAAGACTAAACGTGAGGAAAAATAATATGCACACCAAGAGTAACAAAAATAACATCAGAAACACTGTTGCCAAAATTATGTGCACAAAGTGATCACTGCATCTCACTGTTGCCTCTTTCAGAACTCACCGTTTCAAAGAAGATGTTTCCACTTTCAGAACTACACTATCATCGTTCCAACGAAAAAAGGAAAGAAAGAAACTACTGATCCTACTAGAGTTTGGAAACTACAGATCCCCTCTCTTATATATACAAGTTCGTAGTTCTTTCCATCCTCCTACAATCAGCATTTCTTCCTTTCTCTCTTTCGTCATTGCAACTAAGAAAGAGAAGAATAGAAGAGAACGAGAATGGCTATCAGCAGCGTGGATGAAGATTGGGTGGTTCAGATGGTCGAAGTGAGCGAAAACTTCTACAAGTTATGCAAATTCCACTACAGCCAGCTCAGGTTCTTCTGCCGGAATTGCTTGGGGCCTCTCTGCTTTCGTTGCCTTCCACCTCATAGGAATAGGGGTCATGGAGTCATTCAGGTGATGTATTTTGTGTTATTCGTAATTTTTTTAAAAGCATTGTGTTGTTTTGCATGACTAATAAAAATCATTTTTAGCCAAAAAAAGCACACCATTTTAATAGGAAGAATTTAACACGCACCCTTGCTCACGAGAAATTATTGGGTACAATGGCCTGACCACGCCACTCCTGGACATTGATTGCTCCTTGGCGCTTTGGAGTAGTATGGCAGAGACACCCAATAATTTCCCCTGGCTCACACGCCTTGGCATGTACATCAAATTAATTTGGTCAATCAAATTAACACCTCCCCCCCCCCCGTTTAACGTGCGCCATTGATTTAAATCCAAGGGAGCATCCCATGCCCGGTCATTTGAGTATGATTACTGAACTATATTCTAAACCATCATGATCGTGATTGTTGTCCGCAGATTTTCAGTGCGTCGCATGCTGCATCACTTCGGGTTAACCAAGTGCAAGATAAAATTGATGTATCAAACATCTGTCCCTTTAGGGTAAGCAATGCTCATACAGTCTATCTCAAAGAGAAACCAAGCACACCGGGAGTTAATTGTAACTACCGCTGCTAAGTATGCTCTCGATCACTCGAGCCCAAGGGTCCTGGTGCTATCCAGGTGCGAACGAGCGATGTTGATCACTACTGCTCTGTACGTTGCAAGGTGATGTTTCATTCACTGCAAACTCTTTTCTAACAATTCTTTTTTGGCAACTCTAGAGGTGAGTTCATGGGTTTTTTTCTTAGTCCATGTGTAATCTAAATATGAAGTTTGGGTACAGATTAATGGCATTCATCGCGAAGGCATTAATATTGGAGAACCAGTCGCGGATGATAGCGACAGCACTGATGCGGAAGTAGAAGATCAGCAAGATTATCAAACCTGTCACGGCCCGGGTTTTTAAAACCATTTTTAAATCAGAGTAGTAGCGGAAAACCAGAGGATTACTCCTCTATACGATAAATCATGAGTTGAAAAATTTTCGACTAAGCATCTAGGCCGTGATAACTGGGGTTCACAAATATGGATATAAAACCATATATACATATAGTACTACAAGATGCAAAGTCGATTAAACTAACGCAAGTCCTCTAAGGGCAAGTCTGTCATCCATCTAAAAATAAACTAGAAATAGTTGGCGCCCACGCCTTAATACAAAGTCTAGAACAAACCTGGAGCAGGAGATATACTAAGAAATCTGAACGTCCTCACCACCAGGCTCCCAAGTGCCACGTGAAGTCAATTTTCTACAACAGCACCTACATCACATAAGGATGCTGAGTATAAAAATACTCAGTGGGACACCATATGTAAGGACCCTAACCTTTGAACCGGTTTATTTTAATATTAGTCATTGGTTAATCGAGTGGTTTAAGTGATTTCCGATTTAACTCGGTTGTTTTCGAAAATAAATGAATTTACAATGGTTTTAATCAAAACTGATTTCACAATAATGAGTTTCAAGTGATTTTAGATCAAACCTGCATTTTTGGAATTTTTCAGATTTTTCACTAATTTTCCGAAAATTAGGGTTTGACGGGACCCCGCGGGCCCCGCCGTTGAAATTAGGTTTTTGTGACCAAAACACCCTAACCATTATAGAAAGTCATTATAAAAATTTTCATAATTTTCTGGACTTAATTTCGGATTAAAATTGCCAAATTATCCAATTTTAGCCAAAAACCTTATTTTTACCCCAAATTTTAATTAGGGCTACCCCAAATTTTTCTATAAAAGAAAAGTGTTGTGCCCTTTCCGAATTTGGGAAAAAGGCTTGGCTGGGAGAATTAAGAGCCTCTTTCCCCTTGCTTAAAGAGGAAGGGATTAAAGGTATTTAGCCTAATCTTTGTTATTTTCTTTAAAAATCTTTTAATCATTTCTTAATCTTGATTTATTCAATGTTTTAATCCATTTTAAAAGCATAAAAATTACTATTTTTTACTTATCTACTAAGACTAATCTTCAAAATCATATGTCTATGTTTTTAAAAGGCCCTAGATCTAAGGTTTAGCATTTGTTTTTCAAAGCTTAATAATGATTAATAGAGTATTAATATAAAATTATTTTGTTTGAAAGGTGTTCAAGGTGGTTCAAGGTTTCTCTCATCAAATCAAGGTAATGGGTTCTTTAATCTCAGTTTTGGGTAGTGAATGATTTGTTTTAAGAGTTTTTACTTGAATGGGTGTTCTTGTTTAGGGCTCTAATGGTGGGTTTAATAAATGCTAATCTTTTGCTATGATTTCTTAGGGTTTCATCTTAGAATGATATGTGGATATATTCTGGAATGTTTGATGAGTTTTTATTAATATTTGAGGCATGTATTAAACCTTCAAGATGTGTTAATTGAGTCTCGGTTTTTTGAAATTTTGAAAATGGGAGAGATGACCCGCGATCATTTTCTCGGTTTTGATTTACAGCCTAATTTTCAAATGAGTATAACTTTTTACTCTAAACTCCAAATTGAGCGTGGTTGGTGGCGTTAGAAAGCTGATTTCTTGAATTTAATATGAACTTTGAATCAATCCAATCTAATATCTGTGCATGAAGTTATGAATATTTAAATATTAGAGTTACTTTTTACCCCATTATTGCATCTTACTCTTGTTTTCCTATAAAAACCAAAAACTACATTAAAGTACCCCTAATTCTAATCAAACACTAACATAAACATAGGTTAAATGGCTTATGAAATGCATCATTCATGTGTAGATCATATTGCTTATGAGTAATTGAGCTGATCATGTTATGGTTTATTATATGTTAAAGGAGCATGCTTGTAGGAGTAAGCCTTCAACTCTACATGGATGGATTAAGCTAAGTAGGGTATGTGATATTGTTGCACATATTGATAATGACACATGTTGATATTGAAATTATATCATGGTGAAATCCTTGTGAATAAGCATGTTTCCGGCAAAGTATGATATTGTGAACTATGAGATGTGCTCTTTTATGTCAAGTATGGTTTTATTGAGAATTGTGATTTGAAATGGGATTTAAGAATGCATTTAATTTCTTATGAGGTTATGTCAAAGCATATTGCCATGTGATTAGAATGTGCATGAACACACACATGTTTGGGAGTTTATCATGATATTGTAGTTGATATATGCTTTAATTATGATGCATGAGGGGATGGATTGGGAGCACGTTCCAGTGTTGGAACCCACGTAGGATTGCTCACGGATGTACCATGATAGCATGCATCATGTATCGGACTTCATGGATGAAGTTTTATCGTTGTTTAAACGGAATTGATCAATTGTATGCAATGTGTGAGATTGTATGCCGGATTAATCGATCGATGGATTAATCGAAACTTGGTTGGTCCGAAAGGACATGTTTTCGATTTCGTTCCCTCCTGGAACAGGTTCACTCCCTGGGTTGAGTTTGATTGAGATATGTGGGGGTGAGGGATGGACTCGCCTTGCTGAGTTGAGAGGTCAAAAGCCGGACACTGAGCACCCGGGTGGTAGGCTCTTGTGCACCAGCTACCACGTGTTCTAGTTTCTCAGGATGAGATTCGGGCTCTCCCCCACCGCAGGAGACTACCCAGGGCAAACACACCTGCTCTAGTTTCTCTATTTGAGATTCGGGCATCCTTGGCCAGGATTGTCCAGGGCGAGCAGCACGTTGGGATTGACCACCCCCTTGTTCCTATGTAGGAACCGGACCATGATACGCCTTCGGGCCTTGATTGTGTCCCGTCTTTATGGCAGATTGTGTTACTCCTTGATGGAGGCATTCACCATTGTGATGATATATGCTTATTGCGATGTTATGCATGCTTATACTATGCGTTGGATAATTTGGATATGCAGGGTGAATTTATGAGATATGAATGCATGATTTTACCATGTGTTGGTTACTTTGGATATGCAGGGTGAATTTATGAGATATGATGCCTGATTGGATGGAAGTATGTGGATGAGATATCATGTTGCAGGATTATGTGTTATGAATGCATGATATGGGAGTATGTGAATGAGATATGGATATGCAAGTTTATGTGTTTTATGCATGACTGGATAATGAGATAATCATGTCGATTATGGATTTTTAGCTATGTCATGATGCCTTGTGATTTCTGATTATTGTCCATTATATAAAACCATTACTGAGTTTTATACTCACCCCTCTTTCTTTGTTTTGTTTTGGGGCTGCGTGGTGCGACACGCAGACAGACAGGATCCTCTATTTGAGGAGTGATCGTAGAGAGAGCGGGATTGGGTGTGGATAAGGGTGTAAACGAGCCGAGCCGGCTCGTGAGCTTTCCTGGCTCAGCTCGGCTTGGCTCGACTTTGGGCTCGGCTCGTGCCAGGCTCGGCTCGGCTCGACTCGAGCTCGTACCAATACGAGCCGAGCCCGAGCCCAATGATACTCGGCTCGGATCGGCTCGTTTAAACTCGGCTCGAATAAGCTCGCGAGCGGGCTCGTGAGCCAGCTCGAGCTCGGCTCGTTATGTTATATATATATATATATATATATATATATATATATATATATATTAATATGTATAAATATCTATTTGTAAGAGATGTCAATTTTGTAAATACAACAAATATATTGATATTTTATATGTACAAGTGCATGGTGTTTTATTTTGTTTACTAATTTGGACACCGAGGGGATATCAGAGTTTTAGTTTTTTATAAATAAATAAGAGTTTTATTTTTTAACAATTTAACTGTTCATTTTTTAATGTTCTATATGTAAATAACCATAGCTATTAAATTGAAAATGTATGTTTCAAATTTGACACAACAGTGTTGTGACAACATACTCATTTAATAAGCCATTCTATATCGATATTTTTCCTTCTCTCTTTCAGGAGCTTAGAACCTCTGCATTTTCAGCTTAGAACTATGCCACATAAGGATTTTTTATCATTGTGGGTCCTAATTATTGAAGCGATAAATTCAAAGGCTCCAAGGTCAATATGCGCTTAGAGCCATGCCCAAGCTTTGATCATTTACACCCCTAATGTCAATAGACTTAGTACTATTTTTATCTTTTTATTAATATAGCAAATAAATTGATATTTTATATGTACAAGTGCATGGTGTTTTATTTAGTTTTCAAATTTAGACACATAGAAGGGATATTAGAGTTTTAGCTTTTAACAAACAAATATTAAATTTTTATTTTTGAACAAATCTAACTGTTCACTTTTTTTCTACATGTAAATAACCAAAGCTATTAAATTGCAAAGTTATGTTTCGAATGTGACACAACAATGTTGTGACAACACTATAAATTACTCATTCTTTTAAATTTTATTATCGATAAAAATGAAATTTGTGCCTCTGAAAAATAAAATACCGTATCTTTAGGAAGCCATCAGTTTTTATACCGCTATTTTTTCCTTCCCTCTTTCAAAAGATTGGAGCCTCTGCATTTGTAGCTTGGGATTCTGTCGCAAAAGACTTTTATCGTTATGAGTCTTCAAGATGATGCCCTAAAGTTTTAACTGCCAAAATCCATGGTGGCAGCAGTGGCGGCAGCAACTCGCCACTGCGACCAACGGCCTCACGCTCCTGTGATGCAGATGCCTCTCCTCCGCCGTATTCTTCCTCCTTTAGCGGCTAAAAGGCCGCTGCTTTCTTTTTCTGCAATCGCTGGTAGCCACCATGGAAGATAACCTTTGGTGCTGCCAGTATCTTGGGTCGTCAATCTGCACTCCGCTGTGGAGAAGTTATTAGGTGCGAAATCTAATTTGTGGGCCCTCAGGTTAAAAAGGGAGGACATGTCAATCACCCTTGGTGGTGAGCATGAGTTTCACATATGTAACGCGTACCTAATAATTTCTACTCTACTGTGTACAAATGAGATGTACGAAGCGGTGGTAACCGTCAAATCATATGAGTCCATGTGATCTCATGGTTGGCATCCTGCACACAATTTTGTCACGTTTTTACCCTTGGATCACCCGAGCCACCCGCACGCCTCGTCACTATCAATAGCAGCTCTTCACCGCTGATTAGTCCCTCCGACGACTTCCATCAAAGGCTAGGGCATTGAAGTCCCAGTTGCAGAAGACCAGCAGCTCTCTGCCGCTCTAGCTCTCCAGGTAATCCCGCTCATTCTTTTTTCTTCTTCTTCTTCTTCCAATGGCTTCTGCGAATCCTAATCGGTCGAGATCATACCTGGCAGCACCAACTGTTGTCTTCCATGGTGGATGCCGGTGATTGCAGAAAGAGAAAGCGGCGGCCTTTTTGCCGCTAAGGCGAGGCCGTTGGTCACGGTGGCGAGTTGTCGCCACCGCCGCGGCTGCCACCATGAGGCGAACCTTCGGCGTCAGGCGACTCTCCCAGTCCAACCGCCTCCCTCTCCGATTCCCCACGCTTTTCAGCTCCCTCTTTCTCAAAGCCTTCCTCTCTCTCTCTCTCCTTTGTCTCTCTCATTTCAACATCTGTTATAGCAGAGTCCTTGAGGGCTTTTTGCTCTTTTCCTTTTTCCTGGTTATTCCGGCATGGAAGCATGAACATTTCAGAACAATGAACAATGCTCATGCTATTTAACACGCATATACCCACGTAACCTCTTCTTTCTCCTTCCCGGCCTCCTCTCATCCTCTGTCCAAAAAGGCATCTTTTTTTTTATTCATCCTGATCCGGCTATTAGTCCGGCCGTCAGCCTACATCCGGTGATGCGTCGGCCCTGCTACAAAATTCGAGCCTGGGTCGAGCTGGGGCCGAGCTTTCCTCTTGGAGGCAGTTGAGCTCGAGCCGAGCTCTAGAATTTTTAACGAGCCGAGCTCGAACCGGGAGGGTACGAGCTGCAAACGAGCCGAGCCGAGCTCGAGCTCGTCTTAGAAATTTCGAGCTCGAGCTGAGCCATGCCCAAGCTCGGCTCAGCTCGGCTCGTTTACACCCCTAGGTGTGGATGCCTTAGACTTGATTGGTTTATCTTTTGGAGTTGTTATATTTGGTATGTTGAGACTTGTAGACCCTTTTGATTTGAGCTGGTGTGTTGGCTCAAATTTGTATTTTGTGGGTTTAATGATTTGTCGATCTACTTTGAGTTAGACTCTACATTTATTCCTCTTATTTACTCTTGCTCAAAACTGTTTATGCGTAACTCTGTTAGTGAGACCGCCCATAAGAGGGGCATAAGCCTTCCACTATATCTCTTAACGTCGCCCCCGTGTACCGGTTCGACTCTTGGACCGTTTTCGGTTCGAATCGGGCGGTGCCCGGGGCGTGACACCGTAACCCAATCATCATATCAAAATCAACACACCAATAGTTGCATTAATATCTTATACAGCCTATTACAGAGTTCCACTTGATTCTTTTATTAATCTTTCAAGCAAAATCTTTTATTGCTTCCCAAGTTCAAGTTCAATAATTAAGTCTTTGTCCCATAAAGACAGACTCACTGAAAACATGACAGACAGCACGAAAACACCGTGACTATCACTCCGGTTAATACCGGTAATCACGGCACGCCCTGAATCCCTCAAGGGTGACTGCCTCGCCCATTCCTTACCTTAAAAGGTATGACCGTCGAAAGGGTCTGGCTCCACATCAGCTCCTAGACTCGACGTGGGTCGGGAAACGCAGCTTTCTAGGATGCTAACGTCTCCAATGTGCACAGTAAACCACCTGGCAACCAAGGCTCAGGATGAGTGCAGAGCTTCCACTTGGGAAGATGCAAAAGCTCTCTCTAAAATCCATAGAGAATAAGCACGCTCTCTCTAAAATCCATAGAGAAGAGGTAACAACTTAAGCCCTTGACAGTAGAATATGTAATGCTCTCTCTAAAATCCATAGAAAGATACAAACATGGGCCAAAATAACATGTAAATGCTCTCTCTAAAATCCATAGAAAGACATAACAGCTTAAGCCTGGACAATAGAAGTTGGTCCTTATTAGGTACCATGACACAGAGCTTCCACCAGTCGGAAGATGTGAGTGCTCTCTAAAATCCATAGAGAGATACAGACAGCAGAGCTTCCACCAGTCGGAAGATGCAACACCACCCCAATCTATACCTTGTGATCCTTAACAGGTATCACGGTATTACTAGTATGAACCCTTTTTAGAGTTATAACATACCATTCACAACTGTTGTCTCAATAGCTCAACAGATAGCCTGACCTTTGACTTAATAGTCATTCGCTCGCTTGATCGGAAGTCACTCATACTCACACACTGACTCCCAATCCCAAGGGTATTTTACTCTTTATATTGATTAGGTTCTTCCCAACCCTCAAACTTAGCCCTCGAGTCATCATTTTATTATCTTTTATAAAATGATTAAGTCTCTAAACAATCTAGGTTTATTAGTTGGGTTTTTCTTTACCATTTAAGACCTTTGCTATCAGTCAGCATAACATAAGGGACTAATGCCTTTAATACAGTAACATCACACACATACCAATAACACACCAATTAGGGCTTGAAATTATTTATTAAACAGCCCAAAATTACTAAAAAGAGCCTATGTACCATTCTGGCTCTGTATGTACCATAATTCACATGAATACACAGACGGTCAAGCTCGACCGTCAGTTATAAGTAGTTTTTAACTATCGGTTGAGGTCCACTGGCAGTTCAAATTCCAAACCGGCTTATGAACCAGGTTTATATAGTGAGCCGGGTTTGGTTTGAGCATGAACCGGGTTTGGTTTGAGCATAAACTGGTCTATTTACTGGACCGGGTTCGGTCTAATCATGGACCGAACCGAGTTCGGTTTAACTATTACTAAACCGGGTTCCGGTTCGGTCTGCCGATCTGGTCTGGCTAACCTGGGACCGAACCGGTAGGAAGACAACCAGTCAGTCGGCCTTTGTTCCCTCATGGGTGGCGGCCGCCATGACAGTCACCGTCGTGCCGCCAATGCCCGGCTGGCGCTGCCCTCCTCCCCTTTTCCTCCTCTTCTCCGCAATTCCAAAAATCCACCGCAGTTCGGCAGATCCGATCGAAGCATCGACTGGCAGCAGCAAAAAGCTGCTGCCTTTCTTAAGCAACAACGACCCTTGCCGCCATAGCCCCATCTCCTCCACCGGAGCCGTCTTTGCCACCGTCGGCGGAAGGAAAGAAAATTTAATACTTGATGAATGGGGCATGGGATCCTACCTCGCACGATTTTGCCGTCAATCTGCCGCTTTCAGAGGTTGCCGGAGTCTCCGTTGCCGCCGACGAGTTACTGGGGTCGTCGGATATCGCCGGGTGCTGGAGGTTCGCCGGGAGCCGCTTGAAATTGTCCCTACTCCTGCTAACTTGTAGATTCCTCCGAAATGAAGAACACAGGCTGTGAACCCACAATAACTTCTACTTCTGCTTGCTTCATAGCTATCTGAAGAGGTAACGGTTGCTGAGGTGGGGAGCATATTCGACCGAACGAACCAGACGAAGGAGAAGTGATAGCTTGGGCTGAAAGGAGTGAGGCCACCACTGTTAGGGCAAAATTTGGGAGTGTGATTTTGTCTCTTAATGTATGTCAATTTAATGTACAAAAATATATGGGGTATGTGAGAGGGAAAATGGGGTATATGTACAAATTGGGGTACATATACAAATTGGGCTATATGAAGAGGTTGAGAGGAGACAATCTCAAGAAGAAGCCAACACAAGTGGATCTTGAAGAGAAAGCTATCATGTTGAGCAAGACACTCCAAGGTGAAGCTAAAGGAAAATGAAGATCACAAAAGTTCAAGACAATGTGGGAGCACACCACAAAGCCCATGGCCAAGACACCACTTAAAAGCAACCTATTGAAGGCCCATCATGAAGACATACAAGAGGAGTGCATATTTTCTAGAGGATCAACTCACAACCATTAGATCATCCATAGTTGTCTTCTAGGCCCATAGCTTTTGGATCAAATTTGTTAGGTTCAAGAAAAACCCAGTAACCAAAGTGATCCAAAGCTTCTTTCAAAGCCCTCCTAAGGTCCTTAGGAAAAGATATTTAGAAAAAGCCCATTTGTGAAATGGGTTCTTGGGCTAAAGGAACCACCCATTAATAGGACTCAACCCACATAAGAGAACCACAAATGGGTGGGTGGATATGAGGTGGATCCACCCATGGGTGGGTGGATATGAGGTGGATCCACCCAAGGATGGGTTGATACACACCTCCCTCTCCATCTATAAATACCCACCTCTTGGAAAGAAATGGGCAAGCCATCTCCCCAAAGCCTCTTGGCCTTATTCTTTGCATATCATCTAGAGCCTTGAGGGTTCTTGATTATTCTTCCTCTCCTTTCTTTGAAAGGGGTTTAAGATCTTGTTATGAGATCTTAGGAAGAGATTCAAGTCCCCTAGAGCCTTGATGCTCTTGATTATTCTTCCTCTCCTTTCTTTGAAAGGGGTTTAAGATCTTGCTATAAGATCTTAGGAAGAGATTCAAGTCATCTTGGATCATGGTTTCTTGGAGCATATAGAATCATCCTTTAGAAACCAAAGCCCCCCACTTGACCTTTGAACCAAATACTTCCAAATTCTCTCAAAGGTCTTGAATACTTTGATCTACTCTCCGGTCCCTCATTAATGATTAGATGGGTTCATACCATTGACCCTTGAGAGTAGTTCAAAGTATCTTTGGCCATGGTTTTCACTTAATCCCATAGGAAAATTCTTAGAGAAACCAATCCCTTGTCCAAAAAGCCTCTACAATTTCGGAGCATCATTAGTTGAATCCAAGGATGGACAATGGACGGCCATAAGCTCAAAACTAGGTTGAGCAAAACGGGTAGGATATCTCACATCCTCCCTTCAAGGGTATGTACTCTAGTCACTCCTACTTCCTAGAGTAAGTACTCTTAAATATCTTCTTTACATGTGTTAGATTGTGGTATAGACCATAGGGTCAAACCACTCTTTTGAGAGAGAGTTGGGTCGGTGTGACCCATAGTGAGTGTGGATTCACTTTTGTATGGTTCCCGGTGATCCAAGCAAAACCGGTGAGTGTATGATGTTGTGGGTGAGCTAAAAACCCTCACTTAGTGAATGTCGGAGGTTCCTTGGATTAGGTGCTCCGAGAGTGGATGTACCCGTTGAAGCGAGTTGCTTGGCGGCGAACCACTATAAATCTTGTGTGATTGCTTGTGATTGCTCGTCTTGCATAATGTTACACACACACACTCCACACCTCTTAAGTCTCTCTCACTCATGCGCTTCAAATTACTTGTTAATAAGATAATGTTGCATTGAATGATTATTTAAATTAACATTATCTCTTATTAAAATAGAGTGAGAGTTTTTAAGTGGTTGTCCTATTCACCCCCCCCCCCCCTCTCTAGGACCTAAAGAGCACTTTCAAGTGGTATCAGAGCAAGGTCACTCTTACTTAGGTGATAGCATCTTGAGTGTGATCCAAGTGCTCTTAATGGCTAGATTTGAGAGCTCATCTACTACCAAACCTCCTCCATTTGATGGTAGTAACTATGCATATTGGAAAAATCGCATGAAGACCTTTTTGAAGGCTCATGATGAATTGGCATGGTATTGTATAGAAAATGGTTGGAAACCACCCACTGAAACCATAGAAACAAATGGGGATACTACTGAGCGTCCCTTAAACATACTTAGGTGGTCTGAGATAGATAAAAGATTGAGTATGGGAAATAACAAAGCCCTTAGTGCCATTACTTATGCTGTATCCCCTGATGAGTATAAACGTATATGTTTGTGTGAGAGTGCAAAGGAAGCTTGGGATATTTTAGAAGTGTCGCATGAAGGAACTAGTTTAGTTAAGAAATCTAAACTCCAACTCCTTGTAACTAGGTTTGAAAATATCAAAATGGGAGAAGATGAAACATTCATGGAATTCTATTCTAAACTTAATGATATTGTAAATTCCATGTGGGGACTTGGTAAGAAACTACCTGAACCTGACATTGTAGACAAAATCCTTAGGTCTCTCCCTATTAGATTTTCTCCTAAAGTGACAGCAATTGGGGAATGTAGAAATACTGACCTAATGAAAGTAGAAGATTTAGTTGGCTCTTTACAAACTTATGAAATGCAAATTCCCACACAGATTAAAAAATCTGTAGCTTTGAAATCTACTAGCAAACAAAGTCAAGAGTCAGATGATGAGGTAGATGAAGAAATTGCTTTCCTTGCTAAAAAGTTTGCTAAACATTTTAATGGAAGATTTAGAGGGAAAAGTGTTTCTAAAACTAAACCTATAGACAACTTAAAAAGAAAAAGTAAATCAACCCCAAGAAACATTGAATGTTATAATTGTCATGGGATTGGCCATTTTGCTACTGAGTGCCCGTCAAAGCAAAAATTTAAGAAAAAGGAAATAGCAGCTAAAGCTTCATGGGATGAATCCTCAGAAACTGAGGAGGACTTAGAAGATTCATCTGACCAAGATGAGGTAGAATCTTTAAAAGTCTTTATGACTTCCTCATCAATCACTAATGACTTATCTAAGGTGGAAATGCCAAATGAAGAATCATCTCAAAGTGATTCAGATTCTCTTACTTCTGACAACGATAATAATGACCTTCAAAGTTCATATAATTCTTTATTCAAAGAAAGCACTAGAATGACTGAGAAGAACACTATGCTAAAAAGGGAAAATCTTAGGCTTAAAAAGGAACTTGATTTTGCTATGAATGATATGCAAACACAGGAAATTGTTAAGTTGAAAAATGAATTGAAAATTAGAGAGCAGATACATAAAGAAAAATTAGAAGAATTAAAAGTAGTTATCTCTGAAAACTCAACTCTGAAAGAAGAACTTAGCAAATCCAAGGATAGTCTAGTTGAGAAATTTTCTCAAAGTAGTTAAACTCTTCAACATATGCTAAGGCTAGGAAAAAGTCCAATGGATAAGAATGGGCGTGGTTACACTGGTATAAACAAGTCTAAAGGTGAAACTCAAACTATCTTTGTAAAAGAAAGTCTTAACAAGTCATCTATTGAAGAGGAACACCGAAGAATCAATCCTAGACCTATCATAAGGAAAGAAAAATCTATCTTAGGAGAATTGTCTCAAGATAAAAATGCACCAGCTGATAGGGGATATAATGCAAAGAAGATTTTTAGGAAAAACAATGATTACACCAAAAGTGAACTTCTAGAATTCATTAATTCCTCACATAATGTTGTTCCTACTAGACTTATTCCTGTGACTACTAGGATGGTTCAACTTTTTGAAGAGATTGCTAAAATAACCCTAAAGCATAAGAATACTCCAACAGAGCTCAAGAGCAAGGAAAGCAAGAGTAAAACAACCACCTCAAATAGTCCATCTTCTAGGTATAAAATAGGGAGAACATCTAACACCACTGTATGGAGACCTAAAACAAAGGAAAGGAGTCTAGTTGTTCACACAGCCCTCTTAGCAGAAAATTCCCCTAAATGGTACTTAGATAGTGGGTGCTCTAGGCACATGACTGGAGAAAAAGGAAACTTTTCTGAGCTAAAAGAATTTGATGGAGGATCGGTCACCTTTGGAGATGGTAGTACTGCAAAAATCATTGGCAAAGGAACTCTAAAAGTACCAAACATGCCTCACCTTAAGGATGTACTATGTGTTGAAGGGCTAAAACACAATCTCCTTAGTATTTCCCAAATTTGTGACCAAAATCACTATGTTAGCTTTGGGAGTCACAGTTGTAAGATCACCAACAAGAAAGGAGAAACCATTATGAGAGGTGTTAGAACTACTGACAATTGCTATATAGTTGAGGAAACATGTCAACCAAACTTTTCTAAATGCCACATATCGCAAACAAATGAAGCAGAACTATGGCACAAGCGTCTTGGTCATGTAAACTATAGAGACTTATCTCGACTAAGTAAGAAAGGGATTCTTAGGGGTCTACCTATCATTAGTTGTAAGGATAAGAAAGAGTGCGGTGAATGTCAGATAGGTAAACAAGTTAGAGCCTCACACAAAAAGGTAAATACTATCAATACCTCTAGACCTCTTGAACTTCTACATATGGATTTAGTTGGACCCATGAGAACAGAGAGTATAGGAGGGAAAAAGTATTTCCTTGTGGTAGTAGATGACTTTTCTAGATACACCTGGGTTGCCTTTCTTAGAGAAAAGTCTGATACTTTTCTTGAATTTAAAGGGATTGCCAAGCAAATCCAAAATGAGAAAGGTCTGACCATTGTCAAGATTAGGAGTGATCATGGTGGAGAATTTGAAAATACTTCCTTTGATAAATTTTGTGATAAATTTGGAATACATCATGAATTTTCTGCACCTAAAACTCCTCAGCAAAATGGTGTTGCTGAAAGAAAGAACCGTGTTCTGCAAGACATGGCCACAGTATTTTTAACTAGTAAGAATCTTCCAAAGAACTTGTGGGCCGAAGCAGTTAACACTGCCTGCTATATTATTAATCGAGTTTACATGCGAGCAGGTAAGGATAAAACTGCCTATGAGCTATGGCACGATAAAAAACCTAGTGTTAAATATTTTAAGGTCTTTGGCAGCAGATGTTATATTTTAAAAGACCGAGAAAATCTAGGCAAGCTTGACTCAAAAAGTGATGAAGGAATATTCCTTGGATACTCCTTCAATAGTCGAGCTTATAGGGTATTAAATCTGACAACCAACACCATTCAAGAATCTATCAATGTGGTTGTTCATGATGCAAAAATTGAAGAAGGTTCTCAAGACCATCCTGAAGAAGATGAAGGAGCACTAGAAGAGGGTCCCACTACTGAGCTCATATCCTCTCCTCCTCCTTCAAACAATGACCTGAAAGAAGTAAAGGATCATCCTATAACTCAAGTCATTGGTGACCCTCGTGGCCCTATTCTAACTAGACAACAAGCTGAAATAATAAACAGTCATTTTTGTTTCACCTCTAACATAGAACCTAAGAATGTTGATGAAGCTTTCACAGATGAACATTGGATTAATGCCATGCAAGAAGAGCTAAATCAATTTGTTAGAAATGAGGTATGGTACCTAGTTCCTAGAACAAGTGATATAAATGTCATAGGAACTAAGTGGATTTTTAAGAACAAAAGTGATGAAAATGGGAAGATTGTTAGAAACAAGGCTAGATTAGTTGCCCAAGGATACACCCAAATTGAGGGGATAGACTTCGAGGAAACCTTTGCTCCTGTAGCTAGGTTAGAGTCTATTAGAATCTTGATGGCCATTGCTTGTCATTTATAATTCAAATTATATCAAATGGATGTCAAAAGTGCTTTTTTAAACGGAGTACTTAATGAGGAAGTATATGTTGAACAACCAAAAGGATTCATTGATCCTAAACTTCCTCATCATGTATATAGGCTCAAAAAGGCACTCTATGGTCTAAAACAAGCACCACGTGCATGGTATGAGAGATTGACCTCATTCTTACTCAATAATGATTTTTGTCGAGGAAGTGTTGATAAAACACTTTTTGTGCAAAAGACCAAAGATTCCATCTTGATTGCTCAAATATATGTAGATGATATTGTTTTTGGATCTACTAATGAGAAAAGAACTATTGAGTTTGCCAACCTTATGAAATCGGAGTTTGAAATGAGTATGGTAGGAGAACTTTCCTTCTTTTTAGGTTTTCAGGTCAAACAATTAAAAGAAGGAATTTTCGTGTCCCAAACCAAATATGCTAGGGAGCTAGTCAAGCGTTTTGGTCTTGACTCTGGTAGACATATAGCTACTCCTATGAGTACCACATTAAAACTGAGCAAGGATAGTGATGGAAAAAGTGCTGATTCTCATGTTTATAGGAGTATGATTGGCAGCCTACTTTATCTGACTGCTAGCAGACCTGACATATCATTTAGTGTAGGAGCATGCGCGAGATTTCAAGCTGATCCTAAAGAATCCCATTTAACTGCTGTTAAACGAATTATCAGGTATGTAGCAGAAACCTCAGATCTAGGGCTCTGGTATCCATATGACACTTGTACCGCTCTAGCTGGATACTCAGATGCAGATTGGGCAGGCAACTTAGTTGATAGAAAATCCACAAGTGGTGGATGTTTCTATGTTGGAAACTGTCTAGTTGCCTGGCATAGCAAGAAGCAAGCTTCTATTTCTCTATCTACTGCAGAAGCCGAGTACATTGCCGCTGGTAGCTGTTGCGCTCAATTATTATGGATGAAGCAAATGCTTCAGGATTATGGAATCCAACAAGGGACCATGAGCGTATACTGTGACAACACTAGTGCTATAAATATTTCTAAAAATCCGGTTCAACATTCACGCACTAAGCACATTGATATTAGGCATCATTTCATCCGTGAATTAGTTGAGGATAATATAGTTGCACTAGAATATGTTTCTACTAATAATCAACTAGCAGATATTATGACTAAACCACTGGACTCCTTGAGATTTACTAATCTTCGAAAGTCCATTGGAATTTGTGCTAGTTAGATTAGTTTCGTATTTCTTTTCTTCTTTTGTTTTCTTTTGTTGTTTTTGCTCGTGTTGTATTTAAAAAAAAAATGTCTTGGTTTTTGGAGAGTCACTATCAAATTTTATTGGGTACTAAAACCAAAAGTGACACTCAACTTGAGGGGTATAATGACAACGAGTAGGGTTCACCCTAACTATCCACGAGTTCATAGGTTTGCTCTCAAATGAAAATCACCTTTATTTTGGTTTGGGAATCATTAGAGTTATTAATCTCTTAGGATTGTAACTAAGACATTCATTGGTTGTTTTCCCATTTTGTTAATGATGTATGTTTTGATCCTATGTGCCTATGCTTTCATGCTCTATCTATGTGCTTCTCATTGTTATGCTTTAATGCCATTTCTCTATTAAGCACTTTGAACTTAATGTACTCTTTTTATTGTGCTTTAATGCTAAACCTCCCTTAGTTACATTTTTAATGTATGACTCTCGTTTGTTATCTACAATTCTTATCTAACCTTGCCAATTTGATTAACAAAAAGGGGGAGTGAGAAATTCCCACCTAGTGTACTAGAATGTGTTTGTCTTACAGGGTAAAACTTGGCATGCCCATCGAAAGAGGAATTGCTTCATTAGAGGGGAATGCAACTTAGGGGGAGTTGCTAATTAAGCCTCTAATTTATATAACCATTTTTGTCATTCAAACTGACAAGGGGGAGCTTGTTAGGGCAAAATTTGGGAGTGTGATTTTGTCTCTTAATGTATGTCAATTTAATGTACAAAAATATATGGGGTATGTGAGAGGGAAAATGGGGTATATGTACAAATTGGGGTACATATACAAATTGGGCTATATGAAGAGGTTGAGAGGAGACAATCTCAAGAAGAAGCCAACACAAGTGGATCTTGAAGAGAAAGCTATCATGTTGAGCAAGACACTCCAAGGTGAAGCTAAAGGAAAATGAAGATCACAAAAGTCCAAGACAATGTGGGAGCACACCACAAAGCCCATGGCCAAGACACCACTTAAAAGCAACCTATTGAAGGCCCATCATGAAGACATACAAGAGTACATATTTTCTAGAGGATCAACTCACAACCATTAGATCATCCATAGTTGTCCTCTAGGCCCATAGCTTTTGGATCAAATTTGTTAGGTTCAAGAAAAACCCACTAACCAAAGTGATCCAAAGCTTCTTTCAAAGCCCTCCTAAGGTCCTTAGGAAAAGACATTTAGAAAAAGCCCATTTGTGAAATGGGTTCTTGGGCTAAAGGAACCACCCATTAATAGGACTCAACCCACATAAGAGAACCACAAATGGGTGGGTGGATATGAGGTGGATCCACCCATGGGTGGGTGGATATGAGGTGGATCCACCCAAGGATGGGTTGATACACACCTCCCTCTCCATCTATAAATACCCACCTCTTGGAAAGAAATGGGCAAGCCATCTCCCCAAAGCCTCTTGGCCTTATTCTTTGCATATCATCTAGAGCCTTGAGGGTTCTTGATTATTCTTCCTCTCCTTTCTTTGAAAGGGGTTTAAGATCTTGTTATGAGATCTTAGGAAGAGATTCAAGTCCTCTAGAGCCTTGATGCTCTTGATTATTCTTCCTCTCCTTTCTTTGAAAGGGGTTTAAGATCTTGCTATAAGATCTTAGGAAGAGATTCAAGTCATCTTGGATCATGGTTTCTTGGAGCATATAGAATCATCCTTTAGAAACCAAAGCCCCCCACTTGACCTTTGAACCAAATACTTCCAAATTCTCTCAAAGGTCTTGAATACTTTGATCTACTCTCCGGTCCCTCATTAATGATTAGATGGGTTTGAAAGTGCTCTTTAGGTCCTAGAGGGGGGGGGTGAATAGGACAACCACTTAAAAACTCTCACTCTATTTTAATAAGAGATAATGTTAATTTAAATAATCATTCAATGCAACATTATCTTATTAACAAGTAATTTGAAGCGCATGAGTGAGAGAGACTTAAGAGGTGTGGAGTGTGTGTGTGTGTAACATTATGCAAGACGAGCAATCACAAGCAATCACACAAGATTTATAGTGGTTCGCCGCCAAGCAACTCGCTTCAACGGGTACATCCACTCTCGGAGCACCTAATCCAAGGAACCTCCGACATTCACTAAGTGAGGGTTTTTAGCTCACCCACAACATCATACACTCACCGGTTTTGCTTGGATCACCGGGAACCATACAAGAGTGAATCTACACTCACTATGGGTCACACCGACCCAACTCTCTCTCAAAAGAGTGGTTTGACCCTATGGTCTATACCACAATCTAACACATGTAAAGAAGATATTTAAGAGTACTTACTCTAGGAAGTAGGAGTGACTAGAGTACATACCCTTGAAGGGAGGATGTGAGATATCCTACCCGTTTTGCTCAACCTAGTTTTGAGCTTATGGCCGTCCATTGTCCATCCTTGGATTCAACTAATGATGCTCCGAAATTGTAGAGGCTTTTTGGACAAGGGATTGGTTTCTCTAAGAATTTTCCTATGGGATTAAGTGAAAACCATGGCCAAAGATACTTTGAACTACTCTCAAGGGTCAATGGTATGAACCCATCTAATCATTAATGAGGGACCGGAGAGTAGATCAAAGTATTCAAGACCTTTGAGAGAATTTGGAAGTATTTGGTTCAAAGGTCAAGTGGGGGGCTTTGGTTTCTAAAGGATGATTCTATATGCTCCAAGAAACCATGATCCAAGATGACTTGAATCTCTTCCTAAGATCTTATAGCAAGATCTTAAACCCCTTTCAAAGAAAGGAGAGGAAGAATAATCAAGAGCATCAAGGCTCTAGAGGACTTGAATCTCTTCCTAAGATCTCATAACAAGATCTTAAACCCCTTTCAAAGAAAGGAGAGGAAGAATAATCAAGAACCCTCAAGGCTCTAGATGATATGCAAAGAATAAGGCCAAGAGGCTTTGGGAAGATGGCTTCCCATTTCTTTCCAAGAGGTGGGTATTTATAGATGGAGAGGGAGGTGTGTATCAACCCATCCTTGGGTGGATCCACCTCATATCCACCCACCCATTAGTGGTTCTCTTATGTGGGTTGGGTCCTATTAATGGGTGGTTCCTTTAGCCCAAGAACCCATTTCACAATTGGGCTTTTTCTAAATGTCTTTTCCTAAGGACCTTAGGTGGGCTTTGAAAGAAGCTTTGGATCACTTTGATTAGTGGGTTTTTCTTGGAATATTTTGAACCTAACAAATTTGATCCAAAAGCTATGGGCCTAGAGGACAACTATGGATGATCTAATGGTTGTGAGTTGATCCTCTAGAAAATATGCACTCCTCTTGTATGTCTTCATGATGGGCCTTCAATAGGTTGCTTTTAAGTGGTGTCTTGGCCATGGGCTTTGTGGTGTGCTCCCACATTGTCTTGGACTTTTGTGATCTTCATTTTCCTTTAGCTTCACCTTGGAGTGTCTTGCATAATATGATAGCTTTCTCTTCAAGATCCACTTGTGTTGGCTTCTTCTTGAGATTGTCTCCTCTCAACCTCTTCATATAGCCCAATTTGTATATGTACCACAATTTGTACATATACCCCATTTTCCCTCTCACATACCCCATATATTTTTGTACATTAAATTGACATACATTAAGAGACAAAATCACACTCCCAAATTTTGCCCTAACAGGGTTCATACCATTAACCCTTGAGAGTAGTTCAAAGTATCTTTGGCCATGGTTTTCACTTAATCCCATAGGAAAATTCTTAGAGAAACCAATCCCTTGTCCAAAAAGCCTCTACAATTTCGGAGCATCATTAGTTGAATCCAAGGATGGACAATGGACGGCCATAAGCTCAAAACTAGGTTGAGCAAAACGGGTAGGATATCTCACATCCTCCCTTCAAGGGTATGTACTCTAGTCACTCCTACTTCCTAGAGTAAGTACTCTTAAATATCTTCTTTACATGTGTTAGATTGTGGTATAGACCATAGGGTCAAACCACTCTTTTGAGAGAGAGTTGGGTCGGTGTGACCCATAGTGAGTGTGGATTCACTTTTGTATGGTTCCCGGTGATCCAAGCAAAACCGGTGAGTGTATGATGTTGTGGGTGAGCTAAAAACCCTCACTTAGTGAATGTCGGAGGTTCCTTGGATTAGGTGCTCCGAGAGTGGATGTACCCGTTGAAGCGAGTTGCTTGGCGGCGAACCACTATAAATCTTGTGTGATTGCTTGTGATTGCTCGTCTTGCATAATGTTACACACACACACTCCACACCTCTTAAGTCTCTCTCACTCATGCGCTTCAAATTACTTGTTAATAAGATAATGTTGCATTGAATGATTATTTAAATTAACATTATCTCTTATTAAAATAGAGTGAGAGTTTTTAAGTGGTTGTCCTATTCACCCCCCCCCCCCCCTCTAGGACCTAAAGAGCACTTTCAACCACGTGGGTTTAACCAGACTGCACCTGGCATACTATAGCCACATGGTTGCATCAAACTGCCAGGTATTACATTCTTCCCTCCTTAAATGAATTTTGTCCCCAAAATTCAGGTATATTCTTCCCCAAATAACTCTGGGTAAGCACGCTGTATTTCTTCTTCCGTTTCTCAAGTGAGTTCCTCAAATTTATCATTGTACCACTGAACCAAGACTAACGGAATCACCCTATTCCTGAATACCTGATTTCTTTGATCCTTAATCCTGATCGGTTTCACTTCATAGGTCAAATCAGGTTTTAGTTCTAACATGGAATAGTCAACCACATGTGCATCATCCCGACAGTACTTCCTCAACTGCGAGACGTGAAACACATTATGCACCTACTCCATATTAGGAGGTAAAGCAAGTCAATATGCTGAGTTACCAATCCGCTCGAGGATTTCAAAAGGACCTACGAAACGAGGACTTAATTTTCCTTTCTTTCCAAATCGCAAGACTTCACGTGTGGGTGAAACCTTCAAGAACACATGGTCACCAATCTCAAACTCAAGATCTCTACGCCTTCTGTTTGCATAGTGTTTCTGCCGCTCCTAGGCCAACCGAAGCTTTTCCCGAATGAATTTCACCATGTCAGCACACAACTGAAGCATCTCTGACTTGATCATAACTTTCTCACCGACTTCATTCCAACAAGTCGGAGATCTACAGGGACGTCCATAGAGAGCTTCATATAGAGCCATCTCAATACTAGATTGGTAGCTGTTGTTGTAAGCAAATTCAATCAAGGGTAAATAGTCATCCCAATTACCTTTCCAATCCAACACACATGCTCTAAGCATGTCCTCCAAAGTCTGAATCGTCCTTTCTGATTGTCCATCAGACTGAGGGTGATATGCTGTGCTGAAATTGAGTGCAGTGCCCAAAGCATCTTGTATACTCCTCCAATAGCGTGACGTGAATCTAGGATCCCTACCAGACACTATGGAGAGAGGGGTACCATGCAATTTTACAATTTCTCGGATATAGAGTTGAGTCAAGCTTTTCGGAGTCTGCTTCCACCGAATTGGTAAGAAGTGTACAGACTTGGCCAACCGATCTACTATCACCCAAATAGCATTATGCTTCTTCTGGGTAGGAGGTAAGCCTACTACAAAATCCATGGTGATATGCTCCCACTTCCATTGAGGAATCTCTAGTGGCTGCAAAAGTCCTCCAGGTCTCTGGTGCTCTGCTTTAACTTGCTGATAAGTGAGACATCTGGCTACAAACTGACCAATATCTTTCTTCGTTCCATCCCACCAGAAGTTACGCTTCAAATCTTTGAACATCTTTGTCCCACCTGGATGAATGGTGTACTTGGAATGATGAGCCTCACTTAATAATTCTTTGCGCAGTTCTGAGACAGCTGGAACTACCAATCGACCGTTGAATCGAATACCCCCATTAGCTCCTCTAACAGAACCTGTCCTTTTTAGTAAATTCTGGACTTCTGAATCTGTTGCTTGCACTAAAATAATCTTTTCAACAATTCCAGATTGTACTACAAAGTTGGCCACAAAAGACTTCCCTCCTTTGGGTGAAGGTTCTAGGTGTAGGCTTGCCATAGATTCTAGTAATTCTCATTCTCTGATCATTATAAAGGCAGCAAGGGTTTCTGACTTTCTACTAAGTGCATCTGCCACCACATTAGCTTTGCCAGGGTGGTAAGCTATAGAGAAGTCATAATCCTTGATATACTCGAGCCAACGCCTTTGTCTCAAATTCAGATCTCTTTGAGAGAAAATATACTTCAAGCTTTGATGATCTGTAAAGACTTCAAACTGCACACCATAGAGATAGTGACTCCACAACTTCAATGCAAACACCACTGCAGCTAGCTCTAGGTCATGTGTTGGGTAGTTTCTCTCATGTGGCTTTAGTTGTCTTGAGCCATAAGCTACATCTTTGCCATGCTGCATTGAGTACACAACTTAAGCCTTTTCCAGAAGCATCACTGTACACCACCAAACCCCCTTCTCCTGAAGGAAAAGTAAGAATTGGTGCACTAGTTAATCTATTCTTCAACTCCAAGAAACTATTTTCACATTTTTTTATCCTAAATAAACTTCACATCCTTCCTTGTCAATTTGGTCAAAGGTAGGGCAAGAGCAGAGAAACCTTCGATGAATCGTCTATAATACCCTGCCAAACCGAGAAAACTTCTAATCTCGGCGACTGTTTTTGGCCTCTCCCAATTGACTATAGCCTCGACCTTAGATGGATCAACAGATATGCCATCCTTTGAAATAATATTGCCCTAGGAAGTTAACGCTCTCCAGCCAAAAGTTACACTTGCTAAACTTGGCATACAATTGATGCCCCCTCAACACGTCTAATACTCGCTCCAAATGCTTCGCATGGTCCTCGAAGGATGACGAGTAGATAAGGATGTCATCGACGAAGACAATGACAAGCTGGTCTAACCAAGGTTGATAAATTCTGTTCATCAAATCCATAAAGGTTACAGGTGCATTGATTACTCCAAAGGGCATTACTAGGAATTCATAATGACCATACCTGGTCCTAAAGGCAGTCTTAGGGATGTCTTCATCTCGAATCCTCAACTGATGGTAATCCAAGCGAAGGTCAATTTGAGAGAAAACTTTGGCTGAATGCAACTAATCAAATAGATCATCTATCCGAGGCAAGAGTATTTATTTTTTAATAGTCACCTCATTCAACATCCTGTAATCGATGCACAATCTGAGAGAACCATCCTTCTTCTTGATAAAAAGAACTGGTGCTCCCTAAGGCGAGACACTTGGACGAATAAATCCTTTGTCGAGCAACTCCTGTAATTGCATCTTCAATTCATTCAACCTTGCTGAAGTCATCCAAAACAGAGTCTTGGACACTGATGAAGTTCCAGGACACAATTCTGTTGTAAAGTCAACTTCTATTTCAGAAGGTAAACTAGGTAATTCCTCAGGAGACTGAGGTCTTATAGGTATATCCTCCAAATTAGATAAGTTGTTTCACAGATGATCTCACCTGCCCGATAAGGTACGCCTCCCTTCATCAGAAGTTTATGCACCTTCCTGATTGAGCAATTAATATTCCAATCAAGATTCTACAAACATTCCAATCTCCATCCACCTATCTATCCGGGTTAACAAACTTTCGAGTGTTGATAAACTTCTAACACTCAAATAGCAATTGCAACACAACAAAATATCCACATATTATTATTTGCAAAAGTTCAACCCTGATACATATATACCAAGATATTCTTATTACAACAAAGCTTCCCTACTACAACTACTACCCCAAGAACAACTTCTTCCTCCACGTCTCTGCGCGTACAAGGCACTATCAAGAAGCAACAGGTCTCCGTTCTGATCGATTCTGGCAGTACTCATAACTTTATCAATGACAAGGTGGCCATGAGGCTGGGATGTTCATTGCAAGCCTCGTCTCCCTTTGATGTCAGAATTGGCGATGGCTCGAACCTCCGCAGCGCTGGCTTGTGTCCACGGGTGGAGTTAACTATCCAGGGTCACTCCTTCCTTTTGGACCTGTATTTATTGCCTACACAGGGGGCTGATGTGGTCCTAGGCGTGCAGTGGCTCCGTGATCTCGGAGATATGGTTTGGAACTTCGACGCGATGACAATGCAGTTTACCGTAGGCGGCCATTCGGTCCGGCTTTCGGGCGGTCTTCCAGGTACTCTCCATTCTATGTTCTCGGTGGATTCATTATTACATGGTACTCCTCAAGGTTTTTTCTTGTAACTGTTATCGTCGGAGGGCACTACTCCTACGGAGACCCACCCTGACTTGGCCGCCCTTCTTTCGGGTTTTGAGGAGCTCTTCCACGAGCCTTCTGAGTTGCTGCCCCCGCGATCACATGACCACCACGTTCCTATCATACCAGGGGCTGCCCCGGCCAATGTGCATCCGTACAGGTACCCCCATATCCAAAAAGCCAAAATTGAAAAATTGGTAAAGGATATGTTGTTGACGGGGGTAATCAGGCCGAGCTCTAGTTCATATTCTTCACCTGTTCTGCTGGTTCGAAAAAAGGACGGCACATGGCGCTTTTGTGTGGACTACAGGGCTCTCAATGAGATTACTCTCAAAGATAAATATCCCATTCCCGTCATTGAAGAATTGCTGGATGAATTAGCTCATGCGCGGGTCTTTTCTAAATTGGACTTACGCGCGGGTTACCATCAGATTCGCATGCATCCGGAGGACGTTCACAAAACAGCCTTCCGCACTCATGATGGCCACTTTGAGTTCATGGTTATGCCATTCGGTCTCACTAATGCCCCCGCCACATTCCAAGGGCTTATGAATGATATATTTCGGGAATTCTTGCGCCGGTTCGTGTTGGTCTTCTTTGACGATATTCTCGTCTATAGCGCCTCCTGGGAGCAACATATTGAGCATCTTCGTTCCGTCTTTGAGGTACTTCGCCACCACTCATTATTTATTGAACGGTCCAAATGTTCGTTTGGGTGTTCTCAGGTTGACTATCTAGGCCATGTCATTTCGAACGGCCATGTGTCCACCGACCCATCCAAGGTGGAGGCTATGCTGAATTGGCCCATTCTGACGTCATTAAAGGGGCTACGGGGGTTCTTGGGCTTAACCGGCTACTATCGCCGATTTGTAGCGAACTATGGCTCCCTGGCCGCCCCCTTGACCAGCCTCCTCAAACAGGGTGCATTTGTTTGGTCGGATATTGCCCAGCAGGCCTTTGACACTTTAAAGATTACGATGTGCAAAGCCCCTGTGCTGGCCCTTCCTGATTTTTCTCGGCCTTTCGTGGTGGAGACTGACGCGTCTGGCCACGGCCTTGGCGCAGTGCTGCTTCAGGATGGCCATCCCATCGCCTTTTGGAGTAAAGCTTTATCAGGTCATTCATTCTCCCTATCAGCTTATGAGAAAGAAATGTTGGCTATTGTACATGCGATGACCAAATGGAGACCGTATTTGTTGGGGCGCCATTTTATTATCCGGACAGACCATCAACCGCTCAAATATTTTCTGGTTCAGAGGATTGCCACTCCTGCACAGCAGTGTTGGGTGACGAAGTTATTGGGATATGATTATGCACTGGTTTATAAACGGGGCTCTGAAAATACAGTTGCTGATGCTCTCTCTCGCCAATTCGAGGCGGCCTCTTCTCTCGGTATGTCCACTCCCACTTTTCCTTTCCTTGCCAACTTACGTGAGTCCTATCAGGCAGATCCCGCGGCGGTGACTCTCTTGGATTGTCTTCAGGCCAACACTTCGGATGATTCCTCTTTTGTTCTGAAGAATGATTTTATTTATTGGAAGAATCGGTTGTGGGTTCCTCACTGTGATCGCATTCATCATACTATTTTGACTCATTTTCACTCCACTCCGACGGCAGGACATGAAGGGTCTTTTAGGACCTACAAAAGGGTCTCTCAGTGTTTTTTATGGAGCGGTATCAAGCGCGCCGTGCAAAAATTTGTGGCTGAATGTGAGGTATGTCAAAGCGCCAAATCCTCTACTATTACCCCCTCGGGTCTCTTACAGCCTCTACCTATTCCGGAACACATTTGGGAGGATGTATCTATGGATTTCATCGAAACCCTTCCGGTTGTGAATGGTAAATCCGTGGTGATGGTGGTGGTTGATCGGCTTTCTAAATATGCTCATTTTTCAGCCTTGGGACATCTTTATACCGCCAAGACCGTTGCTGAGCTTTATGTCCGTGATGTGGCTAAACTACACGGGATGCCTCGTACTATTGTGTCGGACCGTGGCAGGGTGTTTATATCACAGTTTTGGCAGGAATTTTTCACCCTTTAAGGTTCTCGCCTACTCATGAGTTCGGCGTATCACCCGCAAACGGATGGACAAACAGAAGTTGTTAACTGATGTTTGGAACAGTATCTCCGTTGTTTCGCTGGTGAAAATCCTCGGCGCTGGCTTCAGTTTCTACCTTGGGCGGAATGGTCTTACAATACCGCCTACCATACTTCTACCAGATTTTCTCCGTTTCAAGTTGTTTATGGATGGCCACCCCCGACCTTACTTCATTATGTGCCTCAGCATGCGTCGGTAAGTGAAGTTGACTATATCTTGCAAACTCGCGATGATATTCTATGGCAATTAAAAGGGAATTTGGCCTTGGCTCAAAACCATATGAAGCATATTTATGACAAGCGCCATTCTGACCATGAGTTTCACGTCGGTGACTGGGCCTATGTCAGCTTTATTCCAGCACGCCAGTCCTCCTTGTATCAGCCGGCGAGCGCCAAATTGGCTCATCGATTTCATGGGCCTTATCCAGTTATGGAACGCGTTGGCCCCGTTGCTTACCGCCTGCAGCTTCCCGACGATTCTACTGTTCATCCGGTTTTTCACATCTCATGCCTTCGTCGTGTTGTGGGTGATCCCTCTCGTTTGGTCCCTACTCCTCCTCCTCCTCCATCCGTGCCAGTTGACTTGCCATTGGTTCCAGCCTCGATTGTGGATTCACGCCGAGTGCGTCGTTCCGGCCGCATTATCACCGAGGTTCTCATTGCCTGGAAGGACAGACCACTGGAAGATGCTTCTTGGATTCATGAGGACGAGTTTTTGTCTCAATATCCAGGTTGAACGCCTTGAGGACAAGGCTAGCAGCAGAGCGTAGTGGAATGTTATGTTCCAATTATTAGTCTAAGTATTTAGTCTTTTTGTATTAATGGCCTTCGGCCCAGTTTAGGGGAGTAGCCCATTCTTCCTAATGTCTGGCCTCTGGGCCTGACGTCTTTTGTAATAAGGCGTCTGGCCCAACTAAAGGGATTAGCCTAGGGGTTAGCCCAGGCCCACAGCGTGGGAAGTCTATGTAAAGAGCTTAGGCTCTCTTGTTCGAATTATTGAGAATAGTTTACCCTAATCTAATCTTCTTCTTGCTTCACCCCCTTCGTCCTCCTCTGCCTGAGCCGCCATTAGGCCAGCAGAGGATCCCTACCTTCGCACGTCTTCCTCTCCTTACTCAACTCTCGATCCCTTTTCTTCTTTTCATCTCGTTGCTTGACTCTCTCTTCTTGCTGAAGTGTTGGGTCGTATCAAAAATCCAAAACTGTATTGAGCTCAAGGTCTCAAATCATCACAGAGTTTACTTTTTTTTTTACATCTAATCATAGTAACCAATTATAAATACTCATAATCCTCATAATTTCCTCAAACTGCAATTGCCTATTCGTGTTCCAAAAAGATGAAAAAAAAAAAACAACCGGAAGTACAACTGAAAAAGAATAACAGATCTAATCAAACAGTACCTCCATAAAGAACGAATCAATAATTCAACTGTCCTATCTCCGCCTTGAGCTGCTCAATCTTCAATCCCATCGACCTCTGCAGCACCCTCTTCTCGCTCTCGGGCAACTTCGCCACGAGTCTATCATACATATCAAACACAACTCTCACCGCCTTATTCGCACACTCCGCTTCATCATCAAAATACACCGTCTCCTTCGACTCCAGAGCCATCTCTATCTCCTCCCGGGCTTCAGCAAACTTGGCATTGATCTCGTCCATCTCCTTGTCGTAATCCGATTCCCCGCCACCTCCACTACTAAAAGGCCTCACCTTTGACTCATTCGGGATATGAATTGAAGGATTTGAAATGTTTGGACCCAGATAACGGTCGAATTTCGAAATTGGTGTACAGAAATGGTTGTTGTTTCTCTGTGAATGAGCGTCTGAAAGGATCTGATTTGAGATGGGTTTCAGCATTTTGAAGAGAAATTGGGATATGGGTTTTGAAGCTCGTCGAAACGGTTGTCCGGAAATGGATTTGCAAAGAGCAATGGATCCAAATGGAGGCGGCATGGGTTTTGGGTTTGCAGAGGTCCAACAGAGAAGGATGTCAAACCAGACACAGGACCGACCCGGATAAATCCGAACCTGACCCTTTAAAAAAAAATTACTCCCTCCTGTCACTTTTAATTGAGACAATTAACAAAAATATGCATACTAAAATTCCCAAGTTATTCTTTAGATGGCCGCCGGCAGTGACCCTCAGTCGAGGTAGATAGGCCTTTTACGATGAAAGGTGACTCGCTCGCTCGAAAAGCCTAGGTTTTTACTGTGGACCTCACATCTCAGTAAAATTGACCAATTATCTGACGGTTTCAATTAAAAGTGGCCACCATCCGAGCACTTTTAATAGATACTATTGGATACAAAAAACTAATTGTATCTATTAAAAGCATAGAATGTCGTATCGGATATCGGTAAAATATTGGTCGACTAAAGAGACAAAATATCAGAGATATTATGTAAAAAAATATCGGTGGTCCAAAACTAATTTTTACCATGTATTTTCACAATATACCTTCTAAAATGAGTGATATTAATTTAGACAAAGCATAAATTTTAAAATATGCATAAAAATACATATATAATTTAAAATATGTGTATGCATTTTAAACCCGTATCCTGCCATAGGATGGAAAATAAACAGGAAAGTTATTTTTTTTAAAAAAAAACATTTTTTTAAAAAAATACTGACATATTAGCCCGAAACCAATATATCGGCTCGGCAATATTTTGAAAAATTTCAAAAAATGATATTGCAGTGTCTCGTTGTATCGAGTGGTGCCCGATATCGATATATCGGTGAGACAACATTCCATGATTAAAAGTGCCCATAGGGAATATTTCCTTTGCTGGTAAAAATCTGCTTTAATTTGATAAAGTATGATTATCACTGTCACGCCCCAAATTTCAAAAGCTCGAATAATGCGCGGAAGCACCAACTCATTTAAAGTCATGAGGTTGAAACCCGGGACGCAACCGAATACTCGATCACATAGCGCTCTCATTCCAGAATGCTTAAACAATATCCATTTTACAAAAATTTTAAACAATAACAAACTTCGAGTTAACTACATTATTACAATAATCAATCTTAACCAACAGCAATCATCAAAATAACTCAGCACGCATGCTGATTACATTCACAAACATAAAATTAAAAATCATGAAACAGATCTACTCCAGCGACTTCTGCCATCAAGCTCCACATCACATACCTGTTAATTTCTTTCCACATTGATACCTGCATCGAGAGATGCATGAGTATTTCAAATGAAATACTCAGTAGGATGCCAAAATATGGAATATCATCAATTAAATTTGGAACAATAGATGCAATAATCAACGCACCAGAATATTAGCAACTCAAGTTGAGAAATAGGCAACCAGACTCCGAACATCTCATTTGAACGGATATAGATCACAATTAAAATAGACTCCAAACATACAGAGTGTAGGAGTTGTCAATTTCTGCTCAGGTCAGTCCACTTCCCCTATGGACATCTATGCCAGAACATCCTAGAGGTTCTACAGAGGAACCCGGCCATGCGTCTAGGGATGCTGCCCCATCGGTGCTTACGGGCACAATGGGCAGAGACTGCAGACCTTCTGTAATATCATACAGTCTAAAGCGCACGCATTGCCGTCATCGGCTGAACTACAGAGGTTCATAATATAATCTGAGACCACAGAGGATCTAGCAATGGCTCGTGAGCATACTATGATTTCCACTCGAAGAGTTCTCATCAATCACTCTTGTGGAATAAGCAGTTTACAGAGAACTGAAAATAATCTGACAGCAACAGGGGCTGTATTAAAATCAATGGAAAATTCTCAATATTCAAGAATGGACTCCCATAGAACACCAATGAGATTTCAATATCCCAAGGAGTTAACAATTCAATAAAAAGAATCAATACTCTTCATCAGAATCTGGCTCATTAAGGAGTAATTGAAACAACTCATCTTCTACGCTTGACCCAACTATAAGGGTATAATAGTAACCTTACTAATCTGATAATTTTCGCTGTGCAAGGCCATAGATAAGAATTTTTAGGTCTAACGCTAAACTCAGATGACTCGAATGGTCACGATAATTAGGGTTTGAGAGACACATCAATCGATAAGGTAGTTTAATATGTAAGCTCGACTCAATTTAGCTTGACTCCACTTGACTATGCAATTTCAGAAGATTACACTCTCTGCCCCAATTACCACCTAAGTCCTTCTTATTTTTATTCAGGTAGTAACTTATCCATATCTTTATATAATCATATGATACCAAGTAATATTAAGCATACCCCGGTTCACTGCCCTGATTTCTACACAACAGCACAATTTCGAGTCTCACAATAATTTTTACAGTTCGAATCTCGTCCTGAAAATTTTACTGTAGATTCTCCCAAGAGTCTACAATCTAACCCCCAAAAACACATTTTTTCGAGTTTTATAGAATTAGTTACACATTTAATACTTCAGTCTGTCTGTGCAGGAAAAATACTGGCTGAGGCTAATTAACCTCGATTAACCTTCATAATATGATACTTATATGCTAATACTCACTTATCCATGATATAATAATAATTATCCCGTCCTCTAATGATACTTATATAATCATATCAGTAGGTAAAGTTTCTGACTTTAGAACAAATAGCAACCTGACAGTTGATATTATAACCAATTATGATTAATTTCCATAAACCCCAATTAAGACTTCTAATATGGGACACGAAAACGGAATAGGATGCTGTCGACTTCAAAAAGACATGATCTTTCCACCAATCAGTAAAAATATGAGTTTGATCTTCTATGAATCAGTGATTATAAGTATACTCCATCGACATATATCATGTACACACCCTAATTGACAACCAATAACTCAATATCAATCGATAATATCAAACATCAAGACAACCATGACTGGACAGAAAATACCAGCAGCCATTTGAGTACATAATCGATCATTGGAATACTGGAATAGAAATGAAATTACGTACCTAGGCCATTGCACAACGATCTAGACATCAAGGAATACTATAATTCATACGTGTACTCATCATACATATAAAAATTTGATTTTTAATACTCATAAATCATGGGATTTACAATATCAGAGTATTCAATACTCATAAATCAAATAGATTCATCTCAGAAAAATATGAGAGGATTAGGGAAAACACATCCTACCTCTTTGACGAAAGCCGTGATTAAATGCGCGTTACCCGGTTCCACGCGTATCACCCCTTTCCTTCGTGTATCTCCACAAATGAGTGCTCAAAACGATGGAAAAGCCCTTTGGATGTGCAATAGGGTTGCTGACCACCTTGCTCCAAGGTTGGCACGACTCCCAAGGTATTCTAAAAGGGTTGCCGGCCACTAATTTGGGGTGTTTAAATAGTAAAAACCTAGTCCCTTAGGTTAAATCTCCACCTTTGATTAAATTCCATCCAACGTCCGGGATTCACTCCATATCATCCCACAATCCATGTCAAGGACGTGGTCTCCCATAATTTCTCATCTTCAGGTAGGGTTTCCCCTCAATTAGGATGGTTTAAAACCCTAATTTCTCCACTTAGGCAACTTTCTCAATTAGGCTAATTTCTCACATTAGATCAAATCTCATCTAAAGGCTGATATCCATCCCTTCAAATGGCATGAATAAGCTCCAACGTGCTTGCCTTATCACTCCACATCAGATCCCTAGAATCAAGGTCAGTTACAACCTCTAAATTTGTAGAGAATTTACTAATGGGATTGGTTACCAATTATGGGTATAACCTCCCTAATTTTACTCCAAGCATGATCTCACTCATGCCACATGGCACAACCTCATCCAATGGCCACTATTCACGTTCACAATCTTCCCATTTAATTTCTAAATGCCCAAATTTAAGGAATCTCAATTTCCCCCCCAAAATCAAATCGGTTTTTGGAATTAAATTCAAAATTCCCAATCTCTTTGGTTTAGCCCCTAATTCGTGCCCAAAATTGAAGGCCACGTCATCAAGAATATCCCACTAAACACATCCAAAACCTCCTCTTCTAGATTCCTTAATTTCCAATTAAAAAGATATCAAATCTATTTACATTAAAATCAGATTTTGGACTAGATATTTAATCCTTCTTAAAACCGGATTTGGAAAGAATTTGAAATTCCCTCTTCTCCTTGATTCTCTCTCCCCTAACCAAATATTCACATGCCAACCACGTGCACAGTGTCTAGGGCGCTGTGTCCACATGGCTCTGGCCCTCAGGTGTTCCTGCGTCTAGTGCGTGGCACACAGATGGACGGCTCCGATGTCCCGCGAATGAAGTGTGCTAAAAAATACTGCACCATTCTTGTACCACATCACTAACTCAATTTAATAACTCAAAATACTCAAATGAATATCTACCCACTGGTCTCATGCCCTGGCGCCTGGTCCCCACTCTTGGCGTCAGGTGCATACAGCCCCTAGCGCCAGGCCAGCCTCAGCGCCAGATTGAACCCAGCGCCAGGGCTAGTCCTCGCGCCCTGGTGCACAACCTAATCTAGTTTATCAATTCCACTCTTCTAAAAGCATCACAAAACCAATTCAATACACCAGATTAAAAGATTTCAAAACAGGCAGCAAAACTTTCCTATTTTAGAATAGTTTCCTAAAATAGCAGTTTTGGTAAACTTACAAAATTTTCGGGTGTTACAATCACATACCATGTCAACGATTACAAAAAATTAGAGTCTATTAATTTGAGAAAAAGATGGATAAATAATCCAGGGTGATAATTTCATTTTACAATTTGAAAATGTGTTAATAATTATCCAAGAGAAGGTTGAAAACCAATTGATTTAAGAAAATTTACTCCCTCTATATCCCACATTAATTGTTTAAATTAAAAAAAATTATCCCATATTAATTGTCTTATCTTTTTCTATCATAATAGTTAGTCAATGAAGGAAAAATGGTTAGTGGTTGGGGCAAAAAGGTTAATAAATTAGCTTCCTTAAATATCCATTTTTTTAAATATTGGCCATTTCATATGGGATAGGAGTATAAATATAATGGAAGTGAGCATAACTAGGGGTGTTAGCAGGCCGAGCTTTAGGCTAACTCGGCTTTTGCTTGAAATTCTAATTTTGAATTTGAGCCAAACTTGAGCCGAATCGAGTCAAGTCGCTTTAGCTCGCAGGCGAGTAACAAGTTCAATTTATATATCTTTCTGTAATACTAATGAGGTGGAAGAGGAGGAAAAATAATGAAGAACGAAAAAAAATAGGCAACAATGGATAAAAAATGAGCAAGTTATGATATTTTTAAAATTCCTCATTTATTGTGTTGTCGACCACACGACTTGAACATTTATCGTGTTGCATATAATACGATAAAATGACAATTTTAAAAATATCATAACTTGCTCATTTTTCATCCGTTTTTGCCATTTTTTTCGTTCTTTCTTATTTTTTCTCCTCTTCCACCTCATTAGTATCACAGAAAGATATATAAATTGAACTTGTTGCTCGCCGACGAGTATTTTACACTTTTGCTCATTTTTATCATTTCACTTTCTTCTTTCTTCTTATTTTTTTTTCTTTTTCCATCCTATATCTTATTGAGGTGGAAGAGATGGAAAAATAAGGAAGAACGAAAAAAATGGGCAAAAACGGATAAAAAAAGAGCAAGTTATGACATTTTAAAAATTGCCCATTTATAGTGTTGTCGACCACACGACTTGATTCAAGTCGTGTATTATGTAACACGACTTGAATCCAAGTCGTGTTACATAATCCAAGTCATGTTACATAATACACGACTTGAATCAAGTCGTGTCGTCGATAACACGATAAATGACAATTTTTAAAATGTCATAACTTGCTAATTTTTCATCCGTTTTGTCCCATTTTTTTGCGTTCTTTCTTATTTTTCCTCCTCTTCTACTTCATTAAGATCACAGAAAGATATATACATTGAACTTGTCGCTCACCGACGAGTATTTCACATTTTTGCCCATTTTTATCCTTTTATTTCATGTCTAGGAGCGGTCGAACACTAATGAGTGATTTTTATTTGTGTTTCTTTACATGTAGATCTTAATTTTTGTAGTTGGGAGGGCTTATCTGCTGCTCTTACATCAAAATCCCTTCATCAAAGATTTTTTTCATCTTTCCCGCTGTTTTTACAGTTTTTCGACATGAAATTTTTTTTTCGGGTTGGACGGCACCGGCGATGGTTTGAACCTCGATTATGGATGGATCTTTGCCAAAATGTCTTCTTTACCAACTTGATGATCTTGTAAATCGCTAATTTTGGAAAGAATGAAGCATTTCGGGTACAAAATGCATAGAAAACGTAAGAGAAGGGTATTTTCGATACTCTAGGTGCCGATTCCAGGTCATATGAGAAGTTACGAGAAAAATCAGGTAATATGAGAATATCATAGTTGGCGCTAGGTAATATGTAAAAAGCCCTACAAAATCTGAATTAGCTCCACAAGATCATCTCTACATAGATTTCACAAACTAACTTTTCTCAACCAGTTTATATCAATTTCATACTTTCATATTTGAACTTGATTATTTTTTTTTGGTTTATAACAAAAAAATTTAAGATATACATGCATAGCCATGTTTGTCAATTCTGACACACATTTAGAAATTGCAATTGATTTTTATGTTTGGAACAAAGCATTTCGGATTTAGATTTCGGGGGATCGAATTCCAAACTCACCGTTTGGAAGCCATTTTGTCACTAGGAATTTAGATTTTACCAAAATCCCCACGAATTCATAAATTTACCCTTCACACTAAGAAGTGCAGATTTCTAAATGACAACGACGAGATGTCATTTGCAAATTCGCAGGCTCGGGGGAGTCAAAAGCTCCTACGATCATCCCTCCGCCATGCTCCTCTGTCCGGCGACTGCCTCCCTGCTCGACTGGCATGTTCCTCCCCGTAAACTGTCCACCAAGCTCCTCCCTCCTCCGTGCCCTCCCTTGTTGACCACCTTTCCTCGGCTTCTCCCTCTCCGGTGCAATATCTTTCGTCTTATCTATGACATGTCATCCTATCCTCCAACTGAATCTTCTCCCATTCGACAAAACCTAGTTTGTCAATCTCTTCAGTGAGCCTTCTCTCTCATATCCACTTTTTTCATTTATTTGGTAATTTTTTTTCAAATTTGCTGCTATATCTCAACTTGATGATTCTATATTCCTTATTTTTCTGCGATCCTTTTCTTCATAGAGATTACTGCCAGGAAACATAGCAGAAGTTCTCCAATCAAGTTCCTGGTTTCCCTCATTTATGATCTTAGTAAGTAGACTATTATTTACCATGATCGACTATTCTTCCACTCAGTAAGTCGATCATCTATGGCTCGGTTTCTTTGTATGTTGGCAGACCTGCTGACCAAGGACTACAACTGAAGTTCAACGTCTCTTTTTGGCAGACATGCTGACCAAGAACGTTTTTGTGGTATTTTTTGGTATGAAGTTCCCATTTTTAACACCTTTTTTTAGCTTGGAGTATTATCACCTTCGGGAGGGCCATGATCAAGTTAACTGTATGAAATTTCAGTTATGGTACTTTGCTTTTTGCATATAATGGTTGGGTTTGGGGTATTATGAACAAAAAATTGAGATTGCGAACTGATTGAGGCGATTTGAGAGTTGGGTCTTGCTCAATTTGGTGCAAAGAGACGATGGAGAAGGTGAAGATTCCGCTGAAACCCAAGGATAATCCGCAGCAGCAGCTCAGAGACTTGCAGTGCCTCCTCCACCAGGAGTCCCGCAATTTCGAACGCCAAATCCTAGGTTCACTCCAAACTCAATCCGGTCTTTATATTTATTCATGATTTATGATTTCTTTGGTATTTGGGTTTCCCGGTGGATTATGGTACTTGATTTTTGCATATAATTGCTGAGTTTGGGGTATTATGAATAAAAAGTTGAATCTTTGTGTTCATGGGTGGTTGTGACATTTGGTGAATTGGTATATGCTAAATAGAATCTCAGACTTCAAAATCAAGTTAACTGTATAAAGTTTGGCTTCATTGTTTGAGACTTTGTGTTGTAAAAAAGTTAAATCAAATCTTTTGTCATCTCTTTTGTGAAGAAGTTTATAATGCTCTAATTATGTTGTTCTGCATCACAAATAAATAAAACTGTACAAACTGCACGACATGGTTTTAGTTAGAGAAATGCAGACACAAGAAATTGGGTAGTCAACAACGAAACTGAAATTGCCATTTTTTTATTGCATCTGGTTTGAAATTTGGTATGTTGCTCTGTATTTCAAAATGGTCATTGATAATTTTAGCAGCCATATATACTATATTATTATGTTTGAAGGATGCCATGTTGTTTATGAAATTAACATATTTAGAGTTGATTTTACAATACTCCATTCTACATTGATAGCCTGATTTGGTTTTCAGACATATAACTATTTTTGTTTATAATGTTATTATCGGTGTTGTAATTCATGTTATTATCAACAACAATTTTATATTACTGTATTTGTTAAAATCTAGTCCAACTTATTATTGCGCATCTCCATATGTTATTGTGGGAACATTGTAAAGGTATGATTTTTACTAAAATTTGAGAAAGAATAGGGTGGAAGGGGAGAGAAAGAATAGAGGTTAGTCAGTTGCGTGTTATTTCTGGATTGGCCCACTTTTGAGGGGAACCACTATCCTTTTTACACTACAATTAACTAGGAGAACTATGTTTAAGGTATGATAACACGCTGGTCATTTCCATGAAGAAGATGGAATCAACTTGTCATTTAGTACTCTTTGAGGTTAATTTTAGTAAACTAATATTTTTTATCTTAGAGTTACAGTAGTCAGCAAAGTGATCATTGCGGTCATTGTAATTTTTTCGATATAATTTCTCTGTGTTTTTTTTGCATAAGCCTTGGGCAACTAAGTGTGAGGTTTAGTAATATCTAAGTCATGCAATTTATTTCATATGTGTTGGATTTTTCTCCATTTATATAAATTATCTTTATTTTTATGTTATACCGAAACTACTTATTGGTAACCATACTATTCATAAATTTATTATAGGTCTAGGGCAAAGAGCATGTTGCTGCTGCGAATAGATCTTGATGCTATTCACGAGATTGTTAGTCATTTGAAAGCATTGATGGATCATTATGTTTATTTGAAAATGAAAGGATGCCTTCTTTGAAACCTGTGTACAAATTTTTTCTGCAGCAAGAATACACGTTATGATGAAGATGCTCATTAATTTGTCCATGGTTTGCAGTGTACTTCTCAATCTGTACCAGCATAAAGGGATTGAAATTGCAACTCGAGGTTGTTTTATTTTCTTGTGTGGCTTAGAGGCTTGCTCAAAGCAAATATGGTTCTTCTCAGCACCAGGAGATTATAATGGAGGCCATTTGTGAGTTTCTTCCAGCAAAAACAATATATGGCTGAGTTGTATGACAACTTGGATTGTTGACCTGTAGTAGTGGATTTGAAGTTGTTGCAAAGGTGTTATCCAAGAGTGCACGTCCAGGGAATTGTTTCCTCTCTGCCGTGCATTTTTTTTGTACTGGATTGTCTGGTTGCAGTTATTCAAGGAATGGCTTGGAAGATTGACAGTAATGCCACTGTTCCTGAAGAAGTCCCAGTGCCTCTTGAAACATGTTCTTCACTTTGGACAATGAAATTTTTAAACAACTATGACCGCCAAGCGATTGGGTCAGCTTTGTTTGTCGCAGGAACAAAAGGAAGTTGGCTGATTTTGTTGAGGAATTTAATGCACTTCCTAAAGAAAGGGCTGAAACCTTTGAAAAATCCCATATTTTGGCTGATAATCTTGACACTCAAAGCATGGTTCGTTTATTCAGATATAGGTTGGGGTTTATCTGACATCAGTTGTGGGAGGGGCTGGTGGTTAGCTTATAAGTGCGATAGAAAACCTCACCCTTCAAGCTAGCTTTTAGGGTGAGAGAGGCCCAAGACCACCCAACACTGATATGAGGGCCAGGTTACCAACAGTCTCGACCCAATAGCCCACGGGTCGTATACAAATATAAGTCTAAGACAGATTATACCTCACACTTAGGTGAGAATAGTTTTCCTAAATAGGTGTGAGGCAAAGAGAGGGAGTTTAGTGATATGCTAACTTGTCAATGGCTTTAGTTTCATATTTTAAATAACCTGGAAAGCTCAATCTGCTTCCAGTTAATTGTCACTCAGTTTTGTAATTTTTTTGAATCATGCATTCTTCCGAGCCTATGAAATCATGACTCATGCAATTTGTTTCCCAGGTATTTGTGATTATTGGCTATAGAAAACGCTTAACAAATTTAATCTTAAATATTATCCTTTGTTCTCAGGCCTACATCTGATCTTACCTTTTTTTGGTTTAAGCCCATAACATCTTTTGGCAATTGGCACTTTTAACAGAAATTTTTATTTTTGAAGGATTACTACATGAGAAGGAAAATCACTGTTAAAATAGACGGGAGTTAGTCTCTTTGTAATATGCAGTTTTTAGTTGAAAAGATGCAACATAACAACTTCCTGCAACCAGACAGCATTGAACGCTCTTCATCCGAAAATAGTAGGTACAATTCTCGTATTCCTCCCGAAAATGTAGACATCTTTAGGCTTATTTCTCATACACATTATGCTTATAACTAAAGTTCACATCCAAATCTGAATCTAAGTCTACAAATATAAGTTCCCAAGTACGATTTGTGAATTATCGTGTGTATTTATACACGATTTATTGTTGGCGTGTGTGGACTGATTTATTGTTTACGTGTGTAGCTCCAATGAAGCACGTGCATGATGAAGAAAAGGTAGACCGAGTCACAAAGAGAGCCTTTGCGAAGATGTTATTGAAGAAGCTCCAACCAGATTTCGACGAAGACATGGAGCGTGCAGAAGTGGATAAGCCTCAGAAGTACAGACGGGACCTCTTCCCCCCAGGATCTGTGGTAAGAAGGAGAAGGAGGATTGTCTCAGAGAAGGAATTGCATAGGCTACGGGAAGAGGAGCACATAAGGAGAATGGCGTTGGAGCAGGCGTGGAGGAATTTGGCAGAGAAGGTGGTGGAGGTCCCATTCACGGCATCTGACCCTGATGAGATCGATGAAATGGGCTACACTTGTAGAGCGGCAGCAGAGAATAAATCAAATTCCTCAGAGACGGTCTCCGATTGCCAAACAACAGATATCATTAATACGGTAATATTGATCTGTACATGAAATATGCATTTTATTATCTCCTAAACTTATGTTTCTGCTAGTGTTTGTTTAGAATTATTGCTACTTTAATATAGTTTTTGGTTTTTGTAGGAAACAAGAGCAAAACGCAGAAATAGGATAAAACGCGACTCTAATGATTGAATATTTACAACTTCGATTGCATATCTCTGATGGGACTGATAAGCTTCATATTAAAGTACACGAAGTCAGCTTTCCAACGCCACTGACTGTTCGTAATTCGGAGTTCTGAGCAAAAAGTTATGATCATTTGAAATATCGCGCTAAAGAGACACAATTAAAGAGAAGAACCGTCAAGATGAGATTGGATGAATGAGATCAATACGACAGGTTTTAAATAAGAAAAAAAAAAGGAGCGCTGAACCGGCTAGTTCAGTGCCGGTTTGGTTCAAATAAATAAAAAAAAAAAAGAAAAATGAAGAACCGGCCCGAGCATCAGCTCGGGCCTTTCGTTCTTTTCAGAGACGATGCTCTGTTTACTTGAGCTCGCCGGCAAAAGCTCGAGCTGGGGCGGCGGACGGCGAGCTGGGTCTCGACGGCGGATGTTGCTGAGGCTGGGCGAGGCCGGAATGCGTTGACGGCGGCGAGCTGGGCGAGGTGGCGAGGATTGCAGACGACGACGGCCACGGCGGTGCGGAAAAGAGGCGAGCTGGGTCTCGACGGCGGTTCTGCTCGGAGCTCAGACGATGGAAGACGACGATCGCGGCGGAACGGAACGGCGGGGATAGTCGAGGAGCTGCCGGAGGTGAGGAACAGATTTTGACTGAGAAAAATCAAACAGAAATGAAAACGAAAAAAAAAACCGGCGTGCTCGATTTGGAAGCTTTTCGATTTGGGATCCAATTAGGATTGCTTCTTCGATTAGAAAAGGACGAAAGTCTATAAAAACGGAGCTTTGGAGAAGCGGAGAGGGGAGGAACTGGAGCCAAACAGCGCCGCCGGAAAAACACAGAAAAAAACAGAGCTGTGACGATCGGATTTTCGCCGGAAAAAAGCCAGGCTTTCCGGTGGGTCTCGGTCGGAGCAAGAGGCAGGGTCTTGGCCGGAAGGAGGAGGAGTCGATCGCCGGGAGCAGAAGGTCGGATTTGGAAGTGCTACAATGCGCATCTCGCCGGAGAAGATGATGAATAGTGCTACAGTGCTACAATGCGCGTGAACAGTGCCGGGTGAATAGTGAACAGTATTCCTGCGACCAATCCAATGAACCAGGCTTTTTCTTCCCTTCTTTTCATGTCTAGCTAAATTCATTGTACTAAGACTAGATGAAGCCCTGCTGATTGTTTGACTCTCAATATTTATTTGCAACTCTAAAGTAGTGATTTTTATTCCATGTGCTTAATATTTTGTTATGATTATTCTGTTGCTCGAGAGAGGGTAGAGTAATTGTTAGTTAAGGGTTTGTTAATGTTCGAGAGATCTTAGCGAATTCCAAGGTATTATTTGAATAAAGATTGCATTTTTATGATTGATCTTTGCTCGAGAGAGGGAGATTAATTAAGTTAGATTTAATTGTTTAGTTGCATGTTCGAGAGGGCTGCACACATTACGATTATTCGTGACTTCGAGAGGGGCACGGATAATTGATCACTTGGAATTGTACGGGTTTAACGGAGAGGATAGCTATTTGGTTTGGGTGGATTCGAAGTCTTAGTATATTTCTCATCATATTATTTTCACATAAATTTCATTGCTTTGTTAAATTAGAATTTTTCATTCTATTATTCCAATCAGATATTTGTAGACGAAGTTATGATAATTTAACCATTCGAGTTGCTTTTCACCTCATTTCTGTGTATTACTCTTGTTTCCTACAAAAACCAAAAACTATATTAAAGTAGTAGTAATTCTTAATCAAACACTAGCATAAATATAAGTTTAGGAGATAATATAATGCATATTTCATGTGTAGATCATCTACACCACAATCTAACACAAGTAAAGAAGAGATTTAAGAGTACTTACTCTAGGATGGAGAAGTGACTAGAGTATATACCCTTAAAGGGAAGATATAAGATATCCTACCCATTTGCTCAAACTAGCCTTGAGCTAATGGTTTTCCATTGTCCATCCTTGAATTTAATTAATGATGCTCCGAAATTGTAGAGGCTTTTTGGACAAGGGATTGGTTTATCTAAGAATTTTCCTATGGGATTAAATGAAACATGGTCAAGGATAGGATCAAGAGTATAAACCCATCGAATCACTAATGGGGGACCGGAGAGTAGATCAAAGTAACAAAGACCTTTGAGAGGATTTGCAAGTCTTTGGTTCAAGTTAAGTGAGGGTTTTGGTTTCTAAAGATTGTTTCTAGATGTTCCAATAAACCATGATCCAAGATTACTTGAATCTCTTTCTAATATCTCATAACAAGATCTTGAACCCCTTTCAAAGAAAAGAGATGAAGAATAATCAAGAACACTCAAGGCTCTCTCATGATTTACAAAGAGAAGAATAAGGCCAATAGGTTTTTGGGGAGATGACTTCCACTCATTTCTTCCAAGAGATGGGTATTTATAAAGGAAGAGAGAGGTGTGTATCAACACATCCATTGGTGGATTCCTCATATCCACCCACCCACAAGTGGTTCCCTCATGTGGGTTAGGTCATATTAACTCATTTATGGGTGGTTCCTTTGTGGGTTTGGTCATATTAATTCATTTGTGGGTGGTTCATTTACATAAACACACCCATGAGTGGATTCTTTATATACACTCATCTATGGTTTGATTTATTTATGGGGGTTCAAGCAATAGATCTTGCAAACCAAAGGGAGAGGGCTTGATGACGCTTCGCCATAAGTCTTGGACATTTGAGCTTGACCCTTGTTGTCTTCATTCCAAGTGATTTGCCTTAAACACCAATATTTGAGTCTTGTCTATTGATATTTATCTTCTTCATTCTTGAAGTGAGCTTTTCTTCTTGTAGTGGACTTTTTGAAGTAGTTCTTATCATTCCTAGTGATTTACCTTGAGCACATATTTGTGAATCCACGGTTAAATCCCATCCATTTCCAAATAGTGAATTTAGGAATATGAATTTTTATCCTATGTAATTTAGAAATCTGAGCATTCTTAATCTTCTAGCAAATTCCAAAACCATGTTCCCAAACGCACCCTTAACAAATTTTGAAATAGCCGCTTCTGTTCCGATTTGATGGAACAAGAAAAATCGCTAATCCTATGGGGTGCTCTTCACAGGTCGGCGGCTATTTTAGCGAAGAGCCTCACGAAGAGGATTAGAAATCAATGGGATGCTCCTCACAGGTCGTAACTAATGGGCTTCACAGAGGCCCCATTGATCAAGGGCTATGATGTTTCATCCATTGATCGAGGGCTGTAAAGCAACCAGCAGGCTAGGATTACTCACATAAGACACAGCTTATTTACAGTTATAACAAAACAGCGGATTCAATTTCTTCATCACCACCACCACACTGCACCACGTATAAGCAAGTACCTTACGTATATCATATAGTTTGTACACTTTAATAATATAAATGCTTCCATTAACCCAGTGATGCTGATGCATATGTATAAGTTTTATAGAAGTTAGGGTTCCATTTTGAAGATATTTGTTATTTCTTTAATTTCCTTATTTGAGTAGGCTAAGATTTTCTTTGATTTACGACACTAGATTCTAAGTTTAGAAGATTTCTTCCAATAGTTTTACTACCAGTCAGGGCACTTATGTAAAGCCTTAAAAAAAGGCCCAAGTCTTGATGAGAAATTAGCTTATGTTTTGATAAAAAAAAATCGCATGTGAGTTCTTTCACACTGTATGGGCATTCATCTCTGTGGTTGTAGAATTAGCAATTCAGCATTCTCAGCTTTCATAGCTCGAGGAATTTTTTTTTAAGAAAAAACATGTTCAATTACGTCGTTCCTGATCCCTAACAGATCAAACAACCATCTTAAACAACTGCCCATACTGAGCCAACCCTTTGACATAGCAACTGCTATAATATAATATGGTTTTGCCAGAACTTACCAATCTGACTTACATCCCTCTCCTTCCTTGACTTGTTGTTTTCTGTTGAAATGTATTAGTCAACAAGGCTTCATATATGGATTCCTACTGAGCTCAACGAGTGAAAAAACAGAATGGCAAACTGTGGATATGTTGTTATTGAACTCAGGAGAACATATAAGAGGAGTTATAGAGATCTGAAAGTAGATTCAGGTCGTAATATCAAAAAAAAAAAAATCAAGTTGAGGACACTATTTCTGAAAAAAATTATGTTCCAGTGCTTTTTTCGAAAGCCCCAAAATTCTCATTCCTGTTGAAAAGTGACCTCGAAGCCAAAAGTACTTTTAGCTCAACTATCTAAGATCTGGCTTCGTTAAAAGTAGGCGTAATGGTGTGAATTTTAGTCCAAGAAATTCAGACAATTAAAGTTCAATGCATTTCGCAATTTAAATCTTAAGTTGTTAATATGATTTCAAATGTTAGCCAAGTGAGATCGGGACATCTTATTGTTAAAGGCTTGGTATCCAGGGCGACATCTTATTATCTAAGGCCTTGGTATCCAACTTCAATTCTGCAAAAATTTATGTATGGAAAAAGTATACATTTGACTATTAACATTATGTTCATTCATATAAACCAGTTTTCACACGGCCAATTTAGCCACTTCAGTGCTAACCAACTTATGGAACCAGTGACACTGAAGGATATGCTAAGAGGGTAAAATTTGTCCACCATGGCCCGCCCATGGTGGTGTAGTTTTCAACTCTTATAATGGGGTTGTGTTCAACTCTCTGGAGTTTGAACACATCCACATCTGACTTATGGACATCATAGTTCAATCAATCAGGGAGTCAAGACTCTCCAACATGGACTATATAGGTTGATACATGCCCATTACCACCCCAAGTGTGGAAAGAAGATGTTGATCCAACCGTCAATCATTATTAAGTTATTTTTCCGAACCTGGAAATTTAAACAGGCGATTGTACCAATATTTCAGTAAGTTGCAAATGAAAAGCCTACACATTTTGCTCGCATTGATTCAAAAACTAAACTGCTTCTACAATTGCATGACATCTAGCTGGAGAATTTCAGCATCTCCATCTCTTTAACAACACATAGACTTTTCACAAAAATCTACAAAGTTCAACATCAAGAACGATTTTACCTCAACTTTGATTTCTTCTGAGGTGGAGCCCTAAAATCTCTCCTATCAGGAACGCGTGCTTTTCCGAAGGCCTTCATCTTTCTCCTTTTCCTCTCCTCCTCGCTGTCCGATTCATCACCTTTCTCCTTGTCAGCATTGCTTGCTTCCCTCTCCAACTCTTCCCACGTCTTCCCTTTCTCTTCCTCTAATTCCTCTTCAGAATCCTCCTCTTCATCCTCATCTGACTCCACCAGTGACTCACTATCATCATCCTCGTCCTCTGATACTGATTCAGGTTCAACATCCGATGGCTCATATCCCTGATCAGTGTCCTCTGTGTTCTCTGAGTCTGAATCACTTGCCTCCATGTTCAAGAACTCCCATCCACCATCCTCAATGAACTTCTCTGGATCATCGGTAATTGTTTTCAGGATTGGACGCCAGTTCAAGTTGAGTCTACTTTCATAATACTTCAGATCTGTTGTGTCGAGCCACTCCTTAATGCCATCTAGAGAGGAAGAAGGAATGGAATCTATACGAAGAACATCGCGTTTAAAATCCTTGAATACAATGGTCATATCAAAATTTTTTTGTCCCAGTCCCACTCTCTCCAGGTTTACAATCTCAATCTCACTTAATGTGATTACCAACCACGGAACTTCAATTAGTTCCACTAAACAGCTCGAGGTCGGAATGATGAAAGCAGACACTTTATATGGGACCCCATGAAAACCAAGCTCCCTGACAGGCTGGTCAAACTCAAGCATCAGCTCTCTGAGCTGTGGCTGGCTCCACAAATCAGAAACCCTATTGACGAAGTTCTGAAAGTCCATATTTATCCTGTTTTTACGGTCTCTCTCCCTCTGCTCTTCCTCTATCTCGTCAGGATCATTGTAGGATCTCTTTCCACCACCCAATGTCTGCACTGCATCCATAACTTCAACATAGAACTGGACATCCTTCGTCTTCTTGTTGCCCACCATAATATGATTGTGGAGGTGGAAGTGCAAAAGGGTGATCATTTCCTTCTCTGCTGGCTGAAAAAAAACATGCTTAATGTTTCTATACATGACATCAACCTTCTCATCAGGCCTACTTGTTGAATACCTGAATCCGTTAACATGGGCTTCTAGAGTGCCTGGCAACTTCCTACCTCGTCCACCAAATGCTGGACGAACCCACAACTCTAACAATCTTATGGGCTTAAATTTGGACCCTGCAAGCTGCAATTTTTCTTGCGTAACCAAAGTAGCCCTCTCTGCTCTCTCAGATTCTCTTAATGCCACTAGGCGCCTAAGAGTTTTAATACCATGAACCACTTCAGTGCAGTGTCTTGGGTCCTTCGAGCGGAAAGTTACCTCTTTCAGATAGATGGAACTCTGGTATTTTAGAGTATTTGCATCATGAGGGTTGAACGGTGTCCCAGGCACATTAAAGATTACCCGCACATAACATGTTCTGTTGTCTTGCTGGCTGTTTACACTCTTAACCATAGCAATGTGGAAAGGTACCATGCTTCCATATATGGGAAGAAGAATAGCCTCATTCTTCTGGTCAATTTGTATTGCCAAATCCCTAGGCGGAGGCATATCAGTAACTGACTTGTAGGCAGTCAATTCAGTTGAAGCTTTCACAGACCCACGCCCCTCCCCACTTGTGGACCCATGACCAGCCAGCCGTCGTGCAGTTTCTTCATTTTTCACTCGTGCAAGTTCTGCCTGATGCTGTCTGCGCGATTCCTCCTTACTCTCCTGGTTGTCAGATCTCAAGGTAGTTTTCAATTTCAAAGCCTCAATGCCATTAGCATCAGGTTTAACTTTAGTGGGTTCTTTCTCATCCTCCTCATCTTCGTTAAAGGAGTAAGCCACATCCTTGACTGCTTTTGAACTAAGAGATGTCACAACTTCAGGAGCAGCATCCTCCTTGACAATAACTGTATCAGCCAGCAGCAGAGAGAATTTTTTGGTCTTTGGGTTTCTGGTTTCAGCTTGTAAGTTATGAAATCCAAGGGAGACATTAAACACCATGCCAGACTTCAATACACGGTCATTTCGAGCATTTAAGCTGAGTCCAGATTCCCGAAACTCTATCCCAATCCCAGTCCCTGCCGATTTGGTCAAATGTGGAACGAGCTCCGGAGCATTTTTTTCAACCACTGAAAGAGCAGATTGGTAAACATTGCTAGTTTTATTGCCCAGCTTCAGTGCACTTATTGCTGCTTCATGTGCCCGCAGGAGAACCTCGTATGCTTTGCTCTGCATTGCATTAGCATCTATCAAAAATGTCCTAGCAACATTCGAGCAGTAGCTGTTATATCGAGATCCAATCGCACATATGATCACACTTGTTGAGTCATAATATAGATTCTCGTCATTACTAGATGCAGTTGGCTTGAGATCAAATTCACCCCCACTTTGGAAGATGGGAGGATAGCAAATATCAACATTTTCAGCTTTCAGCTTTAGTCTAACCTTGCTGGGATCAAGTATAGCCTTCTCCGTATCATCCATAAGAGACGAATGGGTAACTTTCTTCTCCTCGTCTATGACTTTCTCAAGCATAGGGACAACAAAATGCTTCATTATGGATGATGTCAAATATGATGCCTTCTTCAGATTTGTGAGCTCAATAGCGTCCTTGACAGCAAAAAGCTCAGAGAAACCATTAGTTATATCAGCAAGCTGGAATTTAGCGTTCTTCAGCTTATCATCCCATATCTCTAAAAGCTTCCCCTCTGGAGCCTCCTTTGCAATGTACCCAACAATGGGCCCAACCTGGCCATCGGGTTTTGGCAGTCCATTGATCGCATGAAATATCTCATCCATAAATGCAGTCCCGGAATCGCTCTTAGCCTTAACATGTATTACAACTTCAGCACCAACAGCATCTTTTGTAACCTTCTTAAGTTGAGATAGCAGGGTCGCCCTCTTCTGGCCACACAAGAAATGAATCTGCTTTTCCATAAAAACCATTACTGTTTCAGGGAACTCGTACCCAAGCAACCATATATTTAAAGCAGATGACTTCAAATATCTCAGGTCCTCGGACGCGGGAGGAGTAGAAATTGCCAAAGCTTCTGAACCACCCCAAAGATCAGCTTTGTGTTCACTCCAATGTGAATACAGCAACTTCAGCCGTTTCTGGAATGTTTCAAGATTTATGGTGTAAGCACCGACGCTTCCCGCAACCTTTCCTTGTTGCTCTGCCATCATGTTATAATACTAAGTAAATGGCTCACAGCGCGCATTCAGATATCCATAAACTGCAGAAAAAGGACTTCTCATCCCATGTTGCAAAAGTTACCATGACAAACTAAACCTGCACAACATCTGGAACTCAACAACACAGAAAATACGAGTAAAGCATTAATGGACTAATAAACTCATCAATAAAAAAAAATGGACGAACATATAGAAATTAGGGTTGGCGCAAAAAAATTAGGGTTTGCATAAAACAGAAAGCATCAATAGATTACTCCCTCTGTCCAGAATTAGTAGTAAAAACATCAATAGACTACTCCCTCTTTATCTTTAAAAACCCAATGTTGCTACTAATTCCGGACGAATTGAGTAATAAACTAAAACCCCACTCCCTCATAACCACAAGAAAAAAAACTTCTTTGGAGGAACATATAAGAATTAGGGTGTGCGTTACCAAGCAAAAAAATTAGGGTTTTGCATAATGGAAGCAGCAAAGAAAAAAAAGACAATATACAAATAAAGAAATATAATCCTCTGACCAATGAAGCTCGTCTGCATTACGAGAGGAGTGATATTCATTGGACTCTAAGGCCCGTATAAGAAAGCAAAGTTTCTCTCCCTCTCCCCGTGTTTTTGGTCTTGAGAGAGCAAACCCAACCATGTAATATTGGACTCGTCTTTTTTCAAAAATCCAGCTGAGCTTCGTTGGAAGGAGGGAGTATAGAAATTAGGGTTTGCGTTACCAAGCAAAAAATTAGGGTTTTGCATAACAGAAGCAGCAAATAAAAAACATGGTAAATACAAATCAGCACGATTTTTCCATAACCTCATCAGGTATTCCAATCTTCTACGACTGAATCTATTTCAAAATCCGAAAAAGAAATGAGAAACAGAAAACTTTGAAGAAACCCCCAAAAAAATGCACTACTCTCTCCGTCCGGCATTAGTAGTAACAATTTTTTTTTTCAAACTAAATTCTGAAAACTAAATGTGACTCCTAATTCCGGACGAGGGAGTAATAAACTAACCAATCGCCCCCCCTACCCTAAACAGCAAACGAAAACTTTCATGGAGGAACATCCATAAATTAGGGTTCGCATTACCAAGCAAGAAAATTAGGGTTTTGCAATCTTCTACTACTGAATATATCCCTAAGTCTCGAAAACGGAATCTGAGAAGTATGGACAAATAAAGAAAGCAAAAATGAAAAACGGAGAACTTTGAAGAGACGAGGAAAGCATGTACTAGTTCCAAATTTGCGAAGAAATGAGAATGGAGAAGAGAACGCACCAGGATTGGCCATTGGAGAGGAAGGGTCGAGCTTCAAGGAGGGAAATGGCGGAGGGTTTTAGGGATTTAAGGGCCGCCAAGGGGTTTGGTTTCCCTCTTTATTTTGAGGACTGGATTGTACCCGTTATACCCTTGGAAGAAAAATTTTCTAAGTTACGGACACGTGTAATTTCATGATTTAACAAGGGTAGTTAAAAAAAGGAAAAAAGTATGGAGTGCGGCCACTCTATAGTCTATAGGTCTCCACGTTAGGGGTTAGGACGCAGATCAGCTGAGTGTGAAAATTTGGCTCATGACTTACCGCCTTAATTTCTCCATCTAATTAATGTAGCTCTCGTGCGCTGAGTCATTACAAGCCATTGGATCGACATCTGATGACGCATATTAAGTGAGGATCCTGCCTTCTGTATTTACACTCGCTGTTGGATGTTCATCTCACGTGCCACGGTACTCTGATGCATGCTAATGTGTGGGGCACTTGCTAATTGGACTGTTGGATGTTCTCCTGTTTTTTTTTATCACGGCCAACCTCACGTGTCCGTGTGGTGAAAGGAAATGAAAAGTGGGGCCCATGGCATTGCCATAAAGGGTGCAATACCATGAAATTTTTTGAATATTTAACAAGGATGTATCAATGGACGAAATGGCGGGAAGTGTTATTATTATGTTTGAGGTAAGCTTTCTATTACCATAAATTTTGTGAAATTTTAGAATTTAATTTAAGAAGTTGATCGTCAGAATTTTGAGACGCAATTGATCTCCAATCATGACGCAATCGATCGGGACAATTTTATTACCGAACGAAAGGCTGTCGCAATTGATCACCTTATGTGACGGTCATTCGTATCTACTGTATAGTTGCGTTTTTTTGTAGCGATCGATCGCTAAGCCCAGCGATCAATCGCACCACCAAATGCAGTTTTCTAATTTTTTGTGATTTCGTGATCTTTTTGAGTTGAGAATCCTACCAAATCAAGGAGGGCTATTGAGAGAGCGCCCTATATGACTAGAACATGGGTTTGAACCAACGGTAGAGATTAAAAAATATGTGTAACTGATTGGGAAAGGGATTGGGAAGAAGATCTCCTAGTTGTATTAAGGTTTATCTATAAAAACCCATAAGAGAGGACCATGTCATGCACATGAACGTTCAGCCTCTTGGGAATTGGTAATTCTCTCTTTTCCATTACTCGAACAGCAAGGTTGCCCACTTTAGATCTATGGAGGGAGGCGGTTTCGCAAGGAGAAAGCGGTGTTCTACGTAAGGATTTGAAGGACTCGTCGCATAAAGTGGTAGGATAAGTTTTTCCCCATTCCACCTATGAGTAATCTTCATCCAATGATTCTAAAAGTAATACATGAGATATTTTATGACTTATTGTCCATGTTATGATGGTGATGCCTATTTCCTTAAAAGAAATTGATTTGATTATCTACATAATTATGAATCATGGTGATAAATCTGTGTTTGATATTCTATGTGCTAGCTCCTAGATGGTTCACATGTTGTTCATTTCATATACAATTCAGTATGATGTTGGAGTGATTTAGTAACGTTCTGTCCAAATATTATTGTCTCATTATTGTGTTATTCTATGAGGTAAAAAATAGGCATCTTTTGTGAGAGGTAAGTAGATACACCCTGTGGTGTATTGTGACCGATCTTCATGGCTGATGTTCATTCTTGTGTCACGACTTTTGTTCCACAAAAAGTTGTCATTTTTATGTTTGCCAGTTTGGTTATCCTTCAGGTTTCTGTCCAGAATCAGTTGTCTTATTTAGGTAACAAGGTATACCAATAAGATACTAATTGCATAAATAGTCTTATGTAAATAAAAGGTATTATAAGATGAGAAATACTATTGTATTATAGTACCATAAAGGTTCTGTATCATACCTAAGGAAGGGGTAAGTATGAGTATTACAATGATCCTAGGTGGTATATAATGTATCTAATACGAATATAACACTTTGGATTAAGATAGACCCTCTCGGCCAGAACTATTTCTGCCCCGACGAGTAGTGATTAAAAAATCATAACTAATTATAGAAGAGTCAAAAAAATATGTCATCTATTGGGTTGGAAACTAGATTCATAGGGCTATTGTTTTTAGAATTAAATTCTAATTGTACAAATTGTAGTAAGCGTCAGAATTGAACTGTCATGCAGATGATAGTACACAGAAGTAGGACTTCCAAACATTACTTCTTAGTAAGATTTGAATATATGATGGGTTATGACTAAGATAAATGGATAATGAAAGATTAGGTAAGGGTGATTACAGTAAGAATAATTTACTTAAAAGATGATCTAGGGTGATCTATTCTTAAATGAAACAGTGTCCTGCGTGTTTGCAGTTTTTGTATACCTATTGAGTCAATTGAGTTATTTGTTATTGTTGGGAATTCTTATCTAGGGCTACGCATGGAATATATTGTATGAGTTAATCAGTGGTTATATCTCATAAGAATTGGTTGATGTTTGAGAATGAACAGTCTTCATCATACTCCGAAGGTGAGTTAATTGCTAAGCAAGAATTTCTAGTCATCACTCATCTGGTGAGTTGATCGCTGATTGAGACATTGAAGCCTTAATAGTACCCTATGAGAGTCAACCCAGAGAGATGAGAATCTTGAGTTATTTGATACAACCTTTGTTGTTGTGAGTTATCACTCAGTTCTCTGTAAATTGTTTCTTCCACTAAGAGTTTTTGTTAGAAAATCTCCGAGGTGGAATCATAGTATGCTCACGAGCCATTGCTAGATCCATTGTAATCTCCAATTTTTATTATGATCCTATGTAGTTCAGCCTATGAAGGCATACGTATGTTTTAGACTGTATGATATTACAGAAAATCTGTAGTTTCGCCCAATGTGCCCGTAAGCACCGATGAGGCCAGCATCCCTAGACGCGTGGCCGGGTTCTAAAGAAGAACCTCTAGGATGTTCTGGTATAGCGATCCACACCGGAAGTGGACTGATTTAAGAATAGAAATTGATGTCTCCTTACACTATAGATGTTTGGAGTCTGAACATATTGATTGTTTCTCCTTACGTGAGACTTGTTCGGAGTCTTGAGATTGTTATTCCATACTCTGAGTTGATGTTGTCTCTTAGTATGGTTGCCATTCAGGTAAGGTAAACTCTGTATTTTAAATCCTGATTCTGTTGAACATTGAATTCCTTTTTTAGATCATTATATCTATATTTTTCCATTCCTATTCTTTGTGGGGTTTTTGCAATCATAGTGGGTATTTCTTCGGAATTCTCATGCATCCTCTGATGCATGAATTAAAAGAGAGTGAGGCTGAGCAGGTGTTGATCACTGGAGCTGCTATGGATGGTACAAGAAAGGAGTGGAAGTCTTTTATTATTTAATTTATGATTTGACTTTTATTGGTTGTTCGGCTTGGTGTGCCAAGATTTTAATGAATTTGGATTTGATATTTATTATCTATTTGCTACAATAGACTAAGTTGATTATTTTCTTTTATTGGCAAAGTTATTTTAAGATTTTATATATGAATATGGTCGGTCATAGTGATCCTGCATTTTTTGTTGTGGCAAAAATAGAATGAGATTGATCGAGTATTCAGTCATATGCTAAGTGTCTGCTTCCTAACTGTCTGTAATTGGTTGCTTTCGTGCTCTGATCAAGGTCTGAAATTTTGGGCGTGACAAAAGGACACGTGAGGTGGCTGTGAAAAAACAGAGGAGGGGAAGAAGCATTTTCCCATTCAGTAAACAGAGGACACGAATTCGTCCATCACTATTTCAATTTGATAGATCTATTAAATCTGATTCAGATGAGCCCATGAAAATGCTGTTTTTGATTGAAAAATGGGCCTTAATCATGAAATGTTTGACATGTACTTGCTAAGGGACTGAACTCATCTGATTCAGCACAAGCAGATTTTTTTCCTTTATTTATCATCTGTTTGATAAGTCTAACTAGCATCTCACGTAGCTTTTTGCAAAATACCTAACTTTTTTAGCCAGTCATTATAACTATTTTATGTATATCAGAAATTTTAATGATTCACTTATCTTCATGTCTATCAAGTCCGATCCTATGGCAACAAACAATTATCACAAGAGAAATTCTAAACGTAAGAAAAGTTCTACAAGGGATACCCCCACGAGCTTCACAAAGGTTGAATCATATGTGGGGCCGCATTGATTTGGCAGCCTGTGGATGCAGTAACGTAGGATTAGCACACTAATGGTGTCCGGACCGTGTCCATCCATCTGCGCCTCTGCCTAGACACTAATATTGGTTGACAATCGGACTGGTCGTTCAGGTTCAGGTGTAGTAGCATTTACATGGACCACATCGGCATTGAGTTACCGGTAATGGAACAGGTTGGTTGCGTGTCAGCAGTTACCATTCCATCTAAGTGAGTTTGGCTTTTGATGGTGGGTTTGGGCCAACATAACCACTCACAGATCACCAAATCTACAATTCCAACTTTTCCATCACAACCACCACACTACACTTCTATTCTACGCAAGGACCTTATATATGTTCGGCGTATGGGCTATGGATAGATCAATCTCTTGGAAAAACTTGGCTCAAATGGCACGACCTTTGCTCCAATTAGGTCATGCAACAAGCAGTGGGCATGCTGGTCTAACAGCGGCAACACTTCTGTTATGTGTTGTCGCCGTGGCAATGTGTGCTTCCCATGGAAGGAGGAGATGGAGCCGGCTCATAACTTCGCGCCGGTACAGTGCAGGTCCAGTTATACAGCTTGATATGGATCCTAGGATTCAACCTGGAGAGGATGAAACAGGGAATGGAGGGCAAGTTTGTGTCTGGCAAAAGAAAATACTGATGGGAGACAAGTGCCAGCTACCAGACTTCTCTGGCATCGTTGCTTACGATTCTGATGGAAAGCTCATCACTCCTGCAATGTCACGTATCGCCATGAAGTGATAATATCTTATCTTATGCGCTATGCAAGAAATATGTATATTAAATTTGGAACAGAGATGTCGACATTCCTTTCACCTTTTTGCCGTTCAATTTGCTTAACTATTTTCATGACAGTGTACAGTGAAACAAGGGCTACCTCATCCACGATGCAAAGACTCCTGATGCATAACTTTTGCATTGTATGTGCACCATCAGAAGCATAGATCATATACCGGCATTACCTATATCCATACATATAATATGCGGCACCTAGAATTGTAAAATTAGTGTAACTGTATTACTAACAAGGAAAAACATTAAATATAACAAGAAAAATGTCACACATATTACAACGTTGAGGTTGACAAGGGCACGAAGAACAGTTACACTAATTTTACATCGCTCATAAACACTTTCCACATCAATTTTAGTAGAAAATCACCAGATACTAGTCAGTGTAGAAGCTACTAAATTGCATATACGTGGCTTAAAGAACCAGGTCTTGGTAGTAAGGAGTGACAAAAGTGTATATGATAAATGAACCCAAGCCGTTAATTCACTTTTACATTACAAAGAAATAATTTCTATGTATTGCCATATCCTCAAGGGTTGGGCCAACTGGAAATTCCAACCAATAAGAATCCTAGCAAGCCTAGAAATTGGATTAACTGTTCCAAGGCTGACGTGAAAAACATAAGTCGTGCAACCTGAGGAACAAATCTGAAACACGAAAATTGCTGCATACATGACCAAGTGCTGAAGGGTAGAAAATCTTGACTCACCTAAAATTGTTAGTTCTCGTACATGTAATCAAAGATGGAAAGAGGCGAAGGCTAAGGTTACAAGAGCACACTGCAGATACACTCAAAATGCGAAGAAAATAAGCAAATAATTGATTTACGACACTAGTTTATATCAACTAAGCCCAGAGGACCCTAAAACTGTTTAACTATGTACGGATGGCTTTTCATAAAAAAGGTACGGATGGCTTAACTCAGCTCAATAATTGCTTGACTCAAACTGGCCCAAAATCAAGCTTGGCTGAACTCAAACATCAAAATTTCTTTGGCTCGACTTGACTTGACTCATAATAGTCTAAAAAACTCCTGAACGTGACTCAAAGTAGGTACCACTGGGCGGGGAATTATGGAGAGTGGAAGGGATGGGCTGGAATTCAATTGTGGAGGAACTGGAGCTACGGCCATCAAGGCACTCACCAGTTGCCATCACTGCCCATCTCGCTGACCACTTCAGCAGCAACAGCTTCAACATCACCTATATGAACTTGGGCCCAGCAAGGCAAGCTTGACTGCCCTATATGTGGAATTTAAGCTCAAGCTCAACTGCTTGACCTGAACTTGAGCAGGCTGACCTGACACTCGATCGAGTCAGAACCAAGTTCAAGTCAAGAATTAAAAGTTAAACTAGAGCTGACCAACCATAATATTCGACTCAACTAGGCTCCGCTCGTTAGTACTCTTAAACCTAGATGCCCTCCTCTACATGCTTCTCTCATGTTCCATCAGAACGAGTTGGAGACTTATTCTCAAACTGCACTATTGAAGAGTGGAGACTTCACAGAACCAAAAGCTGATTCTAAAATCTATTAAATAAAAAAACAGCAGGTTATGAACACTATGCATCACCAGTCACTAACACAAGACTTATGTGAAGAAAAACTAGTATGAATGTTTTTCTCAATATAAAGCCTTAAATCATAACATAATAGAGTCTTGTAAGTATGTGCCCTGGCTCACGTGCATCGGCGCACGCCTGGGCATTGTGGGCTGTTGGATCACAAGAAAGTGGGGAGCCAGGTTTAAAGCACCCACACGTGAGCCAGGGCACATGTTCAACTTTTCCAAAATAGTATGGCATAAATTTCCAGCTGACGGAAATTGAAAATACAAGTATCAGTAACAATCATGGTGATGGATTATAATATATTAAGAAGTAATGATGAACGAGAAAGTTAGTCTACTACGTCAAATGGCATAAGTTTTATGCCATGGGTTACAGATTGCGAGTAACACTAACCATTCATTGCCAAAAACAATAACACTTTCTATTGGAGAATAAAACTAACCTGCATCCAGGTGTTTCTTTTTATTTTCTGTATGAAAACTCTTCCTTGAACTTCTTCTGCAGCTGCCTAAGAGATTCTGTTTTTGCAGTCGATATGACATCATCAAGGAAACCTCTATTCGGGAATTCTTGAGGAACAAAACTTCGATAGTTTTCAAACTGCACCTCTGCTTCCTTCTTCTTGTCTTGTAAGCTATAAATTATTCCCTGTAATTTACCCATGTAATCATACCATTCAAATTTCAGGCTTTTAAAATGCACTGGCAAGCATGTTAACGTACTGACATATGACTGGAAGACACAGAGGTAAATGGTAAATGTACGAGTGCCCAACCATTTCTATCAAAGCCAATCCGCCTTCTTTAATTATTTATTATTATTCATTTTTCTGACTTTTCGATCCACTTTTACGGCTTTTACATACGACAACTATCATTTTGCATCGTGCATGTAAATTTATTGAATGTTGAAACATACAGTTTAAATTTTCCAATACGTCAATATTAGTCCCATCAATATGTACCCATTAGACAATCCTCCTTCGACTAAATCACAAATCACCATTTACAGGTCCAAGTAAAGTGGCAAATTAAAATTTCATGCCTCGGCTACTCTTTAATAAGGCCTAGAATGTTTATGCTGGTGACAAACCTCTCCAAAATGATTTTTTTGGTTGCAAATTAGAAATTCAGCATGTCTAGTTTCCGTTCAATAAGTAAATATCAAAAAGTAAATTTGAAGCATGCCTGAGATACAAAAGCTACAATCACATAATTTAATTCCTCAAAGCTGAGACAATGATCTTGAGCAACTACCAATGCTGAACCAACCATTCTACAGCAACTTATGTTAAATGTGTTTTGACCAACATTTAAAAATTTAATTAACATCCTAGTCCTCTCTTGACTTCTTGTTTTCTGTTGGAATGCCAATCAGCATATGAATTCCTAAGCTGAAAATATAAAAAATATGAATGCAAAATGGTGAATTGATGTTATAGAAACTTATCAAAAAATACAGGGGGAGTTATTAATATCTGAAAGCAGATTCGGGATAGTACTTCAGGATAAAGTTGTTTTTGCAGGTCTTTATGCATTTGCAGTGAAACTACTTAGTGGCAAGCCCCAAAATTTTTATCGTTTAAAAAGTGACCTTGAAGCTGAAAGCACTTTGAGTTCAAAACAGATCTGAAAGTGAATTCAAGTTCCCCCACTCCCAGGTAAGAATGAGAGGTTTAGTCCTAGAACCTTAAACAAATGAAGTTCAAATGCAGTTCAAGGGTTTAAATTTAAATTTCCAATCTTGGATATGAAACATAATCAAAATCATTTAGAAAAAGTATGCTCAAAAGATATAATCCAAGTCTCTCCTACTCTCACCTGACAAAGATAGGGTCGAAAATCTCGCGGGTCCTCGTTTACCAAATCTTGAAAATCCTTCAAGGCCTCTTTTAAGTCACCCTGCATAACATCGCTATCGTTTCATCATCTTAGAAACAATAAATGTGATTTTATTTTGTCTCACATAACTCGTCAACATATGATCATGATTTGAATGATTACTGAAACCAGGGTGTAGCATGTTCACACCTTTACAACATGCATCTGCGCAATTAAAATTCTTATATTGCGCTCCTCTGTAACTCTTTTCTCACTGCGAGACAATTCCAAAGCGTCATTTAGCATGTCAAAAACAGCTGGCCCTTCATGATTTTTATGCATTACCATAGCCAATCCCTGCCAAAGAAAATAAACAGAGAACTGCATCACAAGGCGGATACAAACTAAGGCATTTTCAGTATATCTCCAAACAACGATGAAGATACAAGATTAAAAACACTGATACTCCTATCAAAACTACCAATCCGGATGCCTAGCATGAGTTTCTGCAAACACATGCATGCAATGAACTAGCCAATAAGGCATCAAAAGAGAAGACCTTTTCGTGGCTATACAACCTTTTACATCATCAGCTTAAACAGCATGCAATTTTTGTCTATACGGCATATAATCATACAGATGGAAGGCCAAAGAAACTTACATGCAACGCCTTGACCAAAAGAGGTCTCTCCTCCAATATCTCCTTAAACAACCTCTTGGCTTTCGAGAGACAGCCCATCAGCTCATAAGACAGAGCCTGCAAAAGCCTCCACTCCACTTCCTCTGGCTCCACTTCAATTAACTTCTCCACATACTCCACGGCCTCCTTGGTCCTCCCGGCTCTCATCTTCCCATACAAAGCCATCTTTAGAGCCTCAACGTCTTTCGGGTTCCTCTCCAATATCTTCAAATACATGTCCCCATTTTCATCTCTCTTCTCCAACGCTGGTAAAGTTGCAGTCTTTGCAGCTTCACGAGACAATAAAACAGGTTTACCGGAAAGTCTAGCAAACAACACGAGTGACCCAACAACCACAACAGCCAGCTTGCCGGCATGCCCTTTGAGGAAATGGGTCTTGTCATGTGGCTCCTGTTTGGCCCTTATAGAACATGATGAAGCTTTGGTGAAGCTGAGTGTGGGTATTGGGAGAAACGGAGTGGTTTGCAGGAAGAGAGACGGGACAAGCTGGTGCTTGTTGGAGAGATGGAGGAGGGTGGGAGTGTTGGAAGGAGATGGGTGGGCTGTTGTTGGGCTGAATGCTGAAATGAGAGTGGAGGAGTGGGACTTTCCTGAGAGAGGATGGCGAAGGCAGTCCATTTTCGCATACTCTCAGAGCTCTGCAGGAGAGGAATCCATGGCCGGAGAGGACTGAGGAGGTATTCTGAGGAGTTGTAGGTTTTGGACATGGACAAGGGAAGCACTAAAAGCAGCAAATGTATGTCAAAAGAGTTGCGTACAGACTCCAGAGCCCGTGAGCTATGGCCTGGCCTGATAATAGTGTCCCCTTAGTATGCACCTTAGCTTACGCGCGTCGGCATGCGCCACCCATCGCGGTGGGGCTCTAAGCTTTGGATCCGGCGGTGTGTTTATATAGGCGGTGGGCAGGTGATCTCAATCCAACGGCTCCGATACCCCAGTTTATGCCATCACGGAGAAATTATTAGGTACGCGGTGATGTTCAACAATGGGTGATTGACGCGATTTCAATTTATGGGTCCCTTGTGGCCCTCATGACAAGCAGGGGAGTTGGGGCCATTGGTGATGAGCATGACATCACCCTGCGCGCCGTGTACCTAATAATTTCTCGCGTTCCCTGTAACCAGTCCACTATTTGAAAAACCTAGCCTCCGCGACAGCGCTAATGCGCTTTGCGCTCAAGCTAGCTTGACTCTTCACTATTAGCCTGGTACAATAAGCTTTTTTAAAAGAAAAAATCTACCCTGTGAGCGCCAATCAGATGATGTCGTCCCCACTGATCTAACAGTGTCGCTGCAGTGTAATCTAGCTTGGCTCTTTTTAAAATTAAATTCCATCTTATTTTAGATGCTCGATCTTGAAAAAAAGACGGTCCTTGTTTAGATACTCTGTATGGTCAATTTAAGTGGATTTTAAACCTCTTCTTCTTCCATAATTAGGGTTTTCATCTTTTAATAAAAATCAACATCTTAAACCTCTTCTTCTTCCATTAATTAGGGTTTTCATCTTTTAATAAAAATCAACATTTTTTTTTCCAGATGGAGTGGAGGGAGTACTAAGAGACAGATATCCGTTACATATTACATCGTAGATATGAGCAAAAAAAAGATATTACTCCCTAGTTTCCATATCAATAGTGGTATTTGGTTCTTCAAAACGAGCTGATTTTTTGGTCGTTTAGGAAAATCAAACAAGACTATTGATGATTAGAGTGCATCAGCCTGCAAACTTATTTGACCTAGCTGTTCAATGTTTTTTTAGTAGCTCCTGAAGTTTTGTGATTAGAGTGATTAAAAACTAAAGTCAAACTTTCGATCAGGCAGTACGCCGCACCTTAATACAGGAAGGCAGGCAGGTTTGAATCAATCCCACCCAAAATTTCAATACAACAGCTCAGATCATCACAGCTCAGGCTGACCCATGTGAGCTGAGGCTCATATTAACTTTTTCCTTATTAAATTGAGAAAGCGGGAACTACCATAGATATGACATTGTTTTCTTGCAGTGGAAAAAAAAAGACAATGTTTTCTGCTATTGTACTCAGTATCTGCTGAACAGATGCCTGTGGAAACAATGCCATCTTCCAAACAACATCAAATTCACGACAACAAAATGAACTTACATTATTTTCAACATTAAAAAAACATGACCACCATATCTCAATGAAAATAAAGGAAGTGAATTAAGGGCATATTTACATATTAAAGCAAAATTTTCATCTCGATTGTCAAAGAAGATATCAGCTGAGCCGCTTGGATGATGAACTCCGCCCTCGGAAGCCAACCACATGCAGCTTAGTACCAGTGAGCTTCACCGAGCCAGATTTTCTGCTTTCTGCTCCTTTCTTGTTATCTCTTCCTGAGCTACTGGGTAGATTTTTGGCTTTTGAGAAAGTTCGAGGCCTATCAGTCTTAGCAGCTACTGATGATTTTCCAGCTTTTGATCCTGCAAATTTATGAGCGACGACTTGAGCTGCCTTCCCATGCACCCTTGAAGGTTTTGTTATTTTCTTTTTTTGACTTGAAACTTTCATCAAACTTAAGTGTTTGCCCTTTGGAGAGCCCTGCTGTGTTTTGGCTACATCTCTTCTAACACTATCAGCTGTGATTGATTCCAAGCTTTCATTCTTCCTTATAGCTTCGTCAATTCTTGAAGCCAAGATGACATCTTTCTTTGCAATAAGACTTGTCACTTTGCCTGTATTGAAAACATTGAGACACAATTCAAGAATCAAAACATTCCAAGTAATCTAAAATTGGCACATAAAAAACACAATAAAACACAGCTCCGGTCTTCAAATTAACAATCCCAGATATGCCAAGTCATATCCAAGAATATTTGATTATTTAACAATAGAAGTGGAAAATAATAGGCAATGCACCTTTTGCTCCCATACGGGCTGTTCTTCCAGTGCGATGGAGATAGTCAATCTTAAAAGCAAATACAAATAACCATCAAATCAGAATTTATTCAAGGAAGCTTAAAGACTTAACAAAAAACAAACTAAACCACAAATGGAACCTACAGAAGTCGATGGGAAATCAAACATGATAACATGATCAACATCCAAGTCCAGCCCACGAGCAGCCAAGTCTGTACAAACTAAGGTGGGGCAATCACCATTGTCACTCTTGAATTTGTTGAGATTTTCAACTCTGCCATTATAAAGGAAAATGACTATTCAGCCGCTGAATAAGCAAAAACGATACTCAAAATTAATGTGTAAGCTACAGATATATAGTATAAATGGTTGGATTTTACAAGGAAAACTTATTTACTGTGACTGACGAATCCTTAAAGAGTATGAAATCATTAGACCTTGAAGATGGATCATTGCACCGCAGTAGAGTTAGGAAAACATCTAATTATAATTACTGTTCAAATGTGAAGAAATGAATTTCCATAGCTATTGTTCTGAACTTCAGTATATAAATTAAAGATACAACTGATTACAAATTATCCACTTCCCTAAAAGTAGATGATGTGGCTTTCAGACCTGACATCATAAACTTACGGCTGTATCACTCACCTTTGTTCTGCTGGAACCTCTCCATGATAATTGACAGTTGAGATTTGATTTTCAGTAAGAAAGTGATCAACAGCACGGCTAGAATTCAGTGTATTACAAAAGACCATCACCCGATTTCCCTTTGCCAGGCTCGGCTCAAGGACCTGGATCAAAATTCATGTAGGTTCTTCGATAAACAAATATCATAGTTGCAGTGAGAATATGTTCTTAATTTTTTATAAATCTAGGGCCAAAGAAACTAGTACAATACAGATCAGCAAGCAGATAACAAAGGCAGTTACAAATTTATTTAAACAAGAATATATTCTGAAAGATAAAGTTCCACCTTCCAACCAGACATCATCATTATTATAAACCATCCACAATTATCTGAAAGTCATCATCAATTCATCATAGATACCAATCCACTGTTTTCTGAGTCATTAGGAGAAATTATGTACCAGCGCAAACCTTGTTTTTCATTGAATTCTTTTCATAGCTTTTCTTGATAAAGTGGTTTCAATCAGTGTGATTTGAGACATTTACATATATGTCATTACAGAGTTGTCAATAAGCAATTTAATCAGTCTACCTTGTCCACAGTTCAATAACAACTTTTTTACTGTCCCGGCTATGTGGGGCTAGAGCCATGGATTCTATATCACATCTGACTCTTATCAGAATCAAAATGATGTTACAAATTTACTCATGGCAAATCTGCTCATCCATTCTTCGCTTTCGGAAAATCTTTTATTACTTATGAAACAAATTCCTCTTCCCCTCCTATCAACCTTTTTCTTACTGGCCATTTATTTGGCTTTTAGTCTTATTTGTGTACATGTATCCTCATAACAAACAGTTCAAGTCTGTGGATGGCTTTTTATTTAAAAAAATGACTAATAGCTGAAACATGCAATAGAAAGCAACTACATTGTTCTCCTTGAAATGCATTAAAAGAACCATGTATTAGAAATTACCTTATCCAGGCAATATGAGTTTGCTAATCAGACCCAGTTCAAAATGCGAGTTCTAAAATGTCAAAATCATTACATTTTGGCTACATGTCATCATCAAGGAGCAGAAACCCACCTGCAGGAGAGATTCCAACTTGTTCTCAGAACCAGAAAGTTTGATGAAGTCATGCCGGGCAGATGCAATCTTCTTGTGCAATGTCGATGTGCGTAAATGAACTACCCCTTGAAATTCTTCATCAACCAACTTTTGAACAGCCTGGAAAGGGATCATTGACCAGTTATAGAACTGAATAAAATACAAGACAGACTCTACTTAGTTGTATAAGTTATTTATCTTCCAAAAGTGTGCCATGGTCTCATGTAAAAGCATACTGGTTTTCATTGTTACCAGCTTTGTGATGGAAGATGTCTATATTAATACTTCATGTGCAACCATCATGTCATGAAGCCAATCCACATAATTGGTAAGGTGTATGATGAATATGATGATGTTGAATCTTCTTATTATTGTTCCATCTTCAAAGGGTTGCGTCAAAAAGGGCATCCGGTGTAAAAACTTGCCACTATGTTTCTTTGTATGGATTTTGTACCATTTTGATTCCTATAAGAGTCCAACGTGGTATATAATCCATGCCACTGACCCCAGATAGCTGGGATAAGGAGTGTGATGATGATGATGATTTCTCTTCCAAAAGCATACATACCACATACCTTTGTCATCGTTGCAGAGACAAGAACAGTTTGAAATCCTTGGTCATTGTCTTTTGATGCACGGTTCTTCAGTGGAGCAAGAAACTTGCGAATCTCAGGCCCAAACCCACGATCAAACATGGTATCTGCTTCGTCCAACACCTGCAAAAGAAAACTTACTGCACTATAAAATTCTGGCCAATCAGATGCACAAATATCTCATTTCTTAAAAAAGATGCAACTAACCAAATACTTAATATCGCCATAAACCATGTTGCCCTCTTCAATATGTTGAAGAACTCTTCCTGGGGTTCCAACAACCATGTCAATTGGACCATTTAGCGAATCCTCCTGAGGTCTTATCCGCCCACCTCCACTAACCATGGTTGAACGGAATCGAGCATGATGACTAACAGACTTGGCCACACGAAAAACCTACATATGCTCATATTAAGTTAGTTTGAGGTAAGAAGGAGCCCAACCCTTAGTTGCAGTTAGAATTTCATAGTGCAGAAGAAGAATGTCAGTAATACGGACAATGATGATTATCTCGATTAAGAAATAATAATCCAAACCTGCTCAGATAGCTCCCTTGTTGGACATAGCACAACAGCTCGAGGACGCCTAGGTTTCATTAGCATGCCAGACAGTTCTTCGTCGCGCCTCAACAACTATAAGTAATGAAAAGAAGTCAGCTCTAGAATAAGGAAACACAATCATAAGAAATTTCCTAATGCAAGTATAGACCGCCATGTTCACACTAACGGCTAACACATAACAAAAATCGCATGCTCTTCAAAACATCAATCAGTTGTAAATAGATAAATATATCCTATCCTACAAACCCAATCAAAAGAAAGATGCATTTTCACGGTTGCGACTTGTGACAATCGGATATAACTTACTGAAGAAAGAAGACACAAAATGACTAGATAAATATATCCTATCCTACAAACCCAATCAAAAGAACGATGCATTTTCCATGGTTGCCACTTGTGACAATCGGATATAACTTACTAAAGAAAGAAAAGACACAAAATGACTAGATAAATATATTCTATCCTACAAACCCAATCAAAAGAAAAATGCATTTTCCACAGTTGCGACTTGTGACAATCGGATATAACTGATTGAAGAAAGAAGAGACACAAAATGACTAACTGAGCATTTCCGCAAACATTTGGCATACAAACCGTAAGTTTGTGATCAAAGGAACCAAATACATCAGGAACGCACATAACAAAGCTAATTAAGAACAATAGACAGTATATATCTTAATCATAGCCTCTTCTTCCATCAGAAACAGCCAAGCAGCCATAGTGACAACATAGATAGAATACTAGAATTGAATATAAAGAGAAAAGAGAGACATTTGTAGACGATTACTTACTTGAACCAAAGGCAACATATAGGCCAAGGTCTTTCCAGACCCAGTATGAGACCCCAAAACCACAGTCTTCCCCTCCAGCACCGCCGGAATCCCCAAGCACTGTATCTCCGTCGGCGCAGAAATCCTCATCTCCTCCAACGCCGCTATCACCTCCTCACCCAAACCCAACTCCTCAAAACTCGAAGCTTCCACATCCCTCTTCTTCAAACCCTCACCCGCACCAGAAGCTCCTTCGGGTTTCTTGGGCCGGTTGTGAGGTGGCGGGCTCTTCGCAGACTCCTTGAGGTGCCGGTGCCGGAGCTTCTCGAGCAGGAGGGAGTGCCGGAGGGGCTGAAGGTCTTGGTCCAGCTCGTCGGCGGTGGTGGTGGTGGTGGCGGTGGAGAGGCAGCGGGTGGCGGCGAAGCAGCGGCTGGAATGGGAGAAAGGTGGGATTTTGAGAAGTGGAAGTGGGTAGCGGAGGGGGGAGAAGGGGCGGGAGAGGAGGTTAGCGGAAATGGACAGGGTTAGGAGGGTTCTCGCCGTTCCAGCACCGGTGGCCATGGCTGCTGCCGCTGCTCTTGCCGCCGGGGAGTATGTCACTATAAACCTTGCCATGGTTTATCTAGATATTACATTTATACTCCTTCGCCTTTATTAGAATTGGATACAGACCCCCTTCTTTTTCGTTAATGCAACTCTTATGTGGATTTTTTTTTTAAATGCCATCCTCATCCCTTTTTTTTCCACTCCTCCTGCCTCACCTTTCCTAGCTCCATCAAAGCAAGGAGGCTGGCAGGAGAAATTATTTGGTGCTCCGAAAGTATTCTCTAAGATATGCTTCATAGGAGTCGGCAATCATTAAAATCGGCGGTGCACCCCCTAGCGCGGAGAAGTTATTGGGTACAAGAGCCAGCCCATGTCAGTTCTATAGCCACCAACCATAAGCATACGCGTGGCCATTGAGGCCCACAATCCCAGACGGCTAACATTAGAGCACGGTGTTAACTTCTCAAACGGATATTAAATGCTCACGTGAAGGATTCAAATTCTCTCCCTTCCCTCTCCCTCTCTCATCATTCATTTCTTTCCCTCTCTTTATTTAATGCCTTAGCAGGCTTCTCTCCATCCTCTCTCCATCTCTCTTCATTTAATGCTTACCAAGCAGCTTCCACAGTACTCGGCTAACCATGATGAGGTCAGCTCTTCCCCTTCTAGGCAGCTTCCACAACACTTAGGCTAACCACGTGCTAGAAACAGCTATTCCTTCTCTTCCCTCCCTCACTCTTCATTTAATAGCTCCCCTCCCATATCTCATTTTTTGAAGGTTTGGTGCCTTCTTTTATAGGATGGTTTTAATTTTTGAGAGGGACTCCATTTCATTAGTTTCTCTGCATACTCTGTTGCAACAGGCTCCTCAGCTCCTTAATATGTAAGGTACATTTCTAACCTGTAAAATTGAATTTTGTTATAGAAAAAATTTGAGGTTTTAGTTATTAAATTTAGCTACCCATTTTATTACATGTAATTTTTTTCTTTTAAAGTATAATAATGTATAAGGTAACTGAGACATGTAGCTTGATGTATGAAGAAGTTGAGGTGTAAGTGGAGAAATAATAATACTTTGGTCTATGGGCATTATTTCTTTAAATGGTGAGATTTATAAAATATGAATTTTAATTAAATCTCTGGTATTTCTATCATTTGAAACATTTTTTCATACCAAAACTTGAAATATAAGGAATATTTTGTAGTCATTATTAGCTTATGTAGAAATCAATCATTCAATAGTTTTAACTACGTTAAAAGGAAAATAGTAATATTGTTGGTTAAAAATAAATATAAATTTTTTTAATGCTTCTAATGTGTGAAACAGTGTATAATGTATTATTTCTGAGATGTTACATATGAGAAATACTGTAATGCAGATTCATGCTTATGTAAATTTAATTGTGTAGGCAAGACAAGGTGTAAGGGGGGTTTAGGGAGTCGCAAAAAAAGAGCATCAAATGTAGCAATTCCTCAATCATCACAAGCTAACATGGGCACATCAGGTAAGCTCATTTATTTCTTGCATACTAATTTAATCTTCAGTGTATGGGTTAAATAAGTTTGACCAATATTAGAAACTTTATCGTACAGGTGAACCCAAATAGTTAAGGGAGTTAGGTGCTACAAATCAACCTTTTAACCCACAACAAATTCAAATTATATTTAATCCAACATTATATCTATTTGTTCTACCTATGGGTGTAGGTTTTGACAATCCGGCAAGGAGAGAAATTGTTATCATTGTATGTCGCATAACTATATGTCTAAAAGTTCATCCTCTTTTGTAGGTTGTTGATATTAATGACATACTCGAAGGTGGAAGAAAATAATGACGTTTGTAGTACGTGCATCACAGTGACATAGTTGAATTAGGCGTAAGAAAATCTTAATGATAGAAGAGAAAGTTCATTTTTTGGGGCGGAGGATGTGTAAAGTTGAATGATGCATATGTATTTTTTGAATGTGTGAAAAGTCAATGTAAAAACTTTTAATTTTATTTTGGGAATATATAAAATTAATGTGGATGGTGAACGTCTTAAGGTCAAATGTAAATTTTATTTTGTGAAGTAGGATATCTGCATGTTGGTGTAAAAGGCCGCAAAATTATTTTCTGACAGTTTATATGTAAGAAAGTCTGGTTGAGTTATGTTTCTCATATGTCAATTGTTAGAAACAAAAGACCTCGTAAATTTTTCTCACAAGTTTTATATGAGAAACCCGGCTTCTCATATATTTCTCACATGGTAATTGTTAGAAACATAATTATTAATATCCATAATAGGGTGGAATCTCTATACTTTTCCCATATAATTATCAATATTTAAATATAAAAAGAAGTCACATTTTTCAATGTAAGTTAAGAAGTCGTCCATATTGTTGCTGACAAGTTCAATATGGGAAACCTAGTTAGCTATATATTTCTCAAATGATAATTATTAGAAACATAATATCAAAACTGGAGCAAAATGGTGAAACCTTGCACTTTTTATATAGGATTAATAATAAATACGTGAAATCTTGCATATTCAAATATGAAAACGTATATAATAGTTATGAAATTGAAAAAGAAGTAAGATTTTTCAATAATAAGCAAAGTCCTCGATATTGTTTCTTATAATTTCACTATGAGAAACCCGGTTTTAAAAATGCTTCTTACAATTTCATTTTGAGAAACCTGGTTTTAAAAATGTTTCTTACAATTTCACTATGATAAAACCGGTTTTAAAAATATTTCTTACAATTTTACTATGAGAAACCCAATTTTAAAAAATATTTCTTACAATGTAATTGTTCTTTTGATGCATGTAACACTTCTTTGATAAATCTAAAATCGGATTATTGGTTCAAAGTTACGACACCATTTAGACATTTCTACGAGTCATTAAACAATATGAAAAGCCAACTATTTCAGTTTCAGCCTTGTTCATGCTTATCAATAGCCCCCAGCGTTAATATAAACCGAATGGCATACTGGAGCCTTCATAGTTCAGGGTAATTGCCTTATTTGTGGTGCACCAACTCCTATGTGAGGCCATTGGGCTTAACAGATCGGTGTACATTTTTTTTGTTGGATAATTCATATTGGTGTAAACTTAATGGCATCGTGACATCATTTTCTATTTGATCATTCACCTTTGTGTGAGACATTGGAATTTTAGTTGATCATTTGCACCTCTACATATTTTCAACTGCCAAACACAGACATCAAGCAAAAGCATTGCCATTAAAAAGAAATGTTATCGTACGGAAGTTGTAAAGAAATCCCCAAATTACTTATCTTAGCAGAACTTTACAAATCAAATCAATTGTTTGTAGTATTTATTTGAAGTACACTTGCCCATGGATCCTTATATATGTACAAATAACAAATGATACCCGACAGGCCGCAGGTGGCACAAATACTGCAACATGCCGACCGAGTCTTATTTTAAATATGTATACAAGAACAACTGTGATAGAAATTGAATAATTTATTTGTTTGATAGTCAACAAACTGAATTGATCTCAATATGTACACAACCCCTGCCTTATACTGTGGTATATTTGGAGCTGCTCTTACCCTAAAAACTTTCAATATTTCACGAGAGGGAACCTAGCTTGTCGATTCTCTGAAGTGAAGATATCCAAGGCTTGCGTGCCTTTCAGCAATTTTATGCAGCTCCTTCCAGCAATCTATTACTAGACCTGAAGGCAATTTTTTATATTCACCTTACATGCAATTATGGAGAGAACAAACAATGTTACTAATCCGAAATTACTAATTTAGACTTACCAGCAACATGTCAATAGCTTTTGATATTCCGACAAGCCGTGGAAGTGGTTGTGTTCCTTCAAATATTCAATATAAATTTTGGGTGAACTCATGTTGAAAACTGGCCATAATAACAACTATGTCTATATTCAGCTTCAGGAATACCACCAAAACCATGAATAATTCCAAGTGTCAATTCTGGTAGCCCGACATGAACTTCTGGTGTGGAAATCCGTGCATGGCATGCCTGTAAAATAAATCAAATTGCAGATGTTGAGGTATTCAGAAACCCGCAAGTGAAAAAGTACAAATCCAGTGCCTAAATAAAGCAACAACAGTAGGTTTTTTTGCATCTATACATAAGCTAAGACAAAAAAGTGTTTTAGAACAGCAATTCAATTGAGGCACAACCAAAAGCTGCAGAAGACACCTGCCTCTAATATGACAAAATGAAGCGAAAGAAAATCAGGCCAATACCTTAAATTGTATCAACCATGAGTTCAACAAATACGTCTGGTATAAGTGATATATCTCCTGCAAAAGTCAGAAGCAAACTAATGAATCTTCTACTATCCGACTTGGAGAAATCTAACAGGTGCTGTAATTCAATATGCACTCAACATGAGCAGGATCAAACCTATACTGTGAACTAGCTTGAAAACATTGATGTCAAATCCACCAGAGAATTTGTCACCCTCACCTTTCAATGACCAACAAACATCACATAACAGGTCAATATCAACAATAAAAAAATTCAAATTATCCACATAGAAAAACATAGCGATAAATTGATAATTAAGAATCAATGACAGGATGAGTATACAAGTGCAACCACCATAATAAATGCAAGATAACATGTTATATAGCCGATAATGATTGATGATAACTAAGATATCATAGCTATTTTGAGAAGTCCATTTCAATTGACATCATCCCTTGCCATAGTTTAGTTTCTTCATACTTCTCCTTCAATCCTAAAATAACTGCAACCAGAAGAAAAATATTTAAATCTTTTGCAAGGAATAAAAGTTGAGATAGAAGCTGCATTCAACCAATTCAGTTGTAAGTTAAGCTTAATCAAGTCAAATGGTGTAACCTGGTAAGTTGAGCTTAATTCTCGTTACCTATGAGACAACTTCACCCTTGTAAAGCTCTAAAACGATTCTTTCTCGAAAGTACGGAATGTCATCCTGAGATACATGAAAAAAATCTTATTTAGACAACATAATTAACAATTACAAGCGCCACAAGAGTACATAAAGGACAATTACCTATATAAATTCCAATTTTTTCTTCAAGCACATGTAATCTATGTATTTCATCACAAAAATCCCACAATCATGGCTGAAAAAAAAAACGACAATGTCAATCCACGTCAAGCCAGAGAGATATAAGGAAAGAGCGAGGTCCGCACATATTGTCATGCATTGGAAGTTCTGAAATGACACATACTGTCCATCTCTCTATAAATGAAGGTGTTTGTGAGACATGTGCAACCAAAGGAGGTATAACATCCATAATTTCCACACCGTCATAATTTTTGTTTGATTTAAATGAGTCGAATATACATATTTGCTTTTCAGAAATATTTAAAACTAACAGGATCCAATGATTTTCACCAACATTGAGAGAAATATAGACCTAACAATGACATAAGAAGAATATAAAACTATTACAATGAGTTACTATAACAACTTAAAACAAAAAAATACACATTGAAATACTTACATATTCGCAATCCCACCAAGGATAGGATATACCCTTTATAGCTTTGGCCAAGGACTCATTCCATTCATACAAGGATGGAATACTAACTTCCGGGACACAATCATTGAGATATTTCTCTTTAAACTCCGAATACTTAACCCATTCATTATATATCTTAGTTTCTAAGACCTCAGATTGGGGAGTTGCTGCCAATCTCTGTGAGGGTGGACTTCATTATATATCTCAGTACTAATTGAGATCAACAACCAAATACTAATTGAGTAGTATATAAATATTCTAAATCAAACTCAGACTCACATCATGCAAGGGGCAGTCAGTGACTATAATTCCGAACGGAGGGAGCAAAAAGAAAAACATAGCTCTGTTGACTAAATCACAGGAAAAAACAAAGCTTTTGTAGATAAAGTAAAAAAATATACCTGATGGGTGGTGGGAGGGATGTTGGACGGCAGGAAGGACGTTGAATCACAGTAAAAAATAAAGCTTTTGTAGAGAAAGTAAAAAAGTATACCTGATGGGTGTTGGGAGGGATGTTGGATAGTGGGAAGGAAGTTGCCGATGAGGGACCTCGCCGGTGAGAGTTTGACGACGAGAAAAATGGGAAGCACGAAAGTGAGGGGTATAAATGGTACCTTCCGGATGGAGAGAAGGACGTCGGACGGAGGGAAGAACGTCGCTGATGAGGGTTTGTAGACGAGAAAGATGGAGGGGAGTCGTGCTGTGGAAGCTGCTTGGAAGGGGAGGAGAGAAGAACTGAAGCTGCCTACCAGGCATTAAATGAAGAGAGAGGGAGAGAGCTGACATCATTTAATGATGAGAGAGGGAGAGGGAAGGCAGAGACTCTCACGTGAGAAGGGGAGGAGAGAATAATAGAGCTCTTCCATTTGAGAAGTTAACGTCGTTCGGTCATGTTAGCCGTCTGGGATTGTGGACCCCAATGGTCACGCGTCTGTTTCTGGTTGGTGGCTATAAAACTGACGTGGGCTGGCCCGAGCATATGCTCACAAATGTGCGCGAGCAAGTGCAAGGACAATCTTGATGATCGATTAGTTCCTGTAGAGTGGGAGGTGCTCCTATAAGGTATTCTGGGAACATTGGATAATTTCTCCCCAAGGGCGGGCTTTGATGTAGACCAAGGAAGAAAGTGAGAGTTCATTCTCCCATGATCAAAACGAATTGGGGAGGATGATGCAAGAAGCAGACAAGGGAGGAGGGTGACGAGGTTGGCATTGGGAGGGTGGCACCGCCAATGGATAGAGAGGAGGACCAATGTAAGAATAACTTTTGTGGGATATGGTTGAGAGTTTTAACGGATGAGCAGGGATGGAACCGGAGCGGGTTTGAGTCGGGTATTAGCATACCTGGCCCAAGAACCATTTTAATTCTTCAAACCCATAACCGTCTCAAACACACCACGGGTCCAGTTTCAAGGACCCGGAACCGCCCCGGTACCAGAATTTTTATATTTTTAATGTCATATATATTCAACTATTAATTCTTTTAATTTTTTTTTATTAAAAGTATATATATTCATAAAAATCCAAATCATTCAAATCAAGAGATATGAGTGCTTTCGCCCACAAAAAATATTCATAAAAAAATAGATACGAGTCCGAGTATATATATATAAATGAGTTTACATGAGATCGTTCTCATATAAGGAGCGTGAGGCCAATCTTTATTGCCGTTAGATTCCGATCAGAGGGTGGATATCAAATCAGTGAGTTGGTGTGTGTGTCACATCAAAGAGTGGGTGAGATCATTATGGATATTTGTAGCCGTTAGATCAAGATCCAACGGCTACAATATAAAGTGGCCTCATATAAGCAATATAAGAGCGATCTCATGTAAACTTTTCCCATATATATATATATACCCGGGTCGGATCCGGGTTTTACATAAAAACCCGAACCCGACCCGATGGGTCAGTTCCTCTTTCAAACCTAGAACCGGAACCGGGTACTACATAAGCAATCCCAGAACCGACCCAATAAAGCCAGGTCGGGTCGGGTAAAAACCTGACCCAAGTTCCATCCCTATGGATGAGAAATAGGGTAATCAAACAATGTTAAACCATTTTGTTAAGCGTTCGGCTGAAGGTGCGACCTTAGTGAGTCACTAGTGCATTTTGCTTGTGTCGCACAGGAAAATCAACATATTGTTTACCTTTCGCATTAGGGTCACTCCAATCAAGCCAAAGTACAAGTTTTTCATAAGTAACCTAAGTTCACGGTGACAGAATGGGTACACAGAGTGTGTGACCTACGTTCGTAACCAAGGCATCAGCTAATTAAAGAGCTTGACAGTTGAAGTGGGGAAATGTTTTGGTGACCACTTTCCAATACCAGATTAAAGGACCAACGGCCATGTGGGGTCCAGGGCCCCATCCCCATATGAACTTTGGTCCTTTAATCTGGTATTGAAAATGGGTCAGGCTAGATGGACTCGTTGAAGTGCCTCTTGAAGTGCATGCCATTTTTTGCGGATACAAGAATAATATCGAACAAGACACGGAGTACAGAGCTGGGCAGATCTAAATTCCATAATACTTAATGTGCAGTACAAAGAAGAATTTAAGAGAATAAGGCAGCAGTTTAAATTACTTGTACACTTCAGGCTTCAAAATTCCAACATAAGGTAGATTACGGTAAAGTTCAGCATAATCCATGCCATAGCCAATGACAAAAAAATCAGGGCACTGCAAAAACAATAACAACAATTAGTACTGTTATAACAGATCCGCATCGGACATGCTATAAGGAGCATCCATAAGCAGCAAGGCGATCAATACTTTCGATCAATAGTAAACAAGAAAGTTAAAAAGGCTAAGAAATAATCAATGATTTCTTAGTCACTGAATTATTTACGAGCAAGGACTGGAGGCATGCATTTGCAATGCTAACAGTTTCTTATCACTGCATGTTCTGTACCCGTAAACCAAACAAAAGCAAGATCTATAGCATCAGATTCGTCACTGAGATTAACTAATTACATGCACAGACATGAGAAATATCACTCATGGGAGGTGCAAAAGATATGAATCCGTTAAAGCTATGTCTATACTATGTACTGATTTCTTTTCTTCTTTTTTTTTTTATCTGTGGAGTATTTTATATAAATGACTAGAAGCAGCAACAAAAATAAATAAAGCTAGATAATGATTAAAGTAAAACGCCTTGTTGTTTGTCAGCAAAAAATTCCTTAAGAGTCTTACTAGCTACAGACTTGAAAAAGAATGAATCCATAACTCCGGCTTGCATCATGAATCGCTTCATCACAAAATAATCAATCATTTCTTCATTAAAAACCTCTACATCTACTAGATGCGGCTTAGCAGATAAAAGAGAAAAAAGTAGTTTCTTCAAACTGGAATAGTGTTACCTCAAAGCCTTTATAATACCTTCCCTCGCCCACCAATTCGAATTGGACTTTGCGCCGACAAGATTTGTCAAGGAAGGCGCAAACTGAAACAGAGGCAGCTCCTTTTGATTTTAAGTGTGGTATGAGACAGGACAAAGTATGTCCTGTATCTACAATGTCCTCAACCTGTTCATTTATATTCATTAAAACACTAAACAGAAAACAATAAGCCCTGCAACATATGACACTTGCTACATAATAATCATAATCATAATCAACTAGCGCCTTTTCCTAACTTGCTACATCATTGAAAATAAAGTCTATAATGTGTAAACCACACAAAAATACACCACCTCGTGTACTATGAATTTGGAATTTCAATAAAATCTCTATCCATAACCATATAAATAAATACCCTATCCGTCCTATATCAATAGCTCCATTTGTCTCAATTTAAGTGGGTGATTGAAACTGAGCTAATTGAATAGGCTTCAAATTTATGTGACTGGCTCCACTCAATAAAAATCACCATTTTTTTTCCAAATGAAGCTGCTAATTTGGGACAGAGAGTATTTCTTTTTTGTGAAGTGAACGAGAATTTCTCTTTTAACCCATTTCAGATGCATGCCATCGACTTCTTAAAAGATCAAAAGCTCCCCTCAATCAAATTATTAGTATCTCCCTTCTAAAAATCAAAACCCACCATTTCAATCAAGCAACTACATATTCACACCTAAGCTTCCTTGTTTCACCGTCCGCAATTATTATTAACATATGGCTTTTCCAAATGAACTAATATGAGTGTAGGAACATGCTCATCCACAGTTCAATAAATCAGAATTTAGAGACAAGTACTGATTGTAATCGGAATTCGTAGATTTCCAAAATGAACTGATTTCAGTTCGTTTTGGATAAACCAAATGTTACTACTATATCTGGACGGAGATAGTAGCAAATAACTCATGCAGCTTCAATGGAATGTTTCCAAACCAATACAAAAGATGTAAGACAGCGTAACGAAGAAATAGAGAGTGTGGAACATCCAGTGATAGTACCAGGACGACATGCTTGTCTCTGATATCAGTCTTGACGTCGCAGGTAATCGCCGGGGCAGAGTTGGACTCGGTGCCGGAGCCGTAAGAGCCGACGCGGACGAAATCGACGGCGAGGGGGAGGCGGATTCGACGTGCGAGGTCGGCGAGGAAGAGGAGAGCGCCGGTGGCGACTCCGACGAGGACGACCTCTCCAGGGGCTGCGCCGGCGAGGTCGTCGTAGATTTGGGCGGCGAGTTCCGCGACCCGCGCCGCGATCTCCGCCTCCGTCCACAAGACACGCACGATGTCGTCGTGGGGAGAATGAGAATCCATGCGCGGCAAGTGGGGAAGGGGTTGCGATTTGTGGGTCGGTGCTTTTCCTTTCGCCAGGCGGCCCAGGCCCAGATTTTGAATCCCTTACCATGTGTTTGGCTGTTTTTGGCATTTTCTTTTTGGCAGCATGCTATTGACATTTTGTATTTAGAAGTTTGGAGTCCTGGTAACGAAATCGAATTTTTTGTTTATAATTTTTTTAAATCATATACTTTTATTTTGCTAAACAGATATATTCATAATCTGAGTTACCATTTGTGCTACTATTATATGAGCTCTTACCAGTTTCTAGATGTTAGCAAGAAATCAATAACGGCTTGGGACATAAGCATTGGGCGAGATTTTAGCCAAAAAGATAAAATTCGTAACACCTATTAATTGAGGGTTTTCTTTCCATTGAGGGAATAAAAATTGGGTGATGTCAAGCTCATACATTATAACTTCATTGCGAAATTGGAGCTGATAGCTCTCTCTCTGTAGTACAACTCTACCAACTCTAGGATATCCAACCATCGCGGCTACGGCTGGATTTTCTACCCACTAATTTTCATTGTAGGACTTGGAGCCTCAATATCAGGCCTCCAATGGCAGTGCCTCTTGTTTCGCAGAATACATACCTCCCATTTACTCTACGCTTTTGCGCATTTAGATCTTGATGCAACCATTTGGCATGATGTGAGGGGTCAAGCTTTACTTGGGCGACTTCTCATTATTGGGGTGAGGAGATAAGAGGAGGTTTATGAGGAAGGGGGTTGGCAGATATCTGTTGTCTGGTTTGCAAAATCGTTTTATTGTGCGTGCTACACATTTTCACCCGTCACCATCTCTTCATACATAGAAATCTAGTGATCTATTCCGCTTTACAAGTTCACTATAAATGTCTAATACCCACTCAACTACTTATATTGCAGTAGTAAGTTGGCAAATTAACCAACAATGATTCTTAAGTGAACCTGTATGATATCCATCCATTTGAATGACATTCCATCACTCCTATATCAGGCGTTTAGGGTATTGCTTCGTTGTATTAACACCTCAACAAGAATTAAACAAAAAAAAAAGAAACAAAGCTGTGAGGATTAGCACTTCAGTTGGGCCATGACAAACCTAATCCGATAAACCGCCCAATTCAACATCAGCATTTGGTATGCAAATGCAAGTTACCGTCATCACCTCAATGAAATATACACGAGTTTCCAGGTGGTGTGGTGACCTCTATAGTGCAAGTATGGGTCTATAGGACTAACATCACTCTATATAAGCACTCATGATGTATAATGCTACTACAAGAAAAAAGATGTTCAGAATCCCAATATCACATTACTTTTACGATAGCCAAAGAGTATTAGCTACAGACAATAAAATATAGTATTCAAGTTGGTTCTATATAAAAGCACTCATACTTAATTGCAGTGACAATCTTCCAGTAAGCAAACAAAAAGACAACCTAGATGATATTTACCCCCCTGCACCCAAGCATCTATGACAGATTGAAACTCTTGCAGTGTCTCAGGCCTGTGCAATACAAAAAGGTTATTATTAGCACCTTGGTTGAACCAAGACGATAAGAATTCTAAGCTGACAACGTACTGGGACCAAACCTTGTTTGCAATGTTGTTGGACAGCCAATCTAATCCCTCATAAAGACCCTCGCCTGATGTTGCACAAGTGCTTTGAATGTACCTTTTGCAATGGGAAAAACATATACAGCACAATACATAATTAGGTCTGTGATTACAGAAGATATCCAGTCACGCTACTCAGAAATGCAACTTACCAGTGGCGTTGGCGGAGAGATTGAAGCCCAAGTTTATCAGTAATCTCTGCCGCAGTCATTGCATTTGGAAGATCCTGCTTGTTTGCAAAAACAAGCAGAACGGCCTCCCGCAGCTCATCCTGTCAATGTTCATTACATGTAATATCTTATTTATATTCATGACTGCAAAATACATGCGGATGCCAGGTACATCATACGACTATGAGACTGGCTTTCAGTTTAAGGCTGTAAAATTTACCAAAAATAACTTCTATAACACAAAAAAAATATTACGTTGTCATTATAAACCAAAATTTTATCTATGGTAGATTATTGTGCAACATCCAGTATATATGAAGCCCAAAAGGGGATAGTTGTGATGGAACAAGAAAGGACAGTAGCTAAGCAGCAAAAAATTCGTCCCATTTATATTAAGGGTGCGTTTGGAAAGCTGAAAAATCAATATTTCAGCCCCGAAAGGTGAAAATTGTCACCTTTCAGGGTGAAAAGTGTTTGTTTGCTGAAAGGGTGAAAAATGGTCGGTGACAGTGATAGGTGAAAATTTTCACCTTTTCACCTTTCAGACCTGTTTTGTGTTTGTTTGCTGAAAGGCTAAAAATCAGCCCTGAAAGGTGATAATTTTTCATCTTTCACCCTGAAAGGCTGATTCTCACCCGAGTGAGAATCAGGCTGACGAATTGATCCTCTCGTCTCTTCAACGAAAAAAACCAACTCTCGCTCAGAGATTCGTCCCCCCCGGTGAGTACCCCCACCTCGACGGTGCCCCGTTGAGCCAGGAGAATCTGTGCCCCCCCCCGGTCGACGCCGTCGCCCCGTTGAGCCGAGGGAACCCGTGCTCACCCCTCCCGGGCAACTGCTCGGGTCGTCCAAAGATGATCACCCCGGTATTTGTCCCGACACTTCCGCTGCCGCACCGTTAAGCCGAGGGACCCCCCCTCCCCGTCATATCTCCCTCATTTTTAGTCCGTTTTGGACATTTTTTTTCATCGTTATAAGAAAAAACACTAAAAATGAGGAAGAATGAAAAAAAAATGGGCCAAAACGGATTAGAAATGAGTAAGATATGCATCGGTGAAGTTTGCCCATTAAAAAAGTTATCGCGTAATCGATTACTCGATATGCAGTACTATAGTGTATCTAATTACTCGATATGCAGTACTATAGTGTATCAAATTACTCGATATGCAGTACTATAGTACTATAGTGTATCAAATTACTCGATATGCAGTACTATAGTGTAACCAATTACTCGATACGCAGTACTATAGTGTATCAAATTACTCGATATGTAGTACTATAGTGTAACCAGTTACTCGATATGCAGTACTATAGTGTATCAAATTACTCGATATGCAGTACTATAGTGTATCAAATTACTCGATATGCAGTACTATAGTGTAACCAGTTACTCGATATGCAGTACTATAGTGTATCAAATTACTCGATATGCAGTACTATAGTGTAACCAGTTACTCGATGTGCAGTACTATAGTGTATCAAATTACTCGATATGCTGACGAATATTCCTATCAGCGTGACTTATTTTCAGTTCCCAAACATCTTTCACCTTTCACAAATTAGGCGTGAAAATTTTCACCCTGACGCCGAATTACTTTCAGCTTCCAAACGAGCTGTCACCAATCAGGAAAAAACACCCTTGATTATTTTCAGGCTGACATAAATTTTTACCTTTCACCTATCAGCTTCCAAACGCCCCCTAAGTAGCCTTTCATTAACAGATCATACAAAATTTCAATTTCCAGATGAAGGCAAAAAAAGCCAAAATTTCAAGAAATCAGAAGGAAGGGTGCCCAAGTAGGCATGACAAGGGATTTTTTGCTCAAGATTTAGTTTTTCAGAAGCCACAACAACAATAGATGGTTCACTTTAAATCGCGTACCTCATTAAGCATTCGATGCAACTCATCTCTAGCTTCAACAACACGGTCTCTGTCATTGCTATCAACCACAAAAATAAGACCCTGGGTGTTCTGAAAGTAATGCCTCCACAGCGGTCGGATCTACAATATAGAACATCAGCATTGTTCAGTATAGCAATCAAAGCAAAACATACATGTAAGTCAACCAATAGAGCAGTTTCCAACTTGGCGATGGCGTGGTTTGAGTTTCATCAAAAGCAGTTACATGAGCCTACATAAAATGCCGCATTACCATAGACAAATAGAACTAAGTCACACCAAAAGTAGATAAGGGAACAACCTTCTAAATGTTAAAAGGGCAGAAGAGAAAGATATTGAAATACCTTGTCTTGGCCCCCGACATCCCATACAGTGAAGCTGATGTTCTTATATTCAACAGTTTCCACATTGAATCCTGTAAAATAGCGATTGATCACTTACAGCAATGGCATCTTACGAAGAAGTACATAATGATCCAAATATACATAACATACACTATTTCAGCCATATTTAGATACATAAGCCAGTGGCTTTTTAAAGATCTTCAAATGATATATCACTATTTCAGTCAAGATCATGCTATTTATTGCTCGAATTGAGATGAAAGGACCTTGCCAAACAAATTACAACACTCCTATAGTATGTCAAATAAACTACATGACGAATTCCTGGGCAATAATATCACACTACATGGATCAAGCTGTTCAAAGGGATCGCATATAAAGCATCCTTTTGTAGGTTAACAATGTATTACCAAAGACCACAACTGTTAAATTACAAAAAGCTTATATGTGTAGCTTGTCATTTTGTGATGTTGCCTAACAAGTAACAATTGATGCATTTATATAGTCAAATAATTGCAGACAATCATTCTATCATACACTCGATAAATTATGATAACACACAGCGCTTGCAAACCCTTAAGCAGATTACTTTAACTTTCCGCATGAAGAAGACTTTTAACGTAAAACATGACCCACTTCCAAAATGAAGTTATTATTTTACTCATCAACAAAAATTAATCAGTTACTAACAAAGCAAAACAACTAAAAACATCAGCCTCAAATTTAGACTTACCGATGGTAGGAATTGTAGTAACAATCTCTCCCAGCTTAAGCTTGTACAAAATGGTGGTCTTACCAGCAGCATCAAGACCAACCATCAGAATACGCATCTCCTTCTTGGCAAAAAGCCGGCTGAAAAGCTTCGTGAAAGTCAGCCCCATGTTCTGCCCACCAAAAGGTCAACATATGTTAGAAACCCATTATAAATCCTAAACCAATCATCCAAGCCAACACACCAAATAACAACCCCCAATCACCTACTCCCTCCATTCAATGAAGCTCGTCTGCATTACAAAAAGTATGGGTCCTACACTACATGGCCGGATTTACTCTCTCAAGGTTAAAAAAAACCAGAGGTAGAAGAGAATCGGATTTTTTTCAACGGACGTAAGAGTCCAATAAATTTTTATCATTTTTCAATCAAGACAAGCTTCATTGGACGGAGTAGGTATTGAAAATAAGTGCACGCACACCACGTATCAGGCATAATTTGTATACAAAACAGCTCCATGTTAATCCTCTAGAACACCCTATTTTGCTTCATGAAATTAAAAAATTCAATGTCTTGAGCAATACAGATCCACGTTAACCGTCTAGAGCAACCATTTTGCTTAAAAAAATGCAAAATTTCATCTGGATTAGCGCACAATCGAGACATGACATATACAAAGCAGATCCATGTTAATCCTCCAGAACAACCATATATCTGGATCAGCGCAGGATCCGATCCCCAACAAAGAACGCCAAGAACATAAAGAAGAGCAACCCGTCAGACTACAAAAAGAAAGAATCGTGCACAAGAAAGACACAGATCTAAAAAGATTCCATCACAAATCCAAAAATGCATCCACCAAAGGCCTCCAAGAACGCGATGCGGAGCCTCTCCGCCCCCTTGACACCAGATCGTTCTCAAGTCTCAAGAATCTCCTCCATGGCCGCGTCCTCGGCAGATCTGGATCGGCGGAGAACGCAACCAAGATCTAGGAGAGGAAGGCGAAGGCCGGCAAGGCGTTGTGCAATAGAAAGAGAACGAGAGGAGAGGGTACCTCCGTTAATGGCGGCCGCTGCGGTGGAGGGGGAGAGAGGGAAGAAAACCCTGGGATGAATGGAGAAGAAACAAGCGGTGGGGGGAGCCGGGGCAGAGGTAAAGGGTTTGTGGGATGCGAGCGAGCGAGCGAGCGAGCGCTCAGATGCTGTGCGGGCTGCGCGCTCGCTGAGGTGTGCGCTTGATATTTACGTTAAACGCGTGGTGGCGTGGCATTTGTTTATTTGAACAGACTTAGCCGGCTAGCTATTCAGCTCGTGCCTCGTGGTCTCTCACCTCAGCTGCTCGAGATGTGCGGCTTTGACTTTTTAGTCTTTTCCTTTTGTCTTTTCTTCGAAATTATTTTTATAGTCATTTACTCCATGTAATAAAAATATAAGGATATCAAGCCCACCCTTTTAGATCGTCGGTGGATATCTACCGTCCTTGTGTTTTCCGACTTATGGGGGTGGTCTGGCTAGACCGTAGTGTACGAATTCATCTCGCACTATGGCATGGTTCGCCATCTCGGCGAGATCCCGGTCTCACAGCACTTACCCGAACGAGACTACGAAATTTCATTTTTCCACAGTTTCGCTGAGATCATCGAGATAACTCCAATATCTTGCCGAGAGGCACAACGCGTGCCCCCTGCAAGCCCCACCGCTACGGCCTCTTCAACTTCTCCGTCGACTCCCTCGGCCTCCATCTCTTCATCCTCGGCGCTGCCTACTTCGACACCCGATCATTTCCCCACCCAAAGCCACGACCTTTTTTACCAAGCCATGCACATGCCTCTTTCCTTTCCTTTCCTCCTCTCATGGCCCAGCCCTCCGCCCCCCTCCTCCACCTCTCCGCCCGGCAACCCACCGAGACCTAGCCGTCGGAATGCCAGCTAAATGGTAGAGGCGGCGAGGATGATGGAGATGAAGTCCTCGACTAGGCCCTCCGTGGGCTCGACCTGTTCCTGACCATCGTCGGCTTCCACTAGTCGACCCCGCTTCACTTCTTCCTCTCATGGGCGGTGTTCCTCGCCATCAGTGTCTTGATTCCGGCACTGATACTCGGCTTGCGGCAGTGACGCATCTACTGGGAGATGTAGTTTGTTGATTTTGAGCTCTACATTTTAGGGTTTGTTTGGTAGAGGATTTTAGGAGTGGGAAATCTGGATTTTAAGGAAGAAGTTGCCTAGAAGAATCTGGGTGTTTGGTTGAGAAGAAGTAGGTTTTGGGGAAGAATTTAGGGTTCGATGGTATATTTCATAAATAAACACAAAAGGCAGCAGTAATTAATAAGGAAAAATATATTTTTTCATGATTGAAAATGTATATTTCCTTATTAATTACTCCTATTTTTTTCAAAATTATAACAAATGCCATTGAGAAAAGTCAATGAAGTGAAAGCTGGATTCTTTTGGAGGAGATTTTCAGGAAGAAGCTCCAGCTTCTTCCCTACTGCCAAACAAGCCCTATCCCAAGTCCTTTCATTTTTACATTTTTGGAAAACCAAATGTTACTACTATTTCTGGATGGAGGGTGTAATTAAATGATTTAACTTCCATGTTTCATGTATAGTACCTTTCTCAGCAAAAAAAAGTATAATACTTTAATGCTAGGGGTTTGTCAAGGCTCTAGTTTGTTTTAAAAAAAAATTAGATTGTTTTCCCTGTGCTCTCCGAGATCTCTTCAAAATCTCTTCGAGAATTAGTCTCTTTGGCTCACCGAGACGAGACCATGGGTGAGAGTAATTTTTTGGAGACATTATTTTATAAGGGTGCATGTGCCATGGAGACGTTGATTTTTCAGGTCAAGGGTACACTATGCACGTGCACTCGAAACAACTGAGAGCGCATGCGCCGTCCATTTCGGAGATCAAGGACTTCCTGGATTATTGTGCTAGGGACAACCAATAATTTCTCATTTCTATGACCGAAGCTCACTTGTATTTGCATGAGCGTAGACAGTCTTGATTGTCGCATTTCAATTGGGCAAGGAGCTTTAATACAAGGCTAGGCAGGTTTGGATGATTTGCCCACCCTGCGCATCGTAACATCTCAATCCGATGACTCAACTCACTTCCGCTCATGCTCATGCGCATGAGCCCGAACTCATATAAACTTTTTCCTTGTCTATAGATAGTGCAAAGAGGACATTGTTTTATAGAAGTCCCATAATTATGCATCTGGTGCACTTGAGTTAGTTAATTGTTCGAAGGGCGAGCATGACACAATGCAAGTTTTTTGGAGACTAGTTGCCGGGTACCATAGAATAGGTGGCTTAGATGGTCGATGTGGAGTTCAATCATGTCTTCAAGGAGGCTAAGGGGATGTTTGGTTAGTGAATTTTAATGAATCTGAAACTCAATTAAGAAAGAATTTATTTAGGCTGAATTGGCATAAAATGGGAATGTTGTTTGGTTGTTGAATTGATAATTTCACAATTTAATCTTAATTTAGTGAATCTCCTCACTGGAAAATTTATAAATTAAGCCCGAATTGGGGGAGAATCCTCTTTGAGGCTAAATTCTCAATTCATGAACTAAATATGATTCAGTTAATTATCTCAAAATTTAGGCTAAATTTATTGCCAAATTCATGAACCAAATAGTCCCTAATAGGGTAGAGCATGAGATGGCCAACTTTGCTATGGAGTCGTAACAGACCAGACGTTGGAAGAAGTCAACTCTTTTTTGTAAGTAATTGGATCCTTCAGATCTGCTTGTGTTACATGGCTGAGTTTTGTAGCCTGTAGTAGGGTACATTGAATTAAAAACAACGGCATTGGTTTAGTGCATCCCGAGTTACGTGCATCGGACCTCATGGGGCAATCAAAATTTAATAAGGGAGTGCGAGTGAATAGTGCAAGTGGTTGGTTTAGTTCGTGCCATTGATCTTGATTTGATGGCTTGCACACATTGGCACACATAAGCCGTGGTTACATATTTCCTAATTTTATACTTTTTTATAATTTTATTAGTATTAAAAATAAAATAATGCCCCAATTTATATTGGTATGGCACATATTGATGCATGTGCATCTAGTTCTTGGAGTCGCTAGATTTTCATAATGCGGCGCTTGCTAAGACCATATGGGATTGTTGTAAGTTGTAACCTGCCTTCCTCGTAAAATGAAGGGCCATTGGCTTTTCATCCAACGACATAAAATGCACCAAATGCAAGTTTGAATAATATTTCCCATGTTGGGTTTATGCCTTGAACTCTAAGGCTTGGAGGAGGCATGGAGGAAGAAGAAGAACCATTGAAAGAAGATGAAGACGCAAAAAATAGAAGCGGACAGAAGCATGTCTAGTCTACCGGCCATTTATGGTAGTAGATTGGTAGGACTGCAGAAGGTTACAATTTGTGGTCAAGTAGACTGGTTCTATTTGTGGTAGACCGGACCCCACGGGATGTACTATTCCTTGCAGGTATTGTAAGGTGGATTTGCTTGGATTCTTTCTCCTATTGTAAGGTTACGTAAGTCTCTTGTATGTATTCTATTGTATACTCTAAGGTTTGCATGTAGAGAGAGGATTGAAGCATGGGGCTTGTTCATGCTTAAGGTTGAGGAAGGGTTTGGGTATGAGAGCTTGCAATCTTAAAGGGATTTTGGAGAGTGCTATTTTACTTTACATTTTACGACACAATAGAATGAAAATCATTTCTCGGTGGTGAGGTGGTTTGGCCGAACCAAACTAAATTGTGTGCTTGTGTTTGTTTCGTTGTTTGTATTTTCTTTGTCAGATTTCTCGGGTGGTCATCTCCGACCACATAGATTATACTTTTCACAACATCCCGCGCGAAAATAAACCAATATTAGTACTCCATCCTATCCATCCGTATTGATTGTCCACAAAGTACCAATAAAAAATTGATTATCCACTCTTTAAAAAATGTGATGTACGTTTAAGAAAGCCATTGAGCTTTTCGCTCCATACACTAACCTTTTTACTCCATCTACCAATTACTATCGGAAGGGTAATAGGAAATATGACAATGAATGTGGGACAAATTATTTTCAAATCCACACAATTCATACAGGATGGAGGGAGTGTCTTAGTGCAATTTTATAAAACTAATTAGGACTATTAAGGTGGGATTGAGGGAGTAGGAGTCCACAAAATTGAAGATTATTCACCGAATTACATTATCATTGGTTTCTATTGTCCTTAAACTCAAATATAGCCCCACTAAATGCATGCACAAGTAGAAGCTGACAAAAATTTGTTTAGAAACTAAGGGAGAGGCTTTTTGTGAGAGAGGCTCTACCATCTCTTTAAAAGTTGTTCACTGTAGGCTAGCTATGGGAGAGAGAATGTTGTCTACTGGAAGGGGAATGAGAACCAACTTGACTGAATCCCTCTTCTCCTCCGATTCAGCTCTATCTATTCCCTTTCTAAACTCTCTTCTCCTCCCTTGGGTCGTTATTATATATGCTTGTGTGTATTTTGTTTTCATGATGAGTGATTATACTTGAGCGGGAGAACGGTCGATTGTTTGCTAGGTGGGTGTATGAGCAGTTATCAGGGATTTCGAGGGATTTGGTTCTCTGTGGTTGTAGCTGACGAGAGAAACTTCTTATGGCATTGAAGTAAATGAAGAAGATGAGAAAGAAATTACTATGAGTAGGGTTTTTTTTGTAGTGATTGACTTATACAAGGAGCACCATGTGGCTAGAATTAAGAACTATTTGAAAAAATTATGGGAAAGACTCAAGGTGACAAGAATTGAAAATGTGTCACCAAAACACCTGGTGGCCGGTTCGTGCTGGTGCGTTACTGTTAAGTGGTTATAAAAAACCGACCTTGACATCAAGATATTGTTCTCCTATCACTCTCATTTGGTCTATTTTCAATGCCGACATTTCCATGCAAAATGACATTTTTTTTGTTTAGTTGTGGGAGCTCCCTCTGTATCTAGCTACGGAAAGGTTTATCAGAAGATTTATGACCAAATTTGGTTATGTAGAGGAGGTAGAACTGCCGGCTCCTGGCACCTCCATATCCAATCTTGCTGTTAAATTAAGAAGTGTGGATGAACCGCTACCGGATGGTGTTAGGATTAGATCTAGTCCTGAGAAGATTTGGATCAAATTTCGATAGGAAAGTCTTTATGATTTTTGTTTGAACTGTGGTTAACCTAACCATAGGGTTAAAAAATGTATTTTTCTATTCATAGTGTAAACTTCTAAGTTAAGCCAAAGAATGCTGGAGGTTTTTCTGAGGATATGAAAATCCATTATATGAAAAGAGGCACAAACTAATGCTAGTATGAACCAAAACTTTGTTAGCTGCAATATAAATTTGGATGGGCTCAACAAGTTTGATGATTAGTGAGCCTGAATCAAAGATATGAATTAGGAGATTTAGATCACATGTCCAGTAGACATTGATTAACTCTTAACTAGAAGAAGAGATTGTCCTTTTCTCCCATTCCAAGATCCTTCACTTTCGGGTTTGCATCCTCAGGTACTTCTGCACTTTCCTAGGAGTAGTGAGTCCTAATTAAGTTGGAACTTGGAATGCCAAAACCTATTCTTAATTATGTACGTAGTTTGCTAAATGTCGGTTGTTCCTTCTCTATACTGCACTAGAACTCTCTGCCTTATATATAGTGGGGGCTCCTTGCATAGAATCCTCGTTCCCTAGACTTTGCATCTGTTTTTCTCTTTGATGCTGCTTCGTTGTGAAGATCATGACCATGGAGGGGAAGATGTATACGCTGAAGAGCTTGGACGAGGAGGAGTTCGAGGTGGATGAGGCCGTAGCCAGATTTTCATATCCGGAAGAAGACGCTGTGGGTGAAGAGATAATAAAAGATCTTGAGGAGGGGAATGAGAGTAGAAATGAGCAAGATCAGGGCGAAGGAGATGATAATAAAAAGAAAAGCAGTAGGGATGGATCCAACAGGAGGGAAGGTTTGGATGCTCAAAAGGTATGGTTGGCTATGGCAATGGAAGTGGAAGAGGGAGAAGTTGATTGAGCGTCTTGCTTATTCCAGGAAACAAATATTTACAATACCTATTTCAGGGATGTTTCTGCAGATAATTTATTAGTAGGGAATAATCAAAGGAATGATAGAGGCATGACATAAGCGATGCTCTGTCTGAGACGACTAAGAATAATGAGGATGTGGGGAAGGAGAAGCTGTAGGAGGGAGAGTCTCAATCACATTTAATGTGAGGTGATCGAATTGGGTTTTGGGCGGGAATGGAATAGATCATTCTGAAACTACTCTGGTTGGTTCTAGTAGCCAGGCTTTGCCTATGAAGGTTAATCAGTCCACTTTGGCTGGGAGTAAGATGGTCTTTTTTTCCTGATGGTTCCCAGGAGATGTGCATAAAGCCCACTCATTTCCGATCACGGAGACGCGAGCTTATTAAGGGAAAGAGATGCCATGGGAATTAGTGAAAAAGAACTAGCATAGCTTTCCCTTGAATTTGGAGATTTTCCAAGGAGTAGAATATTCCCTTGTTATTCTTTTATTTTTGACTTCTTTGTCTACATCACTACAAATTCTACTTTTCCTTCAAAATTACTGATTCATGGCAACCAAATAGGTTATTTTGATTTTTAACTTCTCAATCTACATCACTTTAGATTCTCCTAGGAGAATCTCTTCATGTAGTGGTACCCAAATGGACCCTAATACTTATGTATTAAAAAAGATGGAAAGGGAGTGGGCCTTGATGCCTACATAGTTACTACAACATGTGGGTTGGTAGACTGGGCAACACAAATGGGTGTTTTAGGCCCACTTATCTCTAGCTTCCAAGATGTGAATAATGAAAAGGAAGAGAAAATTTATGAGCTTAGTTTCTTGCAATGTTGAATGTAAGTCTAATTTTGGCCCACCTATGTCTACAATTAGTGAGGAATTGGTGGGACTGAACCAAATGGTGGCAAGTGTAGATCAGAAAGTAGATGACAAGGACGAGTCTGACCAAGAGCTTCCACCAGGTTTTGAATTTAATAGACCATGTGGCATTCAAAGTAAGGCACATGAAAAGGAAGTGAGGAGAAACAATATCAAAATTATGGGAGGATTTACCAAAACTAATAGATGAGCAAATTTCAAGATGTACGAAAAGACTCTGTAAGCCTTTGAAGCATATGGTGTTCGTTGTCTAAAAGAAGTCACTGTTACTGTTTCTCTATGATGAGGTCTCATTCTCTTGTCAACAAGGGTGACTTTGAGGTTATCTCAATAGAGAATTCGTCTCAGGTGATGGTGATGGGATCGATTGAGATTGGAAACACAACAGTTCCTGTTAGGCCAAAGATGAGTGTGAAAGAAGATGAGGATAGTCAAAAAAGAAAGTTTTCCTTGTTAACTCGAGCTTCAGTTGCTGATATCTCTTCTTTCGGTGAGAGTAGTTTATCGAAGGTGGAGGTCAGTTTTGGCTCTTACCCTAAGAGATTTAGGTCAGAGGTTGTAAGCACGGAGAATGGAGAACTTGGAGTGAGCTATGAGAGGAAGAAAGGGGCTGAGATAGAAAGAGACCAATTATTTTATTATCCCTAATGTTGGGAAAGCTGGTTGGATGCAGATTTGTTGGAATGATTTTGATTTCAATATCTTGGAATTTGAGCGATGCTATGTGATGGTATCTATATCTATTAATACATCTCAACATTGGACATTAGTTTTTGTTCATGCTAGCTCCAATATTGACTCTCAAATTAGTCAATGGAAATGGTTAACTAGATACAAAGAGTCTGCTCTAGTAGTTGCCAGTGATTTCAATGTTGTTACTGTTAATGTCATAGTTATTTTCCCTAATTATGTTTGTCAATTTGACGACCCATTTATAAGTGTCTTAGAGTGGTAGGCTAGTTTAAGGAGAGCTCACTCCAAAAGAGGAAGAAGCCTACTCAAGATAAGAACTACTTTAAAAATTCCACTACAAGAATGAAAAAGACATATATCAATGGACAAGACTAAAAAATGTGTGCTCAAGGTAAATCACTAGGAATGATAAGAACTACTTCAAAAAGTCCACTACAAGAAGAAAAGCTCACTTCAAGAATGAAGAAGATAAATATCAATAGACAAGACTCAAATATTGGTGTTTAAGGCAAATCACTTGGAATGAAGACAACAAGGGTCAAGCTCAAATGTCCAAGACTTATGGCGAAGCGTCATCAAGCCCTCTCCCTTTGGTTTGCAAGATCTATTGCTTGAACCCCCATAAATAAATCAAACCATAGATGAGTGTATATAAAGAATCCACTCATGGGTGTGTTTATGTAAATGAACCACCCACAAATGAATTAATATGACCAAACCCACAAAGGAACCACCCATAAATGAGTTAATATGACCCAACCCACATGAGGGAACCACTCGTGGGTGGGTGGATATGAGGAATCCACCAATGGATGTGTTGATACACACCTCTCTCTTCCTTTATAACTACCCATCTCTTGGAAGAAATGAGTGGAAGTCATCTCCCCAAAAACCTATTGGCCTTATTCTTCTCTTTGTAAATCATGAGAGAGCCTTGAGTGTTCTTGATTATTCTTCATCTCCTTTCTTTGAAAGGGGTTCAAGATCTTGTTATGAGATCTTAGAAAGAGATTCAAGTAATCTTAGATCATGGTTTATTGGAACATCTAGAAACAATCTTTAGAAACCAAAACCCTCACTTGACTTGAACCAAATACTTGCAAATCCTCTCAAAGGTCTTTGTTACTTTGATCTACTCTCCGGTCCCCCATTAGTGATTCGATGGGTTTATACTCTTGATCCTATCCTTGACCATGTTTCATTTAATCCCATAGGAAAATTCTTAGAGAAACCAATCCCTTGTCCAAAAAGCCTCTACAATTTCGGAGCATCATTAATTAAATTCAAGGATGGACAATGGAAAACCATTAGCTCAAGGCTAGTTTGAGCAAATGGGTAGGATATCTTACATCTTCCCTTTAAGGGTATATACTCTAGTCACTTCTCCATCCTAGAGTAAGTACTCTTAAATCTCTTCTTTACTTGTGTTAGATTGTGGTGTAGATGATCTACACATGAAATATGCATTATATTATCTCCTAAACTTATATTTATGCTAGTGTTTGATTAAGAATTACTACTACTTTAATATAGTTTTTGGTTTTTGTAGGAAACAAGAGTAATACACAGAAATAAGGTGAAAAGCAACTCGAATGGTTAAATTATCATAACTTCGTCTATAAATATCTGATTGGAATGATTCAAGCTTCATGTTAAAGTTCAAGAAGTCAGCTTTCCAACGCCACCAACCACGCGCAATTCGGAGTGCGGGACACAAAGTTATAGCCATTTGAATTTTCTAAACAGTAACTACGATCGATCGGTATCATACGGCGTCGATCGCCAAGCGATCGATCGGAGGAAAATAACGAAGGAATAGCGATCAATCGGCCAGCGAACGATCGTCAATACGTACGATCGATCGCCGTATGCGGCAAACCGGAATTAAGGCCTATTTCGACTTGGATTTGGAAGGGATTTTGAGGGTTTTCCTTCACCCCTATATATATGCCTTAAGGGAGAACGTATTGGGCACCACATATTCAACCTAGAGAGTAATTTGAGACCTTGGAGGCTAGAGCAAAGGAAGAAGAAGATGATGAAGATGAAGATGATGGATTCTCTTCCCATGCTTAGCTAAACTCCTATCCAAGGCGTAGATGAAGCCCAATAATCTGGTTGTGTAGTTTCTTTTCTCTCATCTTATGTTTTTATTCTAGTTGGTGTATGGATTTTATTGTATAATCACCGTTAATTCAATAAAGATTTGTTCTTTGTACTCGAGAGAGACAAGAGTGAATTCTTGTGAGTTTCAATCCGAATAATACTTGCGTATCCGAGAGGAACGTGAGTAGACTGAGGTGTTATATATCAATAAAGTTTCATTGGTTTATACTCGAGAGAGATAAATCACAATTCTATGTTTTAATTGTTTTATGTGTTACATCCGAGAGGAGAGCACTATATTTTGAGTTGATAAGTGTATGTCCGAGAGGAATATGCTAGCCAATTGGAAATCTTTATTCAAAAGAGAGAGGGAAACGATACACTAGTTATTGTGGTGGATTCAAAGCCTTGGTCTTCTCCATATTGATTAAATCTCAGCCTAGTAGTTAAAGTTCATAGCTTAATTTAGATTAAACAAAAATTGCAACTTTCTTCTCTTGAATTTGGTAAAAGATTAATCCGTCCCTGAGGTTCGACAACCCCTTAATACTCACTGAGGTACACAATTGCCTTGTGCACTTGCAAGGGTTTAATTTTAAACGATCAGTAGACCATAGGGTTGAACTACTCTTTTGAGAGAGTTGGGTCGGTGTGACCCATAGTGAGTGTGGATTCACTCTTGTATGGTTCCCAGTGATCTAAGAAAAATCAGTAAGTGTATGATGTTGTGGGTGAGCTAAAAACACTCACTTAGTGGATGTCGGAGGTTCCTTGGATTAGGTCCTCTGAGAGTGGATGTACCCGTTGAAGCGAGTTGCTTAACAGCGAACCACTATAAATCTTTGTGTGATTGCTTGTGTTTGCCCGTTTTGCATATTGTTACACACACATTCCACACCTCTTAAGTCTCTCTCACTCATATATTTCTAATTACTTGCTAATAAGAGAATGCTGCATTGAGTGATTGTTTAAATTAACATTATCTGTTAGTAAAATAGAGTGAGAGTTTTTAAGTGGTTGTCCTATTCACCCCCCTTCTAGGACTAAAGAGCACTTTCAGTTACATCTACCAATGATAAATAGGGCGGGTGTGTGTGTGTGTGGGGGGGGGGGGGTTGATATTCTAAAAAAGAATTAATTTTTGAATTTTGTTGGTAAGGGGGGTTTATCTGAAATTGCTTTCAAGGGTCCTTCTTATACTTGGACTAATGGCCAAGACTCCCATTTAGAATATATGAAAGGATTGATAAGGGGCTAAGTTATGCTGCATGGGATAGTTTATTTCCTAATACTCTCATTTACCACTAAGAAATTAATTACTATGATCATTGTCCTTTATTGCTTAAGACTAAGCTGATATCTTTCCACAATATCAATAAGCCTTTTAGATTTGCAATAATGTAGCTAGAAGACGGAGAATGCAAGAAAATTGTGAAATCTTTTTTGGAAAAATGATTTTTGTGGTTCTCCCTCTTTTTCTCTTATGGCTAAGCTGAAGGCAATAACTAAAGAACTGAGAAAGTGGAACATATCAAAATTTGGAGATTTCAATTTTTTGGTCTTGGACTCTATTAAATCTCTTCAAGAAAGTATGTTGTTGAGCTATGATTTGTCTTTAGTCTCTAAGGAAAATGAACTGAAAAGGAATATGAGAAAGCCTTGCACAAAAAACAATTGTTTTGGAACCAACAATCTTTAATCAATTGGCTTATTGATGGAGATCTTAATACTAAGTTCTTCCATCAAACAACTATTCATAATTGGAGAAAGAATATAATTAATGAGTTGTATGATGTGTATGAGAACTACTTCAATAATCAAGGGGGGATATCTACTTGCTTGACTAATCATTTTCATTATGTTTTTTTATAGTTATAGCCTAGAAGAAGATTATGATCTTCTTAACTTAGTCAAGCCTATGGTCTTTTCTGAAGGGAATATGGATCTTGCCAAAAATATCTCTATGCAGGAAGTGGAGTGTGCTATAGTTAAAAATTTCCAAGGCTATTTTTACAAAAGGTACTGGCCTATAGTTAAAGATTATATTTTTGAGGTTGTCTAAATTTTTTTTATTGATGCTACATTTCATACTTATCTCAATTTGACGTTTTAATAATACTTGGCTGCTGGTGTTACAAAACCCGACTAATAAACCTAGATGGTTTGGAGACTTAATCATTTTATGAAATATAATAAAATGAGGACATGAGGGCTAAGTTTGAGGGTTGGGATGAACTTAATCAATATAAAGACTAAAATGCCCTCAGGATTGCGAGTGACTTCCAATCAAAAGCTACCAAATGGCTGTTAAGTCAAAGGTTAGACTAATTGTTGGGCTATTGAGCCATCATACTTGAATTATATTCTATAACTCTAAGAGAGGTTCATGATAGTAATACAGTGATACCTGCTGAGGATCACACGATATTGGTTGGGCTTAGACTGTTTTTCATCTTCCCTATGGTGGAAGCTCTGCCCGTCTGATTTGTATCTCTCTATGGATATTAGAAAGAGAATTTACATCTTCCCATTAGTGGAAGCTATGTCTCAGTGGTACCTGATGAGGACCAACTTCTATTGGCAAGATTTAAGCTGTTGTATCTTTTTATGGATATTAGGGAGAGCATTTACATATTATTTTGGCCACCGTTTACATATTTCTATGGATATTAGAGAGAGCATTACATGTTCTATTAGCCAAGCTTAAGTTGTTACATCTTCTCTATGGATTTTAGAGAGAGAGAGCTTGCTTATTCTCTATGGATATTAGAGAGAGCTTTTGCATCTTCCATTGGTGGAAGCTCTCCACCCACCCCAAAGCTATTGATGCTAGGTGGTTTATCGTGCACATTGGGGACGCTAACATCCTGGAAAGCTGCGTTCTCCCGACCCACATCGAGTCCAGGAGCTAATGTAGAGCCAGACTCTTCCGATGGTCATACCTTCTGTCACGCCCCAAATTTCCAAGACCCAATTTACGAGGAAGCGTCAATCCAATGACGGTTATAGGGTAGGAAACCTGGGACGGACCGAATACTCGAGTCTACGCTTATCCCATTTAAATATTATGGGACTTGCAGGATCGTCATGACTTAAACAACATTTACTTACAAAAAGTAGAATAACGGAAAGGAAATCTAAATATCTATTACAATATCTGAAAATGTCTTAACAACCACAAACAGAGTTTAACATAAAGCAAATGGCACGCAGGCCGCAAGTTCAAATGTCAAAATATAGCAAAACATAAGAGACGAGTCTTCTAAGCTCCAACATCAAACCATGCCGCTGGAAAACATCACTTCTGTTCCACCTTAAATCCTGCATCAGAGGATGCGTGAGTATTCCATAGGAAATACCCAGTAGGATACAGAAAACCCACACTGGAAAAAAAGAGAGAAGACTCCAAAGATGTATGGTTTAACAGACTCAGGTTCAACAAGGACTAAGATCACTTACCTGGAACCAACTGCCATTCAAGACACATTAAGGTCAAAGATGCTACAAAGACTTCATAAAGTAGTGAAGGTAAGATAATAAGCATTGGACAACCAAAGTGTCAAAGTACAATTTCTGCTCTCAAATCTTCATCAATACCAGAACATCCTAGAAGTTCTTCAGAGGAACCTTGCCATGCGTCTAGGGATGCTGGCCCCATCGGTGCTTACGGGCACAATGGGCGGAGATTGCAGACCTTCCGTAATGTCATACAATCTAAGCGCACGCGGTTGCCGTCATCGGCTGAACTACAGAGGTTCAATAAATCGGAGATCTCGCAAGATCTAGCAATGGCTTGTGAGCATACTATGATTCCGACTAAGAGCTTTAAATGCTACTTAGCGGAGAAACAATTCAACTAGCCCTATTGTCAAAAGGCTTAGAACAAGACTTTCTAAAGTTCCGACTCTTCATAGGAGTGAAAAGCATAATCCAAATCAAATTATGAATTAGTCTGGAAACTCAAGTGAGACCCGACTAAAAAGAGACACACCACATGATTTTCCAAAAGTTCAAGTTCGCTATCAACAAAGTTGTACCTAGCCCTAGAATTGATAATTCCCGACTTAGAATGACGCGTTTTGACGAAGACCACGTCAGAGACTTAGAATTCAAGCTTCGATTACTCTTGAGTCATAAATAGACCAAGAGAAGAACAAAGGGACTATTATTATAAGACACCTTATTTGGCTCTAAGACCTTAAGGTTACTGTTCTTAGAGTCTTATAAAATCATATTAGACTTGATTAGATTCTTAATTATCAATTATTCTCAAGCTTCTTAGGTTTATTATGATTTTAAGTCATTTAAAGTCAGAAACTGTGTTCTGTCCAAAACAGAACAGCTCTCTTTATCAGGTTACTACGTTCTGAACAATTTGATTTAATCTATGAAATTTTTATCTTAGATATCCTCTGATGTCTAGTTTCCAGATTGATAAAGAACTTAATTTTCTGATTACTGTATAATTAGTTATCATTTTTCTACTGAAGTCTGCCTGCGCAGGATTGCTCCTGGCCGAGACCAAGTATTCTATGTCATACATAATTTACTAATGTATAAAGTGTAGTAACTCCTTATTAGTCTTTTTCATACATTAAACTAGTCTTTCTTAAGATTTTTACAGTGCCTTTATAGTTCCAAAATCTCAGTTTATGATTCCACTTTTCGTAATCTTTACTACCCGATTACTACAACACTTTCTTATCTCATTATTTAAGTGATACTATCATATAATCCCGGACAACATTAGATCTTAAAACACGCTGACAATAAAACGAACTGAAATCTCAGAGACAAGATCTTACAAGGGATAATCTTATAGTTATCATTCATTATACAATTACCCATTTAGTTGATATTATACAAGTAGTAATAGCTACGATAATACATATAGAACACGAAATACGGAAATGCACCAAAGTGCCTAAAGATCAAATCTTTACTCAAGAGAGTGAGCATGGATATACAAATAGCATTATCACATGCGATCATGATTTAACATAGAAATCCAAATCCAATTTTCATTGGTCAACATACGTAGAAATGATTGAGTTGAAATACAATAGAGTCATGAAACAAGAGGGAATATCAATTCTAGGATCGGCAATACAAATTCCAGAAATGAGTACTCAACATCAAGGCATCAACATTCAACAAATCATTTTATCAAAAAGAAGTGTAATGGGAAAAAGGCATCCTACTTGGTTGTAAATACCGAGACTTCCCGAGCACTCTTGACTCCGACAATGCCGCACCAACACCACGCCGGTCGACCTTGCTTGGACCACCACGAACCACCACGGACCACCGCCGGAGTAAGGTTGCCGCCGGCCGGATAATGAGAGTGAGAGAGAGAGAGAGAGAGAGAGAGAGAGGTTGAAGTGCTCAATGCTTTGAGCACTAAGCCAAAACCGCCCCCCTTGCTTGCCTATTTATAGACTTTTTGAACCATTCTCCACCATTGATCACTCCTTAATCCAATGGCTTAGATTCAGTAGAAAATTCCAGATTTTACCACTTTCAAGATGACTCTTGGGTTTTCAAAGAAAGAATTAAATGGGTCAATTGCATGGCATTTGTGACAACCTCCAACTACCTCCACTAATGGCCAAGTCGACCCAAGCTCAAATGGGTTTGGGTTTGGGTTTGGGTCTCTCTTTTAGAATTCCATTAATCACTACTAACCCACTTAAGAAATATCTAATTCATAATTTTTGCTTAATCTCAAATTAATTTTATTCCCAAAAATAACACAAACTTCATACAAAAACCTATCCAATAATCTTAGGTCAAATGAAGCCAAACCAACATGTCACGCCAACCATGAATCATATAATCCAATAAAATCTCCGATTAAGATCAATTCAAAAAAAATCACAAATTTTACGGCGTTCGATCAATTCCGGCGGGAATTGAATTTTCAAAAGATTTTCGAAAATTTAAATAAATGCATACCGTTGAGCCAAGAAAATACTATAAAATTTACGGTCGTCACACCTTCTAAGGTAAAGAATGAGCGAGGCAGTCATCCTTGAGAGATTCAGGGCGTGCCGTGATTACCGATAGTAACCGGAATAATAGTCACGACATTTTCCTGCTGTCTGTCATGTAGGAATGACATTCAGTGAGTCTGTCTATATGGGACAAAGACTTAATTATTGAACATGAACTTGGGAAGAAATAAAAAACTTTGCATGGAAGAGTAATAAAAGAATCAAGTGGAATTCTATAATAGGTTGCATAAAATGTTAATGGAAATCTTGTATATTTGAATGTTAATGATTGGGTTACGGTATCTGTTATGACGTTATGCCCAAGACGTCATCAGTACGTCAGCCACGCGGAGTATCTTAGTGGGCTATCTTAATTAGGAAGTGATTTGCTATTTAGAATAAATGCTTTGTAAGCTGGCCCATGAGAGGCCCAATTAGCGGCATGCCTTAGGAGGGCGCCTTCCTTTGTCTTTATAAGGGGACTTCGTCCTCTTCCTCAAGGGGCAATCAATCAAGTCAATTTAGTTTTTCTTCTCCTTCTATCTTTTCTATCGATTTGGTACCTGAGATCCTTTTTGGGTCACAACATTGGTATCAGAGCGGTTGAGAACTGTGACGACGATGCCGCCTTGCAAGCAGCCGTCCATGGCCGCCGAGGCACAGCCACAACCAGAGCCAGAGGTGACCAACGAGGCTGCCAAGACGGAGGCGCCGGAAGGAAATGACATGGCAGAGATCCGATCCATGCTTGCACAACTGCTTCAATTTCAGATCGCGCAGGCACAGGCAACGGCCAACCAGACAGGGCCGCTGCCTACACCGCCGACCTTCTCTGCAGCCCAAGGAGAGACCTCGCAGGCAGGGGGGTCGAGAGGGATCGATGGATTTGGAGCACGGATTCCTCCGTTGAACTCCCACATACAAGGGTTTCAAATTGGCTCCATGCATCAGTCCGCACATGGGGGTCCTATGGGCAGAGGGACGCAAGGCACACCAGGTGTTCGAGCAAATGCCTCTATGACAACCCCCCTTCGCAATATGCAACAAGAGATTGATCAGGACTGGGAGGAGCCGATCGGGCTCCAAGGGGGATCGCGAGGCGGAGCAGAGCCCAGATTAGCTCGTCTACAATTCCCTCGTTACAATGGAGATGACGATCCAACAGAGTGGATCTACAAGGCAGAGAAGTTTTTCGACTACCAGGGAACCCGATCTGAGACAGAACGCCTGCGCATCGCAGTGTTCCATTTAGACGGTGACGCGTCAGTATGGTTCCGTTACTACGAGAAGGAGGTCCGTTACCCAACATGGGCGTCCTTTGCTGATGAACTCTGTGTTCAATTTGGCCCCAATGAATTCCAAGACTTCAACGAGATGTTGTCTAGCCTGCGACAGACCACAACAGTGCGTGCATACTACACGGAGTTCATGAAGATTGCCAATCGTCTGCCGGATTGGCCAGTCGCTGCCTTGGTGGGAACATTTAAACGAGGATTGAAGCCAGAGATATCTGATGAGATGAGGCACTATCCCTGTCGCACAATGAGGGAGGTGGTACGTCATGCTCGCATTGAAGAGGAGAAATTGGCTAGGCAACGACGAGGGGGTCGAGGAGGGGTCATACCTCGCACTGTCCATAGCCCAGCGCTGGGCTCAACACCTGCGCCTAGCTCAGTTGCCGGCCGAGCCATTTCTGCAGGGGTGACCATTCCTCCTGTTCGTCCCCTTACCCAAACCCAAATGGAGGAACGACGGGCCAAGGGGCTATGCTTCAATTGTGACGAGAAGTGGATCAAGGGTCATAGATGTGCGGTGCCCGGAAGTTTGTTGGTGGAGGAGGTAGACGAGGACGTGGAGTGTCCTGTCGAAGAGGCCACCCATGCATACGAGGACGTGCAGCCTGAGATATCGGTTCACGCCTACTCAGGGGCCTTTACTCCTCGCACAATGCGCGTACAGGGGCTTCTCAAGCGCTAGGCTGTTACCGTTCTGATTGACAGTGGGTCTACCCACAACTTCATTAATGACAAGGTGGCACATCGACTGGGGTGTTATGTGACAGATGCCAAGCCCTTTGACGTCCTAATCGGGGACGGCAAACACCTTCGGAGCGCTGGAGTATGTGCTCAGGCCGCCCTTACTATTCAAGGTAACACCTTTCTTACAGATCTTTTCTTGTTACCAACCAAGGGCGCTGATGTTGTCCTGGGAGTGCAATGGCTCCAGGAACTGGGAGACGTCGTCTGGAACTTCAAAGATTTAATTATGGACTTTGAGGTCCAGGGCCAGCGGGTGCGCTTACAAGGGGCCCAGCCTGGCTCATTGCACACGGCCCAAGCAATTGGATCATTATTCCGTTTTGCCGCTCAAGGAGTGATGCTACAACAGAGGACCATTATGGATGTCGATCAGCCTGATATTCCTGAGGACATGCGGCTCTTGTTGGAGGAGCATCAGGACCTTTTCTCCGAGCCGACTACACTACCGCCAGCCAGGGATTATGACCATTCAATCCCTATTATTCCAGGTGCAGCCCCAGCTAATGTCCATCCATACCGATATCCCCACGTGCAGAAGGCAGAGATTGAGCGACTAGTCCAGGACATGTTGACAACAGGTATTATTCAACCTAGTACCAGCTCGTATTCTTCCCCCGTTCTATTGGTACGCAAGAAGGATGGAACTTGGCGGTTTTGTGTGGACTACCGTGCCTTGAATGCCATTACCGTCAAGGACAAATATCCTATCCCGGTGATCGAGGAATTGTTGGATGAGTTGGCGGGTTCTATGTTCTTTAGCAAACTCGATTTACGCTCCGGGTATCATCAGATTCGAATGAATCCGGCGGATATCTACAAGACGGCCTTCCGCACTCATGATGGTCACTACGAGTTTTTGGTTATGCCTTTCGGCCTAACCAATGCCCCGGCAACCTTCCAGCCTCTAATGAATGATCTATTTCGGCCTTACCTGCGACAGTTTGTTCTGGTATTCTTTGATGACATACTTATCTACAGCACTTCGTGGGAGTCTCATCTGCAGCACTTGAGGTTGGTTTTCTCTATTCTACGGGCTCATACACTTTATATTAAACGTTCGAAGTTTTCTTTTGGAAGTCCACAGGTGGAATATTTGGGCCATCTTATCACCCATAATGGGGTGGCCACCGACCCTGCCAAGGTGTTGGCTATGACGGCCTGGCCCCTACCCACTTGCGTCAAGGGCCTTCGTGGATTCTTGGGCCTAACAGGATATTACCGACGGTTCATTTGACAGTATGGTATTATGGCCCATCCACTTACTGCCCTACTCAAAAAAGGGGCCTTCAAATGGACTGCAGAGGCCCAACTTGCCTTTGATCGTCTGAAACAGGTCATGGTCTCAGCGCCTGTCCTTCTTTTGCCAGACTTTACTATTTCATTTGTGGTGGAAACCGATGCATCAGATACCGGTTTAGGGGCGGTCCTCTTACAAAAGGATCGACCTGTGGCATTCTTCAGTAAAGCCTTATCTGGCCGCTCATTGACTCTATCTGCTTATGAGAAGGAGATGCTGGCCATTGTTCATGCAGTAACAAAGTGGCGGCCATACTTATTGGGACGCAGGTTCATTATACGCACAGACCATCAGCCTCTAAAATATTTTCTTGATCAGCGGGTGTCCACCCCTGCGCAACAGCGATGGGTGAGTAAACTGTTGGGCTATGATTATGATATTGTTTACAAAAAGGGGGCTGAAAACACAGTGGCAGATGCCCTCTCCCGCATGCATACAGGGGGTACTTGTTTGGCTCTCTCAGTGCCCAGTTGTCCTTTTCTTTCCGACATTCGGCAGGCATATAGGACTGATCCACACACTCAACGTTTGATTCAGAGCCTTCAGGAGCAGCCTGCTAATGAGCCAACTTATACGTGGCAGGATGATATTTTGCTGTGGAAAGGTAGGTTATGGGTGCCGGATTCGGGGGACTTGCGTCGACGCATTATTTCTCACTTCCATGACACTGTGCTGGCTGGCCATGAAGGCACATTTCGGACATATAAAAGGGTGAGTCACAGTTTTCTTTGGCCGGGAATTCGGCGTGCTATTCATGCGTATGTGGCTGCTTGTGACACTTGTCAACGTGCTAAGGCAGCCACCACTTCCCCTCAAGGTCTGCTTCAGCCGTTACTGATTCCTGACCAAGTTTGGACCGATGTGTCAATGGATTTTGTCGAAGCCCTACCAGTCGTGCAAGGGAAATCTGTTATCTTTGTGGTCGTGGACCGCCTCTCCAAGTATGCCCATTTCAGCGCCCTGAGTCATCCGTTTACTGCGAAAATGGTGGCGGAAGTTTATGTGCGCGACATAGCGAAGCTTCATGGCATGCCTCAAACTATTGTCTCCGATCGTGATAAGGTATTTCTCTCTTCTTTCTGGCGTGAATTCTTTGCTATGCAAGGCACTGACCTCCACATGAGCACGGCCTATCATCCTCAAACTGATGGCCAAACGGCGGTCGTTAACAGGTGTTTGGAACAATATTTGCGGTGTTTTGTGGGGACTCAGCCTCGTAAATGGTTGCAACTACTTCCATGGGCCGAATGGTCGTATAACACAGCCTACCATACCAGGACAGGATTCACACCTTTTGAGGTGGTTTATGGATGACCTCCGCCTTCTGTCCTTACCTATGTGCCTCAACGCTCTTCAGTGGCCGAGGTTGATTACTTACTTCAATCACGAGACGATGTCTTACGGCAGCTCAAGGCTAATTTGGCCTTCGCCCAGAATCGTATGAAACAAATATATGACCGAAAGCACACTGACAGGGAGTTCCAGGTGGGTGATTTGGTATATGTGTCTGTTCTTCCTCAGCGCCAGACATCTTTGTTTCGGACATCGAATGCCAAGTTAGCTCCACGGTATCATGGGCCTTATCATGTGGTGGAACGTATTGGTCGCGTGGCCTACCGCTTGGCTTTACCTCCTGACTCCTTGGTCCATCCTGTCTTTCATGTTTCCCGTCTCCGCAAGTTTATGGGTGACCCTTTGTCCGTGACAGTTGACGGTCCCCTCCAGTTATATGATTCACCTGGCCCCGATGCGCCTGTTCCAGCTTCGATTATTGACAAACGTCGGGTTCGGCGGTCTGGTCGTATTACTACGGAGCTTTTGATTGCGTGGCGTGGTCAACCCATCGATGACGCGACATGGGAGTTAGAGGACATCATCATGGAGCGTTTTCCAGAGTTATCGCCTTGAGGACAAGGCGAACAGCGGAGCGTGGTGGATTGTTATGACGTTATGCCCAAAACGTCATCAGTACGTCAGGCACGCGGAGTATCTTAGTGGGCTATCTTAATTAGGAAGTGATTTGCTATTTAGAATAAATGCTTTGTAAGCTGGCCCATGAGAGGCCCAATTAGCGGCGTGCCTTAGGAGGGCGCCTTCCTTTGTCTTTATAAGGGGACTTCGTCCTCTTCCTCAAGGGGCAATCAATCAAGTCAATTTAGTTTTTCTTCTCCTTCTATCTTTTCTATCGATTTGGTACCTGTGATCCTTTTTGGGTCACAACAGTATCCCACTGAGTATTTTTATACTCAACATCCTTATGTGATGTAGGTGCTGCTGTGGGAGATTGACTGCACGTGGCACTTGGGGATTTGGCAGCTTGGTTGTGAGGATGTTCAGAAAGCTTTAGAGTTTATCTTTACTTTCTGGTTTGTTCTAGACCTTGTAATAAGGCGTGAGTGCCAACTGTTTTCTAGTGTATTTTGAGATGGGTGACAGACTTGCTCATGAAGGACTTGCATTGGGTTAATCGACTTTGCATCTGTAATATTATATACATATATATAGTTTTGTATCCATATTTGTGAACCCTTGTTATCACGGCCTAGATGCTTAGTCGACAGTTTTCAATTAATGATTTATTGCATAGATGAACAATCCTATGGTTTTCCGCTACTACTCTGATTTAAAAAAAATGGTTTTAAAAATACGGGCCATGACAGTTTTTGTGTTTAGTTCCCAAGATTCCTAATGCGTCAGTCACTGATGAATTCAGACCTATTAGTTTGTGGAATTTCACTTACAAGTTAATCTTAAAAATTTTAGTGAATTAGTTGAGGCCTTTGCTTGATAAAATCATCTCTTCTGTCCAATCCGCTTTCTTACCTAATAGATCCATTCGTGATAACATTTTGATTACCCAAGAGATTGCTTATTTTATCAAATAAAAAAGAAGTGTAAAAAATGATTCATGGTTTTTAAAATTGATTTCTAAAAAGCTTATGATAGAGTGAATTAGGATTTTTCGGCTAAAGTTCTAAAAAATTATGGTTTATGCGATCATTGAAACTGCCTGTATATGTTACTAAAGAAATAGATGCCATTTCTCGTAAATGTTTTGGAGGAAAAAGAAAAGTCAAAGTCAAAAGAAAAGAAAAGAATCTACATATTTCCCTACTATTGCTTTGGGATAAAATATGTCGTAGCAAATAGAGTGGTGGGCTAAATTTTAAAAAACCAAGAGAATTTAACATTGTTGTGATTTTTAAAAATGCTTGGCAATTAATTGCTAACCAAGAATCTTTGCGGAGATAAACAAATACTTCAAAGACAGTTATTACTTCGAGATTAAACCTAAGATTCTGGCTTCTAGTTGCTGGAAGATGATCTGTCAAGTTAAAGATATCATGAAAAAGGGTGTTGGTTGGCACTGTAGTAGAAATTCCAAATTGTTAGCTTTTAAGGAAAACTGACACAATGGCAGGCTATCTAAAATGGAACTTGATGAAGGTATGAGATTGGATGATCATTGTTTTGTCAAAGACCATATCCGCTCTTCTTCTAATGACTGGAATTTGTCTCTCCTTTCAAACATTTGGCTAGTTAAGACTCTTGGAAAACTAATGAATATTAAAATAGTTGATGAGGATAATGATATCCCTTTCTGGGGTCCAACATCTAATAGTAAATTTTCTATGACATCTGGTTATCATTTGATTCATCATGATTACACTGATCCATATTCGGTTGATCAATCTATTTGGTGGAAATTACCTGTTTACTCAAAAGTGAAGTTATTTATGTGGAAAATTTTATCCCATGGTCTTCCTACTGGGAAGCTTATGCATGATAGAATCAATAGCCCTATTGATTGTTGTTTCCTTTGTGGATCTCATGTTGATTCGTCTAACCACATTTTCACTAAATGTGATTACAGCAAAGCTCTATGGTTTGCTGCATTTGGGGGATATCTTGAGTCGGTTAATAATAATTGTTGTGCTTGGTTTTCTGATGTGATATCTTCTTGGTCTAGGTCGTCATTTAAGCTTTTTCATGCCCCAGTTGTGATTGCTAATTTCTGTTGGGTTGTATGGAAATGTAGGAATAACTATGATTTTAGAGGGTCTAAACCTAATGTTAATTTGATGCTTCGTGGTTGCAGACTATTCAATCTGAAGCAGCTACTATCATGCCCTCCTATTTGGATGTGAAGCAGAAATATGAGGTTTGGATTTCTTGGTTAGCTCCCCCCTTTGGCAAATTAAAGATCAACTTTGACGGTGCGTGTAGAGGGAATCCTGGAGCTTCCTCTACTGCTGCTATTATTAGAAATCATGACGAACAGTTTGATGATGTTGCTGCAGCTGATGTTGGTTTTGGTTCTTCTGTTATGGCTGAAGCAGATGCTGCGCTTCAAGGGCTTCTGTTGGCTAGATGGCTCAACTGTAAGGATATCATTATTGAAGGAGACTCTCTCTTGGTCATTAATCTTATGAAGAAAAGTTACTCCAACACCCCCTGGTCTATCAAGCCTATCATGAATATAATTTTTGCTTCCTTGGTTTTTTTTGCATTCGGTTGACTTCATTCATTCGTTTAGGGAAGGCAATTCTGTTGCCGATGCTTTGGCTAACTCGGTATTCGAGCATGGGTCTTGTTGTTGATTTATTTCTCCGCCTGTCTTTTTTGTTAATATGCTACAGGAGGACGTCTGTAACTTCGCCGTTCTAGATTAATATTTCTTTTTAGCAAAAAAAAGTAGAAGCCGACTATATCCATTTTCTTAACACCAAAAATCTGCCACACGCTCCTTCATATCATTCTATCTCACTATTTAAAATTTTAAATGCAACTAATTAGCACTTCAGTATGATTGAAACCAATTCCCATAATACAAAAGACCAATTCCCTATTTTTAACACACATTAAATCCTTGCATTAATAAACTTAACCTTATAGACCTTAATTAACAATTGCAAGATAGAAATTTTACATGTCAACTTCAGTAATATCGTATGTTGACAAAAGGCCTTTCTAGTTTTTGCATCAGTTATAAGATTTTTTCTCAAAAGAATGGATATCGTACAGGAATCCCTTTTCTTCTTCTATGGTGCCCTCCATTACAACATGATGAGGTACATGTTGAAAAGCTTGATGATCTTGTTGGGCTTCTACTGCCATTTCATTATCTTCGCCATCATTTTCATGTTGGACTCCGGAGCATGAATCTGGGACCGAAGTTCATGAACACAAGGATTAAGAAACAAAGATCCAACAGACTTGAGTGATTAAAAACGAAACCTTAAACAAGTGCCACATGAGAGAATAAAATATTAATAGTCCTATTTGGATTTTCAAAATGAATAAAATCAATTCATTTTGAAAAAACAAATAGGACTATCAGTATGGGTATTAAGTCTCAAATGGAAGTGGTTAACATGCTTATTCATTTTGAAAAACCGAACAGGATTATCAGTATCGGTTTTAATAAAACCCGCATGTCCGTTGTTTACTGTTTGCATGCGATAAGGATCAAAGCGGCTGAAAATCACCAATCATTTTGGGAAAAAATAGATTAATTTAAATTACTTAAATTACCTTGCAAAGTATAGAGCAGTCGGGAGCATTATGTGGGAGGGAGCAGAAGGGTAGCTTGCAGTGATCCTTATTCCTAGAAGCCACTGTGCTTAGATTGTTTCTAGAAAGGGAGGGTTATTCCTGGAAGCCTCAAGCTTAGCCACTAAGCTTGACCACTGTGGAGGTACATGTTCAAAGGATTGATGATCTTCTTGGCTATCATATATGACTGGTAATGTATTATAAGTTTACTCCAACATCCCAAAAATAAGATTGAAACAATAAAGGGGATGAAACCGTCAGAACTTTTATCGGAGAGAGAGATACAGGGAATAAGAGAGGAGGGATAATTTATACTCCCTCCGTTCCAAAATACTATGTACATTTGAGAAAATTCTTATTTTTATTGGGCCATGAAAACTACAAGAAAATCACATGTCTCCTTCTCCTTGATATCCTGTCCAACTCGTATGCTCGTTCATGAACAAAGTTCTAGTCAATCTTTCCAAGTGTCTTTCAATTTTGGAAAGAGGAAGTCACTTAATTTGGTAAAATGTATACAATATTTTGGAATAATAATATTTTCAAATGTACATAGTATTTTGGAACGAGGGAGTAGTACATAACTGGAATGCGGGAGGGGAGTGGTGGCCTTTATATGAATCACCTACTTATTTAGCCTCACTCTCCAGCACGGCTAGATATATGTCGGATACGTGGTGGATACGTTTTCGACACGAATTCAGTTTTTTTTTCATTATGTTCCCACCTAAAATAATGATATTATGACTTTTTTAAATACTTTATTTGAGAATTTGAGCTTTTTGTAAAGAGCACTATAATCATTTTGCCTCATATTCAAAATAACTCAATATTTTTGGGTGAGTTATTGAAGATGGTTGGCTTTTGATTGACTTTTACAGTAGATTTTCGCTTAAATATCTTGTTCATTCATCTCTTGTGATTATTTCTTGCATAAAAATTATGAATAAAAAATTATTTTTCAATCACAAGTTTGTAGTTTCATCATTTACAAGATTTGAAGGAAAAAATATGATGCTACAATACCCAAAAATATATTTAAAAATTATATAACTAATATTTTATTAGTTGTGTCGTATCCTACTTTTTAGAAAAATGCCATGTCCCCATGTCCGTATCATGTCACCGCATCTGTATCCGTGTTTCGAGCACTGGACATGCAATATGTGGACACATTTTTAGGCAACTTGTCTAAAAGAAAAAACTGTTTTGTTGTTGGAAATATAACTCCATGCAAAATTAATAGGATTTCCCACATCACAGATTTTATGAGACGAACTTTTGCACTCACTTATTACTTGAAAGTTCCCCTTCATTCTGGTCATTTCAAAACAAGACTATTTGATTCCCTCTTATTTTTGTGAAAAAGAAAATTGCAGGATGGCAGGGCAAGCTTCTCAATATGGATGGCAGGCTGACACTTCTCCAAAGTGTATTGACAAGCATTCCTATCTATCTATTTTCTGCTCTTAGCCCGCCTGTTAGTATCATCCAGAAGTTGGAATCTTTATTTGACAATTTCCTTTGGGGTAATAGTGATTATGGTACAAGGAAGCATAAAATCGCTTATTCTCATTTGTGTAGACGTGTTATTGAAGGTGGTTTGGGAATTAGGCGGTTAAAAGACTTCATTGCTGCCCTTAATTGCAGGCTCGTTTGGAAGCTTCTTCAAAATGACACCCCATGGGATACTTCCATGAACCAAAAATAAGTTATGCAAAATTCTAACTTGGAGCCCCGGCGTAAATCTGGCTACAGCCGCATTTGGAAAAGAATTCTCTCTCATAAGGAGGTTGTTCTTCAAAATTTTTTTAAGGTCTCTTCTGGTTGGATTTGGAAGCCTAATTCAAATGGCCTTTTCTCTGTTAAATCATCTTGGAATACTATTAGAAGTCATCATCCTTCTAATGATATTTTTAAGCTTACATGGCATTCGTTGGTTCCTCGCAAAGTTTCAGTTTTCATAATGCAAGCTTGGTATGGTCGTACACCAGTGGAGAAAAACATCCATTGTACAGGTATATCTTTAGCTTCCATTTGTTCTTGTTGTGGGCTTAATCATTGTGAAACCATGTAGCATCTATTTTATTCACAATGACATTGCGTTGGCTATTTGGTTTTATTTTGCTGATTTCTATGAACTTCATGCATCGTCACTAAGCAATTTGAAACTGTGGGTTAGAGAATGTGCGAGTATAAAGGCTCGAAATGCTATTGTGAACTCGTTGATGCGATTAACACGATATCTCATATGCCGGTTCATTTGGACAGCTAGATGTGCCCCTAAATTTGATAATAGGCCTATGTCTTATCCCTCTATTCTCTGGAGCAAATGTGATCGAGTTAGGCTCATTGCTCTTTCTGCGAGACCTATGAAACCCCACAATGTAGCTGAGATGAAAACTGCTGAACTTCTCAACCTTCAAATTCCATCTTTTTCGTCCCCAAAAAATCATTAAGGTTTCTTGGTTAAAACCTCGAGCTAGCTCTTGGAAACTTAATGTTGATGGAGCTAATCCAGGTTTGTCTGGAGGTGGTGGAGTTATTCGAGACAGTTCTGGGAACAGGGTTCTTTGTTTTCATCACTTTTATGGTATATCAGCGAATATGATGGCGGAAGCTAAAGCTATGATTAAAGGAATACGGTATATATATGGTGTCACTCAAGTTTCTCCCTCTTCATGTTGAATCAGATTCTTTATTACTGATGTCCATGGTCACTAAGAACTTTTGCATCCCTTCGCCCCTTCGTCACATTGGGGAAGAAATACATAAGGGTGCATTTGGGAACATATATTTGGATTTTCCTAAATGATATAAGAATGCTTGGATTTTTAAATTACTGAAGATTAGGATTCATATTCCTATATTCACTGTTTGACAATGGTTGGGATTTAATTGTGGATTCATAAATTTGTGTGGATTGTTAAATTTCTTAATTGGGAACTTATATTGGAGAAACTTCAAATTTAGATTTGAATTTGAACTTTTACTCTTATGTAAAGCTCTCATTAGTCCCATGAAAGGCTCCTTGTTGGGTTTTAATCCCCGTTCCTTCATTTCACCCATTAGTAGTTACCCCGCCTAACCAGATTTCTGGCCGATCCCTGGCATGTTCTGCAGTTGCTCCAACAGCAAACCGAAAAACCTCTTTTATTAGAGTTTTTTTGTTTGGCTAGCATGGGCTCTTGAAAAGAAAATTTTCACAGATCTGTATTGATTAGCCATTGGTTTAGAAAAAGTGCAGAGCAGCTGATCAATTCATGATGCTATCAAGTATACAGTTCTTGAGGAGGCTATTCACATTGGCATTCAATAATAAAGAGTGTGACTAACTTCTGTAAATGCATTCAAATTGGCCAAAAGTCAAACATAATACCATTTCCAACAACTAAAATTCCATTCACTAAACAATCAGCCTTCTACACTGAATAATCCCCCCTTACAAAAAATCTCTCTAATTCTCAATTTCCTTACAAACATTTTGCAACAGTACCCAAGTAGGCATCCAACTATATAGCACCAACAACTTGAGTTATTTCAACAATGAAAAGGAGATATCAAAATTTATAACAGTTCACAAGTGTTTAAAACTCCAAACACCTCATTGGACAATAATCTTCTACACCAATGAACCTTCCCTTAAAACAATTCCACGAATACCATTTTCTTTATATCATCTCAAGTGAATCCACTTTGATGAATAATGTCGACTACAGTAGCATAATCTTGCTTCAACGACTTCATTTTGTGCTTGACATGCTTTGATGTAAGAGATATGTCAAATTCCTTATTCAAATTATCCACACAAGCTTGGTAAGCTTGTGGCTTCCATCCATTGTATCCTCTCATCCCCTAATTAGTTTGATCATGAAGTTGCGATATCCAATAGTTAACTATCTATTTTAACTATCTTGTATAGTCACGTGTTGTAATTTCAGTAGATTGAATTGAATTTGCTTTCTTCGCCATCCTTACTTAATACAAAAGCACTGCAACATTAAACCTGCTGAAGCTTATAAATTTTAAAAGACAATGATATATAGAAGCTAATCATATTTTTTTCTTAAAACTAAACGAGCAACTTTTCTGACTTAGACAATAATAAAAACAGATAATATGCGAAAAAAGTTGAGGAAAAAAATTAAAGAAAAAACAAAGGCTACAACTAGACATTAAAAAGATTAAATTTACAAAGGATTTGACATATACAATAGAGGATTAACATCGTCAACTACATGGGACTTTAATTTAACTTAAATGTCAACTACATTGTCTATCATATGATCAATACAATAAAATAATAACAATCAAACATATGTATTGCAACCTATTAATTACATGAAAAGCAACCAAATCATGTGAACACACTAATATGCAGATAAAATTTACCTAAATTGATAAAAATAAATTTATATGAACTGAAGAACATATTATTAGAGGACCATGATACACACTATAGGCCATTTTTTTTTATCAAAAGACAAACATATAACGAATGACAAAATGTAGGGATATAATTGGGATTTTTAACAACATTATTAGTACTCAAAATATGATAATAAACTTGTAGTTAATAAACGATCTTAGTGCAGATTTACTAGTCTATAGCTAGAAAATAACAACTGCAATATGAAGGTCCCTGTTTTTGGTTGGTAAGATAGAGCAAATGATACAAAAGTAGTCAGCCAAATGCCTTTTTCCTCATAACAGCCGAGCACTCTAAAAATACTAGGCTACATAATGGCATACAAGTGTTCTGCAACTACTATGGACTTTGCTATGAAAAAAAATAGATCAAATAATGACATTTCTGCAAATAGATCACAGACCACACAGATACTGTCACGGCCCGGGTTTTTAAAACCATTTTTAAATCAGAGTCGTAGCGGAAAACCAGAGGATTATTCCTCAATGCGATAAATCATGAGCTAAAAAATTTTCGACTAAGCATCTAGGTCGTGATAACTGGGTTTCACAAATATTGATACAAAACCATATATACATATAGTACTACAAGATGTAAAGTCGATTAAACCAACGCAAGTCCTCTAAGTGCAAGTCTGTCATCCATCTCAAAATAAACTAGAAATAGTTGGCGCTCACGCCTTACAGCAGAGTCTAGAGCAAACCCGTAGCAGGATATATGCTCAGCAATCTGAACGTCCTCACCGCCTAGCTCCCAAGTGCACGTGAAGTCAATCCTCCAGAGCAGCACCTACATCACATAAGGATGCTGAGTATAAAAAAACTTAGTGGGATACCATAACACAGTCATCAACATATCAATCAACAAGTCAATAGTTGCATTAACATCTTATGCAGCCTATTACAGAGTTCCACTTGAATCTTTTATTAATCTTTCAAGCAAGTCTTTTATTGCTTCCCAAGTTCAAGTTCAATAATTAAGTCTTTGTCCCATAGACAGACTCACTGAATGTCATACCTACATGACAGACAGCACGAAAACACCGTGACTATCACTCCGGTTAATACCGGTAATCACGGCATGCCCTAAATCCCTCAAGGGTGACTCTTTCGCCCATTCCTTACCTTAAAAGGTATGACCGTCGGAAGGGTCTGGCTCCACATCAGCTCCTAGACTTGATGTGGGTCAGAAAATGCAGCCTTCTAGGATGTTAACGTCTCCAATGTGCACAGTAAACCACCTAGCAACCAAGGCTCAGGATGTGTACAGAGCTTCCACCGGTCGGAAGATGCAAAAGCTCTCTCTAAAATTCATAGAGAAGAGGTAACAGCTTAAGCCTGGCCAATAGAATATGTAATGCTCTCTCTAAAATCCATAGAAAGATGCAAACATGGGCCAAAATAACATGTAAATACTCTCTCTAAAATCCATAGAAAGATATAACAGCTTAAGCCTGACCAATAGAAGTTGGTCCTTATTAGGTACCAAGACACAGAGCTTCCACCAGTCGGAAGATGTGAATGCTATCTAAAATCCATAGAGAGATACAGATGGCAGAGCTTCCACCAGTCAGAAGATGCAACACCACCCCAATCTATACCTTGTGATCCTTAACAAGTATCACGGTATTACTAGTATGAACCCTTTTTAGAGTTATAACATACCATTCACAACTGTTGGCTTAATAGCTCAACAGATAGCCTGACCTTTGGCTTAATAGTCATTCGGTCGCTTGATCGGAAGTCACTCATACTCACACACTGACTCTCAATCCTAAGGGCATTTTAGTCTTTATTTTGATTAGGTTCTTCCCAACCCTCAATCTCAGCCCTCAAGTCATCATTTTATTATCTTTCATAAAATGATTAAGTTTCTAAACCATCTAGGTTTATTAGTCAAGTTTTTCTTATCATTTAAGTCCTCAGCTATCAGTCAGCATAACATAAGGGACTAATGCCCTTAATACAGTAACATCACACACATACCAATAACACACAAATTAAGGCTTGAAATTATTTATTAAACAGCCCAAAATCAATAACAAAAGCTTATGTAACTCACTGGCTCTGTATGTACCATACTACATTCAATTACACAGACAGTCAGGCTTCACCGTCAGTTGTGGCCAGTTTTAACTGTCGGTTGAGGTCCACCGGCAGTTCAAAATCTAAACCGGGTTCATTATTGAACCGGGTTCGGTCTGAAGGTGGATCGGGTTAGTCTAATTATGAACCAGGTTCAATTTATATCTGGACCGAACCGGGTTCGGTATGCCTGAACCGGCCTATTTGTTGGACCGGTTCGGTCTAGTAATAGACCGGTCCGGCCTGGTTTATATTTGAACCAGACCAGTCGTCATCCTCAGGAAGATGACCAGTCTGGTCATCTGAGTGGCGGCCGCCACGACGGCCGCCGTCGTGCTGCCACCGGCCAGCCGACACACTCTCCTCATCTCCGCTATCTGGCGGCTTAAGCGACGATGGCCCTTGTCGTCAAAGCTCGCCGTCGAATCCCATTTTCCACCTCATCGCCTCGACCCAAATGATGGCAAAGGTGGTGCCTTTCGGCCGCCACCTCCCTTTTCCCCTGTCGTTGTAGCATCGCCCGTCGTCTCGCACCACAACTTAGCCAGCACCGGCACAACCTCCTCCACCGGCGCCGTCAGCGCCCCATTGGCGAGAGGAAAGAGAAAGGAAAATAAAACTTGAAGACATAGTTATGGGATCCTACCTCGTGTGCCGTCGATGACGATCCGCCGCTTGTCGGAGGTCGTCATGGTCACCGGAGTTGCCGTCGTCCAACGTCGATCGAGATAGCCGAAGGTCACCAGAGGGTTGCCGGAAATCACCTCCCAAAAACAAAGCGTTGTCTTACTGTGCTCTTCTCCTCAGTCGAAAGGTTCTGGCTTGAAAGAAAATCCCCTCAGCCAGCTGCTGCAACTGGTGTACACTGGACAACACAGGCAACCACCTGCTGGCCACTATAGAGCGTCTGGCAACTGAAGCAGCCCATCCGTCGTGAAGAACTTCCCCCTCCCTACACCTGGCTGGTCTAAATGGCCAGATGTTACAGATACACCACCAACTAATTTTTTCAAACAAAAAAAAACTTGACTACCATGTGGAAGTCCCGAGTTTGCACAGAATAAAAAATCTTTACCAAAATCCTGTGATGAAAGCCATAAATCTATCATCAAAACAAACAAGAAAATCGATCTGGAATATAATAGAGAGGAGGAAGTGGAGGAGATCGAACAAAAGAAGGAGCTAGGCAAGGCTAGGGAGAGCGGAGACCAGCCAGTCCAAGCAGATCTTGCCTCTGGCACTGGAGGGTTTGCCAGACAGATATCAAAACGTGAAGAGAGAGAGAGAGAGAGAGAGTTATGGAGAGAAGCAGCGGCAGAGGTGATGGGAGAGTTGGCGAGGTAGGCGGAGGGCGGGCAGTAACAGGCCGTGGCTTTCTTCCATATGTTGAGCACAAATCGCCAAGCTAGAGAGAGAGAGAGAGAGACTCGAGGGTGGGGGATTCATTGCGAACGAGGGTGGAATAGAGGGGACGATTGTCAGAGGCCAGAGGAAAGGACGACCAGGGTAGGGAAGGAGATGTAGGAACCAATTTGGGGAAAACAGTCTCTTGACTCCCCCCATTGCCTGAGCCCGAGCCCTAAATTTTTAAATGATGTTTCCTCCACGTATTTTAGAAATCCACACCCTCACGTTTAAAATGGAAATTCCTGAATTTCTGTGGATTTTGGTGGAAATCCAAATTCCCTCCCGTTAAAAAAATCCAAACGGTGAATTTCGATTTTGCCCCTCAAAATCCAAATCCCCAAAATCAAATCCCTGTTCCCAAACACACCCTAAGATCGTTGTCATTTACCACATTACTTTCTCTAGGAAAATACTATGGCTGACTTTTTGGCAAATTGCTCATGCTTTCTTAAAAGCTCTAGACTCTTTTTTCATCTTCCTGGCGATCCAACATACTTGCTTGGATAAGTGTTAGACATTGATGGTTCTATTTGTTTTCTTTGCTTATGTGGTTTTCTATTTTGTACCCCCTAATTTTAATTTTGACTACTTAATAAACAGGTAGGGGTCCGCCTAACCCCCCCATCCCACCGGTGGTTTTTGGAATAAGCTCTAGAATCCCTTTGCATTTTGTGAATGGCTTTACAATTTTAAAACAAATAGAAATAGAAGTAACAGATAACAAGAAAGAGAGTGGAATTTTATCAACGTTAATGGAGGAAATATGTCTCAACGAGGGGAGTATCATAAACAGTACACCTTAATTTTATAAGCTATATATGGGTACAGCTGTACGGGACACGACTTTTATTACCTCTTAATAATCTGGTCGATTAAGGGGCTGTTTGGTTCATGAATTTGCTGCCAAATTCAGCCTCAATTTTGAGATAACTAACTGAATCCTGAATCCTGTTTGGTTCATGGGATGAATTTAAAATTTAGCCTCAAAGAAGATTCTCCTCCAATCCAGGCTTAATTTGTGAATCTTCTCACGAAAGGAGATTCATCAAATTAAGATTGAATTATGAATTTTCATTTTAGCAACCAAACAACATTGTTATTTTGCACCAATTCATCCTGAATAAATTTTCTCTTAATTATTAAGCTTCAAATTCATTAACCAAACAACCCCTAAATATTAAGTTTCTTGGACCATTATAATGTTACTGAAACAAATTCCATAGATTCTACATGCATAATTAATCATTGCGACAATAAAAATTCTATCTTAGTTGATTTTAACAATTTGAAAATTAATTTCAAAAGATTAACTTGAATTTCCTTGTTACATTGACAAAGGGTAAATTTTGAGATTGAGAAATTGTATTGGGACCCCTTTTTTCTTCTTCGTCGATGGGTACCATCCGATGCAATCTGAGAGGATACTTCATAGGTTTGATAATCTTGCTGATCTTCTACTTCCGCATCAGTGCTGTCGCTATCATCCGCGACTGGTTCTCCAATATTAATGCCTTCGCGATGAATGCCATCAATCTGTACCCAAACTTCATATTTAGATTACACATGGACTAAGAAAAAAACCCATGAACTCACCTCTAGAGTTGCCAAAAAAGAATTGTTAGAAAAGAGTTTGCAGTGAATGAAACATCACCATGCAACGTACAGAGCAGTAGTGATCAACATCGCTCTTTCGCACCTGGATAGCACCAGGACCCTTGGGCTCGAGTGATCGAGAGCATACTTAGCAGCGGTAGTTACAATTAACTCCCGGTTTGTTTGGTTTCTCTTTGAGATAGACTGTATGAGCATTGTTTACCCTAAAGGGACAGATGTTTGATACATCAATTTTATCTTGCACTTGGTTAACCCGAAGTGATGCAGCATGCGACGCACTGAAAATCTGCGGACAACAATCACGATCATGATGGTTTAGAATATAGTTCAGTAATCATACTCAAATGACTGGGCATGGGATGCTCCCTTGGATTTAAATCAATGGCGCACGTTAAACCGGGGGGGGGGTGTTAATTTGATTGACCAAATTAATTTGATGTACATGCCAAGGCGTGTGAGCCAGGGGAAATTATTGGGTGTCTCTGGCATACTACTCCAAAGCGCCAAGGAGCCATCAATGTCCAGGAGTGGCGTGATCAGGCCATTGTACCCAATAATTTCTCGTGAGCAAGGGTGCGTGTTAAATTCTTCCTATTAAAATCAGTGTTTAAAAACTCAAGACTCGGACTCGACTCGGAAGCTCATGGAGTGGAGTCAACTCGAAGTTTCAGTGGAGTCAAAATGGAGTCATGTAGCTAAATTTTTTAAATCATGTATAATTCAAAGCAGTTAGTTTTGTAGATCAAGTTTTTATTTAGTGATCGGATTCTCTTTAATTCTTGATATGAACATTCTGGTAACTCCATGTAAGTTATTGGTTGATGGAAAGATTGCATAGCACCACTTCTTTAAACCAATATTGGCCTCTATTATATTTCGAAAACTTTGGCGGTATGAGCTAAATTGGTGGCATGCTTATTTTATTTGGTCAAATAATCTCAGCATTCATACTACAATTATGTAGTAAATTATTTCTTTAATATTTATATTTGCTAAGGAATAGAATAGGATATGAATATTTGAAAATCCGTCGTTTCGGTGCAATTGGGGTGTGGTTATTATCGATGGATTTAGCGTCGGAATTTGTCCGTCGCAATAACAATAATAACCACTGAAAGCGCTTCAGCGACGGAATTTTTCGTCGCTAAAGGTAAATTTTGACTCGAGTTAACGAGACTGGGCGAGTCAACTCGCCGAGTCAATTGAATCTCATCCCGAGTCATGCTGATTGGAGTCTGTAGGCGAGTTTGACTCGGTTAGCTACCGAGCCGAGTTGACTCGCCGAGTTTTTAGAGTCAAAATCCGAATTTTAAAAGTATGATTAAAATGGTGTGCTTTTTTTTGCTAAAAATGATTTTTATTAGTCATGCAAAACAACACAATGCTTTTAAAAAAATTGCGAATAACACAAAATACATCACCTGAATGACTTCATGACCCTATTCCTATGAGGTGGAAGGCAACGAAAGCAGAGAGGCCCCAAGCAATTCCGGCAGAAGAACCTGAGCTGGCTGTAGTGGAATTTGCATAACTTGTAGAAGTTTTCGCTCACTTCGACCATCTGAACCACCCAATCTTCATCCACGCTGCTGATAGCCATTCTCGTTCTCTTCTATTCTTCTCTTTCTTAGTTGCAATGACGAAAGAGAGAAAGGAAGAAATGCTGATTGTAGGAGGATGGAAAGAACTACGAACTTGTATATATAAGAGAGGGGATCTGTAGTTTCCAAACTCTAGTAGGATCAGTAGTTTCTTTCTTTCCTTTTTTCGTTGGAACGATGATAGAATAGTTCTGAAAGTGGAAACATCTTCTTTGAAACGGTGAGTTCTGAAAGAGGCAACAGTGAGATGCAGTGATCACTTTGTGCACATAATTTTGGCAACAGTGTTTCCGATGTTATTTTTGTTACTCTTGCTGTGCATATTATTTTTCCTCACGTTTAGTCTTTACTATTTTTTTATGGGTAAATAATATCATTAAAGCACCAGGGAGCAATGATACAAGCGCTAATTATAGCCTCAATATAAGAAAGAAACTAACAAAACAAAGAACTAGACACAGAAGGGAGTCTCAATTCCAGAAGCAAGATAAAAAATTACAACGAGTTAGAATAAACATAGGAGAAGACCAAACTACATGTTCCATCAATGTGGCACGTGGGCCACAAAATATCTTACATATTTGGTGATCTTCGAAGATGCACTTGTGATGTAAATTTTAATATAATACTCGCAAGCGCACGAATCTATAGCAGAATAGTGGCTACGAGGTCGATCCCTCAGAGACCTAGTAAGATATTCAACCTAATTCTAGAGTATGTAGCAAGTAGTAATGAAATGTAAAGTTCTAATTTTTATTTTCTTTTTAAGCAATCAATTGTTCAACTAAACTAAAAACATAGAAATTAACTAAACAAAAGATAAAATAATAAAAAGCCTGTTTGCTGCTTTCCGTCCGTCTGTAATCCCGTCCTTCTTTTCTCTTTCCTCCACCTTCTGCAACAGTCTCTCGACTGCACGCCTCAACCGTTCTGATCTTTCTCTCGAATAGAACAGAATAGTCCCCAATTCCAGCCTAATCCTCGCCAATTATATCCCTCAACAATTCAGTCCTTCTCAGCCAGGTCCTTTGTTTTCTCAAACCAGCAATCCTCTCTCTCGAGCAGCAGTTCTGGTTTGCTTCTTCTCTTCCTCGACAAATCCAGACTCCACCTACACAGCCAGCCTCTCTCTCGAGCAGCCCAGCCGTCCCCCGTCTGCACAGCACAACACAGAACCACCGGAACAGTTCTCCTCCTCCACCTTCAGCACAGCCAGCAAAAAAAACGAGTCCCCTTTCTCAGACAGAACAGCCGACAGCCCAACACAGAACCAGTACCTCCCTTCTCCGACCTCTACAGCCGGCCGGCGATCCTTCCTCCTGCCCAGCCGTCCACCCTCTTCCACAGACAAACCGCCAGAACCTTCCCCAAGCAGACTATCCCTTTCTATCACGGGCGAAACTTCTGCGATGTTGCTGCAAGGAATTCCGGCCTCCCAAAACCAACCACAGCCGCCTCTGTTTTCTTCTCTGACGCGCCGCACAGTGCACCGCCGGCCAATTCTTCCTCCTGCAAAACTTTTTTTTTCTCGAGCAGAGCCTCCGGTGCTCTGTTTCCTTTTTTTTCCAGGCGCCCGAGCCATCGGGCTCGGGTTGCTTTTGATTTTTCTTTTTTTTTTATTTTCCGACCAAACCGGGCCAGCGGCTAAACCAGTTCTTTTTTTTTCTTTTCTTGGGTTAAAACCCGTCGTACCAACCACGTCCGTCGGATCTTCGATCTCTTCACACGAGCTGATTGACGCGTATTTGTGAATCTGAAACCTGGAGCTCTAAAACCTGTATGAATAAAATTAAAATGTAATTAGACGCTTAATAAAATATAAATCTTATTAAATCAATTAATGCATCTAAATAACTCAATTAAGCGTGTTTATTCATTAAACTCCTAATTATTCACTTAACACAGATAAACATTAATTATCCTTTTTCTAACTAAAAATATGACTAACAAATAGGTAGAAAGGCATATAAAAATGTGTATATTTTGCATATATCAAATACCCCCAAACCTACATTTTGCTAGTCCTCGAGCAAAACAAAACAAAACAAAATAAAGCAAAGAAATCTAACTAATCCACTTTCGCAGGAAATCGCGATTGAATTTAGCGCATGCAACAAGCCTTTTAAACCCCCAGGTGTCCCTAGCTGGACGAGTGAAGTCTCGTGAGGGTTTGCAGCCATGCTACCCACAAACATGTATTTATGAAGTCAACCTATTTAATCTAAGTGTAAAAAGAAATAGAAAATCACTACAAAACAAACAATCCTAATATCCCTTCGAATGCAAACTGCAATGTTTAAGAAAATCAACCACATGTACTTGGATTTATAATCAACTGGAATATAGAAGCCCTCAAGTAAGTGGTTTTATTCTACACCTTCATCTTGGAAGTTTCTGCTCAATATGATATAGCATGATACTTTATATAGTAAAAGTGAAGAACATTGTAGCAATACATTCTGAATCTCTGTTTTATACAGATCCAGTGTGACCCATTAACCAAAGAACATCAGAATCAACACAGTCGTCGTAATCTTTAGGTTCATGATAGCACAGATCTGCGCGCCTCCTTCGGGTCCAACATTCTAGATTTGAGAGGATAATACACCATAGACTTTTTTTTTTGTTCTTTTTCTTTTTTCTGTTTTTTTCTTTCCGCTAGGACTGTGTAAGGCCTGACTTCAAGATGCTTAGGTTTAGCAATGACTCAGGCCAATGACTCCCAGCCAGTTGGCTTAGGGCATTAAGTTTTAAGTAGACCGCTTCGGGCCCGAGCATCAGCCTAAGTTAATCCTATAAAGTCAAGCAGCCCCTTTTCTTTCATTTTGTTTTCATTTTTTTTTCCGCATTTTCATTTTCAGCACATATTTTCAAGCACATCTTTATTTTGTCCAGGCTGTATTATACTCTCAACCTATTTCCGGTTCCAATCCCTTGCCATAGCCAAGTAAATGGTCTATCATGATCTTTTAAGCTCAACAGACAACCACATATCATCCAATGACTCTGACTAAAGATATCCCACTGTAAATTAGCATTCAACAAATCTTTAGACTGTATTACTTTATGTAACTAGTGTGTGTAAGTGAGTTTTATTAGCTCAAGCACATGTTCCAAGAAGACTGTAACAGAAAGATATGCTCAGTTAAGTTCTCTATCCTCCAGTATACTTACTCACACTTCCAATGCACATTAATCTCTTAAAAATTGAAGTATGCATCATAAAGGGATAAACTATCAAAATATGGAAAAAGAAAATACACCCCCAAACCTAGATTGTAGCATCCCCACACATGTATCAACAAACTAAATATTAAACAAATAAAAAAACTAGCAAAAACCAAAAATTTGGGTTGCCTCCCAAGAGCGCTAAGTTTTACGTCTTCAGCCAGACGTAACCAAAAATCATGTAGGAGCATTAGGTTCATCCAAATCGAGAACAATCTCATCTCTTTCAGTAAAACCCTCTAAATATGGTTTCAATCTTTGCCCATTAACTGTGAAAATAGTTCCATCTTTAGGGTTTTGAATGTCAACCGCTCCATGGGAAAAAACTTTGTGCACAATGAAAGGTCCAGACCATCGGGAACGGAGCTTTTCTGGGAAGAGATGTAACCTGGAGTTATAAAGCAAAACTTTTTGACCGGGCTCTAATGACTTCCTCAATATTGACTGATCATGAAAAACTTTGGTCCTCGCTTTGTAAATCTTCGCATTCTCATAAGCCTCATTACGAATTTCGTCTAATTCATTGAGTTGCAGTTTGCGAAGTGTTCCAGCCTTGTCCATATCAAAGTTAAAAGTTTTGATGGCCTAATAAGCACGATGTTCTAATTCCACAGGTAAATGACAAGGTTTTCCAAATACAAGTCTATAGGGAGACATTCCAATTGGTGTCTTAAATGCAGTACGGTAAGCCCACAATGCATCATTTAATCTGTCAGACCAATCCTTTCGGTCGGGACGAACCGTTTTCTCAAGAATGCGTTTAATTTCCCTATTTGAAACTTCTACTTGGCCACAAGTCTGGGATGATATGGAGTTGCAATTTTATGAGTAATGGAGTACTTTTTCAGAAGTGATTCAAAAGCTTTCTTGCAAAAATGTGTACCACCATCACTTATAATTGCACGAGGGGTTCCAAAACGAGAAAATATGTGTTCTTTCAAGAACCGAACCACCACTTTGTGATCATTTGTTTTGTAGGGAATGGCCTCTACCCATTTGGAAACATAATCTACAGCAACGAGGATATAGAGATAACCAAACGATGGAGGAAATGGGCCCATGAAGTCAATACCCCAAACATCAAAAAGTTCAACAATCAGAATGTTAGTAAGGGGCATCATGGACCTATGTGATAGTGTACCCATACGTTGGCATCTGTCACATTTTGTGCAAAACTCATGAGTATCCTTGAATAAAGTAAGCCAATAGAAACCACTCTACAAAATTTTTGCAGCAGTCTTTTTCGCACCGAAATGGCCACCACATGCATGAGCATGGCAAAAAGAAATGATACTATCAACCTCATGCTCCGGCACACATCTCCTAATGATTTGATCTGGGCAATACTTGAACAGGTATGGATCATCCCAGAAAAAATGCTTAACCTCGGCGAAGAATTTGGATTTATCTTGTTTTGTCCAATGTTCAGGAAGTTGAGTTGTGACAAGATAATTAACAATATCAGCATACCAAGGCAATTGAGAGACAACAAAAAGTTGTTCATCAGGGAATGACTCATTCAAAGGTAAGGGTTCCTCAGCAGACTCGTCAATAAGTCTAGACAAGTGATCAGCAACAACATTTTCAGAACCTTTCTTGTCTCTTATCTCAATATCAAATTCTTGAAGTAATAGGACCCAATGAATTAAACGAGGTTTAGTGTCTTTCTTTGAAAGAAGATATTTCAAAGCTGCATGATCTGAAAACACTATGACCTTGGATCCTAAGAGATATGATCGGAACTTGTCTAGAGCAAAAACTACAGCCAACAACTCTTTTTCTGTAGTAGAATAATTGAGTTGAGCATCATTGAGAGTTCTACTTGCATAATAGATGACATGGGGTATCTTATTCACCCGCTGCCCCAAGACAGCTCCAACTGCATAATCAGATGCATCACACATAAGCTCAAAAGGTAAATTCCAGTCCGGTGGTTGGATGATGGGTGCAGATGTGAGAAATTGCTTGAGTTGATCAAACGCTTTAGAGCAATCATCATCAAAGACAAAAGGAGTTTCTTTAGCAAGCAAATTGCACAACGGTCTTGAGATTTTGCTAAAGTCTTTGATGAATCTTCTGTAAAACCCAGCATGACCAAGAAAAGATCGAACCTCCCTTACTGATTTTGGTGGAGGCAGACTTGAAATTAAGTCAACTTTGGCCTTATCAACTGCAATTCCTTTATTAGAAATAACATGCCTTAGAACTATCCCTTGACGAACCATAAAGTGACATTTCTCCCAATTTAGCACAAGATTTGTTTCTTTACACCTTGCCAAGACAAGAGACAAGTGGTGTAGACATTCCTCGAAAGAGGATCCAAACACCGAGAAGTCATCTATGAAAATTTCAAGAAATCGCTCAACCATATCTGAAAATATGCTCATCATGCACCGCTGGAATGTGGCGGGTGCATTACATAACCCAAATGGCATGCGGCGATATGCATATGTTCCAAAAGGACAAGTGAATGTGGTCTTTTCTTGATCCTCTGGAGCAATGGGAATTTGATTGTAGCCTGAATAGCCATCGAAAAAGCAATAGTAGCTATGACCAGCAAGTCTCTCAAGCATCTGATCAATAAATGGCAAAGGAAAGTGATCTTTCCTTGTGACTGAGTTCAATTTTCTGTAGTCAATACAAACTCGCCACCCGGTGGTCATTCGGGTGGGGACTAATTCATTATTATCATTTTTGACTACTGTGATTCGTGACTTCTTAGGAACAACCTGAACTGGGCTGACCCAAGTACTATCTGATATGGGGTAAATGATGCCAACATCTAACAATTTTAGCACCTCGGTTCTAACGACCTCCTTCATATTAGGGTTAAGTCTGCGTTGCATTTCACGGGAAGATTTTGCATGCTCCTCAAGGTAAATGTGATGCATACACAGAGCAGGACTTATACCCTTAATGTCTGCTATTGTCCACCCCAAAGCTGTCTTATGTTCGCGAAGAACATTAAGCAATTTGCCTTCCTGTTCTGAATCAAGGTCTGAAGAGATGATAACAGGCAAGGTATCAGAAGAACCTAAAAACGCATATTTAAGTGTATCTGGTAATGGCTTTAGGTCAAGTTGGGGTGGTTTTTCAATAGATGGGACAAGTTTAGACTCGGGAACTGGAAGAGGTTCCACCCTGGCTGTCCATTTGGTTGGGTCTAATATAGGGGTAGAGGCAAGCAATGCATTGACGTCTCTAATGGACCCTTCGATGTCAAAGTCTAAGCCAAAATGAGATAAACATGTCTGGAGGGGATCATCATTTAAAACAGTTTGCAGAGATTCTTCTACTAAACTTTCAATCATATTCACTGCAAAAGAATCATTCGTCTCTGGGGGTTGTTGTCTAACATTAAAGACATTGAGTTTGACCTTTAAATTGCCAAAAGACAACTTCATAACCCCATTTCTACAATTTATTATGGCATTGGATGTGGCTAAGAATGGCCTTCCCAAAATCACAGGAATCTGACTACCAGGATTCTGCACAGGTTGGGTATCTAAGACAATAAAGTCTACTGGGAAGTAAAATTTATCCACCTGAACCAGAACATCCTCAATAACACCGCATGGGACTTTAACTGATCTGTATGCAAGTTGCAGTGTTATGGTAGTCGGTTTCAACTCTCCTAATCCAAGTTGCTCATAAACAGAGAATGGTAGCAAATTTACACTAGCTCCTAAGTCCAACAATGCCCTCTCCACATTATGGTCTCCTATAACGCATGAAATTGTGGGACATCCTGGATCTCTAAACTTAGGAGGAGTGTTATGCTTAAGAATTGAGCTAACTTGTTCAGTGAGAAACACTTTCTTGGGTGCATTCAATTTTCTTTTCTGGGTGCACATGTCTTTTAAGAATCTTGCATAAGCGGGAACTTGCTTAATAGCATCGAGCAATGGAATATTGATTTGCACTTTCTTAAAAATTTCCATTGTCTCATCAAGTTTGTTCCCTTGAGATGTTTTTGCAAGTCTTTGAGGAAACGGTGCCTTGGGTATATAGGGTGGCATATGGCTAGACTCAGGACACGAAGAAGCTTCTAGGCTCTTCTTCGATGTATTAGGACTCACGTCTGGTCTAGTGGTGCTCTCTTGGTTCTCACCCTTTCTAGCGATTGTTTCTATGGCAGTTTTAGGTGGTTCAACATTATTGTCAATTTGTTTTCCACTCCTAAGTGTAGTTATGGCTTTAACTTGCGCTGGAGGTTGGTCTTGACAAGAATTAGATCCCACTTCAAATTGTCCTTTGGGATTTGCTACAGGTTGACTAGGGAACCTACCTTTTTCCCTCTCATTTAATGCAGAAGCCAATTGACCCATTTGAAGTTCTAGCTTCGCAATTGCTTGCGAGTTGGCATGTAAAGAATGTTGGGTATCTTTTTGAAATTGTAGAGAGCTTTGCATGAACAAATTCAAAGTATCCTCAAGAGATGGTTTCTTGGGTTGTGTAGGGAATGTTTGAACTTGTTGAGGGTAAGATTGATTGGGAGGGTACCCTGGTGGTCCTCCTTGATGCGGTCCTTTGGACCATGAAAAATTGGGATGCCTTGCCCAACCTGGGTTATAAGTGTCCGAATATGGGTTATTGCCAGGTCAAGGAAAGGCATTTATAGCATTCGCCTGATCGCTATTGTATTCCACTCCAGAGGTGTTAGAAGGACAGTTTTGTGTGACATGGGAGGGGTTAGAACAAATAGCACACACATTGACATGTGATGGCATTTGAGGCCCACCAGCAGACATCAACGCATCAAAACGTTGTGTCAGGCTGTCTATCTTGGAGATCAAATGTGCATTATTGTCTACCTCATATACACCTCCTTTCTTTTGAAAAGGAAACGTTCTGTCAACTCTACTTGAGCAATCCCATTGCTGAGAATTCTCGCATAGAGTCTCAATAAAATCCCATGCTTCTTCGGCACTCTTCATCATAACTGACCCACCACTAGCGGCATCAACCATTTGACGGTTCTGAGGTGTTAAACCGTCATAGAAGAATTGAACTTGTTGCCACTTTAAAAATCCATGGTGTGGACACTTAAGGAGCAAATTCTTCCATCTTTCCCAACACTCATAAAAGGGTTCACCCTCCTTCTGCATGAAATTTGTAATTTCTCTACGAAGGGCATGAGTTTTATGAACAGGGAAGAATTTGTTCAAAAAAATTTCAGCTAATTGATCCCAACTCCTAATTGTTCCAAGTTCTAAAGAGTTCAACCATTCTTTCGCTTTTTCTTTCAAAGAAAAGGGAAAGCATGGTTGAACTCTTTAACATGATTATAGGGATCTTCTTTATTGGAACCATAGAATGTGGGCAAAAGTTGCATCACCCCTGGTTTCAACTCAAAGTGGTGTGCCATGGTGAGCGGCAACACTATGCAGGAAGGTGAGTTGAATTGAATGGGGGATGAATAATCTTTTAGTGTCTTCCTCACATTCTCATTTTCCATGTTACCTAATTGATTTGTAACATCCATTGTATGTTTGAGTCTTGCTTTGAAAGTTCTTTCAATTTCTAGGTCAAGAGGTGCAAGCTTTTCACCCAGTGACCGACGACCAAGCATACACTAACTAACGGCACTAAAAATTAAATACCTAGAACAAACCTAAAAATCGCACTAACACAAGCATGCAATCACAGAAAGAAATATATATATATATAAAAAAAATACCAAGCACCTAGAAATATTAAAAGAGAAGGTAAAAGAATGCAAATGAGGGGAAGGGGCGGCCCTTCCAACGTTGGCGAGAATTCCGCATCTTCTCTTACTCCTACAAAAAGAGAAAACACTAATAAGTAACAAAAATTAAACTAAATTAAACTAAAACTAAACTACTCTAAGAATTTGGTAAATTATCCTACACAGTCCCCGGCAACGGCGCCAAAAACTTGATGTAAATTTTAATATAATACTCGCAAGCGCACGAATCTATAGCAGAATAGTGGCTACGAGGTCGATCCCTCAGAGACTTAGTAAGATATTCAACCTAATTCTAGAGTATGTAGCAAGTAGTAATGAAATGTAAAGTTCTAATTTTTATTTTCTTTTTAAGCAATCAATTGTTCAACTAAACTAAAAACACAGAAATTAACTAAACAAAACATAAAATAATAAAAAGCCTGTTTGCTGCTTTCCGTCCGTCTGTAATCCCGTCCTGCTTTCCTCCACCTTCTGCAACAGTCTCTCGACTGCACGCCTCAACCGTTCTGATCTTTCTCTCGAATAGAACAGAATAGTCCCCAATTCCAGCCTAATCCTCGCCAATTATATCCCTCAACAATTCAGTCCTTCTCAGCCTGGTCCTTTGTTTTCTCAAACCAGCAATCCTCTCTCTCGAGCAGCAGTTCTGGTTTGCTTCTTCTCTTCCTCGACAGATCCAGACTCCACCTACACAGCCAGCCTCTCTCTCGAGCAGCCCAGCCGTCCCCCGTCTGCACAGCACAACACAGAACCACCGGAACAGTTCTCCTCCTCCACCTTCAGCACAGCCAGCAAAAAAAACGAGTCCCCTTTCTCAGACAGAACAGCCGACAGCCCAACACAGAACCAGTACCTCCCTTCTCCGACCTCTACAGCCGGCCGGCGATCCTTCCTCCTGCCCAGCCGTCCACCCTCTTCCACAGACAAACCGCCAGAACCTTCCCCAAGCAGACTATCCCTTTCTATCACGGGCGAAACTTCTGCGATGTTGCTGCAAGGAATTCCGGCCTCCCAAAACCAACCACAGCCGCCTCTGTTTTCTTCTCTGTCGCGCCGCACAGTGCACCGCCGGCCAATTCTTCCTCCTGCAAAACTTTTTTTTTCTCGAGCAGAGCCTCCGGTGCTCTGTTTCCTTTTTTTTCCAGGCGCCCGAGCCATCGGGCTCGGGTTGCTTTTGATTTTTCTTTTTTTTTATTTTCCGACCAAACCGGGCCAGCGGCTAAACCGGTTCTTTTTTTTTCTTTTTTTTCTTTTCTTGGGTTAAAACCCGTCGTACCAACCACGTCCGTCGGATCTTCGATCTCTTCACACGAGCTGATTGACGCGTATTTGTGAATCTGAAACCTGGAGCTCTAAAACCTATTAAAATGTAATTAGACTCTTAAACCTGGAGCTCTAATTAAAATGTAATTAGACGCTTAATAAAATATAAATCTTATTAAATCAATTAATGCATCTAAATAACTCAATTAAGCGTGTTTATTCATTAAACTCCTAATTATTCACTTAACACAGATAAACATTAATTATCCTTTTTCTAACTAAAAATACGACTAACAAATATGTAGAAAGGCATATAAAAATATGTATATTTTGCATATATCAACTTGCCATATAAAAGTGATGTACACATTCAACAAAGGCTTGAAAAGAATCGATGTATGCCCGTTTGTTTGTTTTTACGAAGTGCTGGATCCAACAAACTTCTTCTTGATAATTAAACATAGTCCTCTGAATATTGCACTTTGACAAAAGCATCTTCCAAATTTGTTTAGAACAAACGCATGAGAAGAAAATATGATTATTGGTTTTTCCGTTGCATTTGCGTAAGGCACATCGGCTTGGAAGATAAATCCTCTTGTAGCCAAATCCTCCATAGTTAGAAAACCTTCATTAAAGGCGAGCCATGAGAAAAATGAATGCCGATTTACACGATGTTTGTACCAAATCAGTCCATACCAATGAACATGGGGAAAGTGTAATCTAGCCCTATTCCAAGCAGATTTAAATGTCATTTTCCCGGTCTTAGTAATCCATCCATATGCATCATCCCCCGTAGTTATGTAGATTTATTTGAATCAAGAAATTGAATGATTTTTTGGTTACGAATAGATGAGCCATCAAACTGCCATGCGCCATTTTGAGAAGATGAAGCAATAGTGCCAGTGTGGTTACCTCTAATTTGCAAGATAGAGAGCCTACCAAACAGATAAAGAAGACACGATAGGCCCGCCCAAGGATCACTCCATGTGAGTGTTAGAGAGCCATCTCCAAGCCTGATTTTAGTATCTAAAAGTACAAACTCTCGTAATGCAAGAATGCTGGACCACGCATATGAACTGGAGGCTGGAGTCATGGTCCAAATAGAATCATTCAATAAGTAAAATCCATGAACGTATCTGCACCATAAAAATTCTTTATTGGTAAGAACACGCCAAAAACGTTTTGACAAATCTGCCGTGTTGCACCCTTTGATGTTTCTAATGCCAAGCCCCCCCTCTATAGTAGGCCTTGCAATCTTGCGCCAAGAGATATTGTGAAAAGAAGTCTTTATTATTAGAGTGTATTAAAAATCAAGTGCAGTTTTGTAATGAGCTGAATAAGGTTTTAGACCATTGAACTGTCAAACATTTTTATTTTTTGGATAATTGAAATTCATTAACCAAGAGAAAGGGGATACAAAGTTTGAGCTATACAAATCAACCCCAAAACAAGATAAGGAACAAACTATGAAGGACTTGTATCCCGTTGCACACTGCCAAATTTTTCAGGAAGAAGCATATTACAGGGTACTTTACTGATCGATCGGCCACATTGGAACTGTCAAACATATATGTTCACGACATATTGATCCACTTCAAGGAGAAGTCCTTGGGTTCAATCCCTGTGGCAAATAGTGAATGGTGTGTGAGTCTTGTAAGTAAACATGGGTTCTTGTCCCATTTTACTTGTCTTGATTGAGAGGAGTCGGCTCTCTCGTGCAAGTGTAGGCATGTGGAGTAGTTAGGTTTCCGTGGGCCCGGTCCACACTAAATTGGAAGAGACACTGTAATCATCACCGATCCGGAAATCACTTATTTGGAATTAGCTATTTTGGTACGACCAAAATGGAATTGTCAAATAAGAGTCACCATATTGGAAATCAGTTATGGGAGAGACGTTGAGCCAATTTCGGGAAACTGAAATTGGCATGATTTTTGTAACTGAAAATGCTGCCTTTTTAAAGGAAATGGAGGGGACGCCCTCCATGCCAATGAAAAGCTTCTTTCGGTTTGAAATTGATTGCTCTCTCTAGATTTGGTGATCTTGATTTCATTGGGTGAAAAAGCTAATTCGGGGAATATAGCTTTTCACGACGTTCTACACTCGATCGGTGAAGGATTTTGTGTTCTCGGACATATTCTTATCCGTGGAGTGATTCGTAGGCACAAAGGCCGAAGGTTAGTGATTCTAATTTGATAATATTTAAGCTATATTTGTTGTTTGAAGGAAAAAACCAATTTTTGAGAACCCACATCAAACGGATAAAAATCTTGAAATTCGCTTCCGCTGCGGCCCGATTACCCTTCATTGGTATCAGAGCTTTGGATCCGTGGTGGTGTAAGAGTTCTAAGAAATTTGTGGAATTTTTCCTCGCGGTTTTTTACAGTCGCGATCGATCGGCATCAAGAGCGATCGATCGCTGAAAGGTAAAAACGGAGAAGACGACTGGTCGCGATCGATCGGCATCGATCGTTAAGTCTCTTCAAAAGGGAAAACGATCGATCGCCATCGTTCGGCATCGATCGCTGAGTTGCTTTTAAAGAGGGAAACGATCGATCGTATCTACTGCTTAAAACCAATATTGAAATTGCGTTAGAAACGATCGATCGGAGGTATTTGCGATCGATCGTATCTACTGGAAAATTTATTCTTTATACAGCAATCAAAGCGATCTATCGGCTTGTAAACGCGATCGATCGGCTTACGATTGAATATATTATTATAAGAAGAGCGATCGATCGGCGTATAACGCGATCGATCGTATCTACTGTAAGTTGTGCAAAATCGACAGCGGAAAGCTGCGATTGATCGGAGAAATTGACTGATCGATCGTATTGCGATCGATCGGGTATTTTGAAGCGATCGATTGGCGGGATAAGATTTGAAAAACTAATTAATATTGAAGCAGTATTTTTGCCACTTGATTATATGTTTGTTAATAGTTAATTAGTGATTCAAACTGTGCTGTTTTTACACTGATTGTCCTGTTCCATTGATTGTAGATTTTTATCTTCAATTTGATTGGAATACTTGCTTGATTTCATAAAAGTTGCAATGGCTTCCCGTATGGTCTCCAGTGAGTTGGCAAAGACTGAAAAGTTGAATGCCACCAATTTTGTTACCTGGAAGAGGCGCATCCGTCACATTCTGTTCCTTGATGACTTGGGTCATGTGCTAGACCAAGTTGTTGAACCTACGGATGAACAGAGTACTGCTGCTCAAAAGAGAGAGTACGAGAAGTTCAAGATGGAGGATGCACGAGCAAGGACCACGATGCTTACCTTTATGGAGCCTACGATGGAGTTGTTTTTTGAGAAACACAAAACGGCCAAAGAAATGTATGAGGCTATTGAGAGGAGGTATAGAGAGCATACTGAGGCACACATCAGGTTGCTCCACACTCGCTATACCAGCATGAGGATGGAGGAGGGCAAGAATGTGCTTGAGCATATAAATGCCATGACTATTATTGCTAGTGAATTGGAGATGCTTGGAGATCCAATTTCATTGGGGGTCCAAGTGTCTACGATACTCACTAGTCTCCCTCCATCATGGGAAGCAGTTGTGGTGGCGTTGAACCTGAGTGACAAGAAACTCACTCTCGATGACCTTACTGCCAAGCTGGGCTTGGAGCAGGAAAGGAGAGAGCATATGAGGGCCTTTAATGCATTTGCCAACCTTGCTCACCATGTTGGATCTAAGAAAGGTGGGTCCTACGCAGGCACCTCAAAGAAAAACTTCAAGAAAAAAGGAAAGAAGCCTCAATTCCAGGGTAGAGACAAGGCCAAAAACAAGAAGAAGGGAGCCTGCTTTACATGTGGCCAGATGGGTCACTTTAGCAGGAAATGTCCTAATGGCTCTCAGGGCAACGAGAAAAAGAAACAGCAGGGTGGAGGAAAGGACATAGTTTGTATAATTTCTGAGGCACTCATTGTGAACACTAACACTAAAGGTTGGTGGCTTGACTCGGCTGCAACTCGTCATGTGGCTATGGCAAATGAGTCTTTTGCTGAGATAAAAGAAATTAGTCCCGGAGAGCACAAGATCTACATGGGGAATAACACCTATTGTGACGTGCTGGGGATTGGCTCTATTCGTGTTCCTCTCTTAGGAGGAAACACTCTGGTCCTCACAGATGTCTTGTATGCACCTACTATTCGTAGGAATCTGATTTCAATCCCTCTTCTGACACAAAAGGGATTTGAAGTCAGGTTCAAGGGTGGCAAGGGAACTGTGGGACAGAAGAATAATATTTTATTTACTGCTTCTTTAGTTGATGGTTTATTCAAACTTGATGTATCCAATGACTTTGCTAATAATGAAATGATTGATTCTGAGTATGTTGCTTGTGTTGCTGTTGATAATGCATTGTTGTGGCATTTACGCCTTTGTCATGTGAATGCAACAAAATTACACCGAATGTCGGGTAGTGGGTTACTACCTAGAATAAGTGATAATTTGCGCATGTGTGAGGATTGCCTATCTGGCAAAATGACTAGGCTACCTTTTCCGAAAGGACAGCGAGCAATTGACCTTTTAGAGGTCATTCACTCAGATATTTGTGGGCCTATAAACGTCAAGACTCAAAGAGGAATGATGTATTTTATTACGTTTATAGATGACTATTCTAGATATGGTTATGTGTATTTATTATCGAGAAAGTCCGATGCCTTAGAAAAATTCAAGGAATTTAAGGCTGAGGTTGAAAACCAATTAGGACGGAAGATTAAAGTTCTGAGAACAGACAGAGGTGGTGAGTACACATCTGATTTGTTCAAGGACTATTGTACAAACCAAGGAATAGTGTATCAGTATACTTTACCGTATACCCCTCAACAGAATGGAGTTGCTGAAAGACGTAATAGGACTTTGATGGACATGGTAAGGTCCATGTTAAACCACTCTGAACTAGGAACACAGTTTTGGGGTGAAGCACTAGACACCGCTGTTTATGTACTAAATCGAATACCATCTAAGTCGATCAAATTGACCCCTTATGAGTTATGGACGGGAAGACGTCCAAACTTTTCGAACTTGAGAGTGTGGGGGTCAAAGGCCCATGTGAGGGTACCTGATCAACTAAGAACTAAGTTGGATCCCAAGACCATAAAATGTAATTTTATAGGTTATTGTGACCATTCGAAAGGGTATCAATATGTAGTACACCATGATGATGGGACAGTGGGGGTTATAGAGTCTAGAGATGCTTATTTTCTTGAGGAAGATATAGACCTTAAAACTCCTAGTCAGAAAGTGGAACTCTTTGAAATTGAGAAAGAGAAAGTTACTGTCACTAGTAATGAACGAGTGATAGGTAACACATCCAATGAGGATGTTGAAACTCGAACATCAAGAGAGCGTAGAACTTCAATTTTGTTGAAGGATTACTATGCCATGCTTGGTGAAGATGAAATATCGGTAGATGACCCTGTACTTAATGATCCAGTCATATTTGAGCAGGCTATGAGTAGTCCAGATTCCAAGGAATGGCAGAAGGCTGTTCAAGAGGAAATGGATTCAATCTTGAAGAACAAAGTCTGGGAGATTGTTGACTTACCAGACGAACGGAAACCCATTGGGTGTAAGTGGATCTTCAAGAAGAAGCTCAAAGCTGATGGATCAATAGAGAAGTACAAAGCTAGACTTGTGGCGAAAGGTTTTACACAAGTAGAGGGCATAGACTTCAAGGAGACTTATTCTCCAGTGTCCAGGTTCATCTCAATCCGATGTTTGTTGGCAATTGTGTCATACTTAGATTTAGAGTTGCACCAGATGGATGTAAAGACTGCCTTCCTAAATGGTGATTTAGAGGAGAAGATTTACATGGAACAACCCGAGGGGTTTGTAGTTTCCGGAGAGGAAACTAAAGTGTGCAAACTTATTAAATCATTGTATGGACTGAAACAATCGCCAAGACAATGGTATTTCACTTTTCACAAGGTGATAAGTGAATATGGCTTTGTAGCCAATGACTATGACCATTGTGTATACTCCTTTAGAGATGGGAGTAGATTTATGATATTGTCACTATATGTAGATGACATATTATCAATGGGGAATGACACTAGTATGATTCTCAGTCTTAAAGAATGGCTCAAGACCCAATTTGAAATGAAAGATATGGGTGAAGCATCTTACATCCTCGGGATGAAGATTGAAAGAGATAGAAAAGCGAGGAGGCTAAGTATATCTCAAGAATCGTACATTGAGAGTGTATTGAAACGCTTTGGCGTGATTGGTTGGAAGACCATAGATTCGCCCATCTATAAAGGGACAGTTTTGTCTGAAAGAATGGCACCTGCATCAGACGAGGAACGTCTGAAGATGCAATCTGTGCCATATGCGCAGGCTATTGGCAGCTTGATGTATGCCATGAACTGCACTCGACCTGATTTGGCTTTTGTAGTAAGCCTTGTGAGTCGATATCAGGCTAACCCAAGTATGCAACACTGGCAAGCTATTAAGTGGGTGTTCAGATACTTGCTGGGTACCAAGGATATGAAACTCACATATCAGGCTGAGAACCTGTCATTGGAAGGCTATAGTGATTCGGACTATGCCGGGTGTAAGGATGACAGAAAATCCACTGCCGGTTATATTTTTATGCTTGGTGACGGCGCCGTGGCATGGGCTAGTAAGAAGCAGAAATGCATTACTAAGTCCACGATGGAAGCTGAGTTTGTTGCATGCAGTTTAGCAGCTTCCGAGGCAGTTTGGATTAAAGAGTTTCTAGCTGGGTTACAGCTAGAACAGTGGACTGATGCTCCTGTCCAAATTTATTGTGATAATTTGGCAACTGTGTCAACACTCCGTAATGGGGAGATCAGTTCAAGAGCTAAGCACATAGAGGTGCATTACTTTTATGTGTTTGACATGCTACAACGGGGAAAGTTGACAGTGAGTCATCTTCCTACGGTTGAGATGTTAGCTGATCCGTTAACGAAGGCCTTAACGACGGATCTATTTGTAAAACACGTTCATAGTTTTGGATTACGACAGGACTAGTGCACGAGTCACTGTGGATCGCAAATATGAACAAAGAACCCATAGTGGGGGATGTAAGTAAATATGGGTTCTTGTCCCATTTTACTTGTCTTGATTGAGAGGAGTCGGCTCTCTCGTGCAAGTGTAGGCATGTGGAGTAGTTAGGCTTCCGTGGGCCCGGTCCACACTAAATTGGAAGAGACACTGTAATCATCACCGATCCGGAAATCACTTATTTGGAATTAGCTATTTTGGTATGACCAAAATGGAATTGTCAAATAAGAGTCACCATATTGGAAATCAGTTATGGGAGAGACGTTGAGCCAATTTCGGGAAACTGAAATTGGCATGATTTTTGTAACTGAAAATGCTGCCTTTTTAAAGGAAATGGAGGGGACGCCCTCCATGCCAATGAAAAGCTTCTTTCGGTTTGAAATTGATTGCTCTCTCTAGATTTGGTGATCTTGATTTCATTGGGTGAAAAAGCTAATTCAGGGAATATAGCTTTTCACGACGTTCTACACTCGATCGGTGAAGGATTTTGTGTTCTCGGACATATTTTTATCCGTGGAGTGATTCGTAGGCACAAAGGCCGAAGGTTAGTGATTCTAATTTGATAATATTTAAGCTATATTTGTTGTTTGAAGGAAAAAACCAATTTTTGAGAACCCACATCAAACGGATAAAAATCTTGAAATTCGCTTCCGCTGCGGCCCGATTACCCTTCAAGTCTGACAAACAAAAAAAATGCTCTAGTTCAAGTTTGAGAAAACTTTATGCCTCAATTTAGCGCTTTGACACTTGTGGCCTGAAGCATGGAAAAGTTGGGAAAAGGAGATTGAACCATGATATTTCCTGGTTTTTGAGCAACCCGCAATCAATTACGAAGTTTGGGCATATAATTCGTGTCAAATATTAAAAAAATACATTGGAGAAATAACACATCTATTAGGGTTTTAACTGAGCTGAACTATTGCTGCTTGAAAGGTATTACACACTCCTCCCTTTGTCTTTGTAGGTAAACTGAGAACTTCTTGGAGGGTTACATAACTAGGGTAAAGCTAAGTAAATCAACTTTGTTGGGAGTGCAATATAAAAGCTACTCTCAATCTAACACTAGGAGAAGATGATTTTAACTGCGCCTAGAATGATATTTATGTTTGTCTATCCTGAGTCATCAGAATAGAATGAGATGATCGATATGATTAACTTTTCAAAGTTGTAGTACTCTCTATTGGATAGAGGAAGGGAAAATCTAGTAACTTATTCTGGAACATATGAACAGAAAATCTAACGGCTTTATCAAAACTCATTCACAAGGCCGAATACGACTATGCTAATTTTATAACATCTGCCCTTAAGTTATTTCAAGGGCTCATTCGCAGGATGAAAAACCTAAAATAAGCATCATTGTCATTCAACAACATGATTCTGCACCTTAACATATGCATTTTTGTGAGTGAACTCGCAGATTTTATTGGACAATTTTAGGTTTGGTGTATGCATGGTGGAACTTCTATAGCCAAGCCAATTTGAGAGAAGTTAACGCATACGACCTTAAGATAGATCATCATGTTTTTTTTTTTTACTTTTTCAGTTAAGTTCTGACCATTTGCAATTGAAACTGGATCATTTTGGCCTTAGGTTGGATCTCCTCCTAGCTGGTTGTTGTCAGCTCGTTGAAGGACTTTTGTGGTGTATTTACTCCGCCATTAATACGCCCTCAGTTCCATATTAGTTGTCCACATTTGAAAAAAATTGATATTTATGCAAGCCAATTCACCAACTTTTTTACGCCATCTACTAAGCCTTTATTCTCCATCCACTAATTAATGTTAGAAGGATAACACAAATTAGACAATTAAATTAGACAAATTTCTTTTTTTTTAAACCCAACAATTTATGTAGGACGGAGGGTGCATAAGTCTCGTTTATCACCATGGATAGTCCTACACCCTTGGTATGAAATCAAGGCCTATGGATGCTAATTTGTGATGTTGAATTGGGCAGAATAAGGTGAAGAAGTGGGCCTTGTGGGGAGATGGGGTTAGTTGGGATATGAGATCAGGTGGCAAAACAAAGCCTCTTTTGTGAAGTAACAGTAACAAACACTCCACTAAGGAATCTCTGCAGCTGGAAAAAAGAAGTTTCACAAATGATTGCAAAATGCAAAAGCAAACAAAGAAGATTTCTATACCTGCTGAATCAAACATCATCACAGAAACTGAAGGAAACGGAGCATCTGCCAGCCCTTCTCTCCCAAACATCATCCGGTCCAAAAAAAAGCTTCTCAAGTTTTATCGTTTGTGCCAATGAGGGTGCATGTATTAAGTAACAAAAGAGTGGTAGGCCATGGGGAATGGAAACTGAAACTGAAAGCAATATTCTCTCATATCTTGTCAGATTAATTATCAAACATGTAGTTTTTGTTGGTATATGGTCCTTTAGTATTAATAGTATTAATAAAAACATTCCGGCATGAGTCTAAAGAAGTGGATGTAAAGAGAGAAGAATGACCCCAAATGCAGTTGTAGGAGTACTAAGGGTTGCAGTTCGAATGCCTGATTATTCATTGGCATAACGCCCATGCCACATCCTCATATGGATCTTCACTATGACCCTTTTACGTGTGTTTTCGTGACTAAAACTTTTTGTCCCTGCTATTTGCAGGATACTATGATAGTACACCTGGATGACTCGGTTAGCTCAGTCTGTAAATTTTCTTTTTCCCACTGACATACTCCCGTTGTTCCATTTCAAACGTCCACCTTTGAAACCATTGATGATCCATTGATCTTTTTCACTCCATCCAGGCATCCACTAATGGTTAAATATGAATAAAATGAGATTATCAATATGGGACAAATGCTTTTACTAAATGAAGCTAAAATAAAAAAGAGTTTCAACTTTTTTTTTATAATTAAAAATTTTATTAAGAAACAAAACAAATGAGAGTACAATGGAAGAGAGAGAACAAACAAATCCTCAACCCAAGGAGAGCTAAATAGAAGACTCCCCTAAAGAACCCCAATGCCAAAGGCTCAAAAGATAAATAGCAGAAGACAAAAGACAAATATTTGTGCACGTCGATCGAGCGCTATAGAGATGTGCTCAAGGAGTCCAAACGCTTATTGCGCTCAAGGAGTCCACTCGTCCCATAAGGATCTCCTTAGCTTTATAAATGAGGTTTTGGCCCAAAATATAAGTCTCAAGTTTTGTATATTCAAATATTCGTTTGTTCCTCTCTTCCCAGATCATTATAGCGAAGCAAGTGAAACCAGCTTGGATGACGTAACCAGCATGCTTGTTGTTTTTTACGAATTACGTCAGCCAGTCGAGTTCCATGGAGTGGCTCCCAATTGTATGCAAGATGTTGCACTTTTGCAGTTACATGCACTAGATCACCTTATTATATATACATTCAAACATAAGGTGCTTGACTGATTCTTCACTTCGCCTGCAAAGGACACATCTGTTTGCTAAAAGGTATCCCCCTTTTGTTCAAGTTGTCTAGTGTGAGGAGACCATCATTTAGAGCCATTCAAGTGCAGAAGGAGTAGTGATTCACCCGGTGCTTGAACCATATGAGGTCGTGCTAAGGGATATTACCAGTTTTCACCATAGTCGTATCCCATACACTCCTAAAAGTAAACTTGCCAGATCAAGTGAGTCATCCAAAAGAATCCTCCGATTCGGAGAGCATAGGGATGTTCTCTAGGATTTCCGCCTTTGCAAGGTCTCATTTTCTTGAGAGGAGCTGTTCATTGTGGAGGTTACCTGAATTTAGATAGTCAGCAATTGATTCATTCGTGGTGTCATCCAGTTCAAGAACAGTTTTATTGCCAAATTTCCGAACAAGGGCTAGTGGGCCACTCCAAGGGTCTAGCCACATCCTCATTGTGCGACCATTGCCAATGCTAGGGACACATCTCTCCTGCATAAAAGTTTGTAGTTGGAGAATAAAATTCCAAGTATAAGAGCAGTGTTGGGGTCTAGCCATCCAAATGGAACTGTTTCTAAGATAAACACCATGAATTCATAAGCACCATAGTGATTCTTTGCATGTAGCGCATCTCCAGAAGAGCTTAGCAAAGTTTGCAATATTGATGTCTTTTATGCGCCTAACCCCAAGACCCCCTTCTTTGAGGGTTCGGCATAGCCTTCACCAGGATATGTTGTGAAAACCATTGGAATGAGTAGTGCCTTTCCATAGAAAAGTGGCCATGATGCTTTCCAACTTTCGATAGACTTTGGCGGGGAAAATAAGAGTATCAACTTGGTGGAACACTTTGGGCCTAGATACCAGGTTAGGGTCGTCAATACTCCCTTTGTGATCCCACAAGAATTGTCTAGATTCAAAATCCAAAATGAATTAAAATTAGTAGATAGGGAGCACTTTTTTTCCTCAACATGGTAACCTCCCTTTCCTGGATAATATTTTTTTTCCTTTCTCTTTAGCATTCTCTATGGTACTATTTTGCTGCTAAGGAAAAATAAGTGTAAACCCCACATGTAAGAGAATGAATGCCTTCTGCAAAGTTCCATCTTAATTAAAGCTTGACGAAACTCATGGTTGTGCATTAAATTGTAATCAGATACCCATTCTAGAGTGTCCATTCACAGTTTGGCACCCTTATATGTAAATTGACATAATGTTAGACTAGGAAATTAAATGATAATTCAGCCTTGAAGGCAGATATGTACATTGATTTGGAGTTTTATCTTTGTTTGTGTCAGAGCTAGCATAGAAGAAAATGAATTCTGAAGTTGGATGATAAGCTATGACTTCTGTTCTAGTCATGGTTTTAAAACTCAGTTTTGACTCCAATGACTCGCCTGAGTCAACTTGGCTCATCTGTAAAGTGAGTCAAACTCGCATGCAGACTTGAAACTGCATGACTCGGCGAGTCAATGGAGTCCTGCGCTGGGTCAGACAAACCCGTGACTCATCCGAGTCAAAAATTGAAAGTTGTTATACATTAATTAACCTCATGAATAGTAACCTTAATTAGAGACAAAATTAAATTAAGAAATTGATAAGCAAATCGATGCCATTGACGAGGTAAACTACATGTCATGGACATAAGAAATATTGTATACTTTCATATAGATATATGCTACATTTGTCTATTCATGTCTTCATTTTGTTCTTCAATCATATTAGTGATTTCCTAAATGCACAAGGTGACTTTGACACTCACGTAACAATAAGAGGCTGAAAAAAAGTTAGCCTAGGTGAATTCTTTGACATGTTTTTCATCGTTAATTCATAATTGATCATATTTTATTTCTTACCATTAACCACTTGAATTTTCTTTTAGTATCATAGTGGGAATCACTGTCACGGCCCGGGTTTTAGAAACTATTTTTAAATCAGAGTGGTAGCGGGTTCCTCTAAGCGATAAATCATTGGTTGAAAAATTTTCGACTAAGCATCTAGGCCGTGATAACTGGGGTTCACAAATATGGATACAAAACTATATATACATATATTAATACAAGATGCAAAGTCGATTAAACTAAAGCAAGTCCTCTAAGTGCAAGTCTGTCATCCATCTCAAAATAATCTAGAAATAGTTGGCGCTCACGCCTTAATACAAAGTCTAGGACAAACCTGTAGCCGGAGATATACTAAGAAATCTGAACGTCCTCATTACCAGGCTCCCAAGTGCCACATGAAGTCACTCTTCCACAGCAGCACCTACATCACATAAGGATGCTGAGTATAAAAATACTCAGTGGGATACCATAACACAATCATCATTACATCAAATTAGGATTTGCATTAACATATTATGCAACCTATTACAGGATTCCACTTGAATCTTTTATTAATCTTTCAAGCAAGTCTTATATTGCTTCTCAAGTTCAAGTTCAATAATTAAGTCTTTGTCCCATAGACAGACTCACTGAATGTCATACCTACATGACAGACAGCACGAAAACACCGTGACTATCACTCCGGTTAATACCGGTAATCACGGCATGCCCTGAATTTATCAAGGGTGACTGCCTCGCCCATTCCTTACCTTAGAAGGTATGACCGTCGGAAGGGTCTGGCTCCACATCAGCTCCTAGACTCGATGTGGGTTGGGAAACGCAGCCTTCTAGGATGCTAACGTCTCCAATGTTGTGCACAGTAAACCACCTGGCAACTAAGGCTCAGGATGTGTAGCTCTCTCTAAAATCCATAGAGAATAAGCACGCTCTCTCTAAAATCCATAGAAAAGAGGTAACAGCTTAAGCCTGGCCAATAAAATATGTAATACTCTCTCTAAAATCCATAGAAAGATGCAAACATGGCCAAAATAACATATCATTGTTCTCTCTAAAATCTATAGAGATATATAACAGCTTAAGCCTGGCCAATAGACGTTAGTCCTTATTAAGTACCATGACACAAAGCTTCCACTAGTCGGAAGATGTGAATGCTCTCTAAAATCCATAGAGAGATATAAACGGCAGAGCTTCCACTAGTCGGAAGATGCAACATCACCCCAATCTATTCCTTGTGATCCTTAATAGGTATCACAGTATTACTAGTATGGAACCATAACATACCATTCACACTGTTGGCTGAATAGCTCAACAGATAGCCTGACCTCTGACTTAATAGTCATTCGGTCGCTTGATTGGAAGTCACTCACACTCATACACTGACTCACAATCCCAAGGGCATTTTAGTCTTTATCTTGATTAGGTTCTTCCCAACCCTCAAGCTCAGCTCTCAAGTCGTCATTTTATTATCTTTCATAAAATGATTATGTCTCTAAACCATCTAGGTTTATTAGTCGAGTTTTTCTGTACATTTAAGTCCTTAGCTATCTGTCATCATAACATAAGGGACTAAGGCCCTTAGTACTATAACATCACAAACACGTACCATTAACATGCCAATTAGGGCTTGAAATTATTTAATAAATAGCCCAAAATCAGTAACAGGAGCCTATATACCAAACTGGCTCTATATGTACCACACTGCACATAAATACACGGACGGTCAAGCTTGACCGTCAGTTATAAACAGATTTTAACTGTCGGTTAAGGTCCACCGGCAGTTCCAAATCTAAACCGGCCTATGAACCGGGTTCATTGTTGAACCAGGGTTTGGTTTAGAAATAGACCGGGTTTGGTCTAATTATGAACCGGGTTCGGTCTGTTTCTGAACCAACTGGTTTAATGGACCGGGTTTGGTCTGATAATGGACCGGCCCGGTCCGGCTTGCCACTGGACCTGACCAGTCGTCTTCCCCAGGAAGACGACTGGTTGGTCGTCTGGCTGCAACGGCCGCCGTCGCACAGCCACCGGCCGGCCGACACCCACCTCCTCTTCTACTCCCCTTGCCGTCTGCCCGTGGTCCGGGCAGATTTGGGGGAGAGAATAGAGGTTGGCAGCAGCGTAAAACTGCTGCCTTTGTTACCTCGGCGGTGGCCGGCGGCCTGGCGGAGGTCGATTCGACCCCCACTGACCCGCCGGCGGCCCTTTTTCTCCTCCTCTGATGACCCCATCACCTCCCTCGACGAAGAACCCAAAAAATTAAAACTTGATGGAGGGTTATAGGATCCTACCTCGCATGCCGAATCGTCGCCCGCCGGAGCTCGTTGGTGAGTCATCGGAGCTTGCTCGTGGTCGCCGAGCTCGCCGGAGAGTTGCCGTCGCCGCTCAGGTACACCCTCCCCTGCTGCTCCTTTCCTTTCTCCCGGTTTTCCCTCTGCTTTACTCACCGCCCAAATGTCGTCACGGCCACCGGAGATTTGTTGGGGTCGCCGAAAATTGCATTGTCGCCGGCGTCACCCGAAGTCGCCGCAGCTCCACCCATCGTCTCCCCAAACTGCTTCTCCCATATAAGCAGCTGGCTTCTTCCTCCCCCGAGCCAGCTGCTGGACGTTGTCGCACACCTGGCCATTCCTACGGCCAGGTGTTACAATCACATGGAATGAGAACCCATTCCTTCAAAGCATTGCAATTCGAGTGTTGAACCAGATTTGTTCATCTTCTGATTTAAAAGAAACTGTAGCACTTTTGATCAAATCTATACAAAAAAGTGAAATCGATTAAAGCAAGAAAAGTTTGACCGCTTAGTTTTTGTACACTACAATTTGTGATTGCGAGAGAAAAATCTTAGGAAGAATGCTTCACACTATGACCCAGCCAATCTAGATAATATTTTGCTCGACAATGCTGAAGAAGAATGGGTTTCTATATCAAACTCTTCTTCATGAACAGAACTTTGCTTGACTGGCGATATATGAAATAATTTCTTGTTAAAAGACACTTTGATTAGGATTTATACAAGTAATTTTCAATAAAAATCTTTTGACAAGATTGGTTAAAACTTATCATTTTGTTATTTGAGGACATATTACTTCTTATTATTTAATTTTGTCATTAAGATCAAACATTCTATGAGATGCATGTTCATATTTGATATTTTGGATCAAATATATGAACTGTTTATTTATTTTTATCACAAAAAATATTTTATTATATACGAAAATGAAATGCTTGAACTGCACGAATCCATCATGAATCCATCAAGACTCCAAGTTGACTCGACTCCATGGCATTTCGAGCCGAATCCGAGTCTAAAGCTTTTGAACATTGGTTCTAATAATATTACCTTTCCCTTCTTGGACTTTAATTTAATTTAATTTACCCAAAAAAAAACATTGTTGATGTGTAGATAGGGCACAACGATAACAAAATATCATCACCTTTGGAAGGCCATGAACACCTCAGTCAGTCAAATTTGGAAACGGCTGTTTTAGGGCATAATAATGAGCTCCACCTATATTCCTAGTGTCTTTCAAATAAGAAACATTGAATTTGGAACTAGACATCAAGAAAAGCAATTAGTGGCTGCTGCTCAAATAACCACAGGTCAGGCTGCAACCGTCCAAATATGTGTAACATCCGTTTCTTGTTCCCACTCCAATAACGGCATTGGCTTATGATTGTATTTTGGTGGCTTTCTTGCAATAGAATACCCCTTCTCTCCCTCTTTAAACCCCTCTAGTCACATTTCTATACTCTTGCTTTCTTCATTCTGTCAAACCGTCCACCTATGTCTGATGCAGGTGATGGTGGTAGTGGCGGAGGCGGTGCCAGTGGCGGTGGTAGTAGTAAGGATTGTATGATTCCCTGGGAGTTGACTCATTATTGGGAGATCTCGAACTCGGACAACTCAGGTGGGAATGATGGGAAGTCGACGGTGAAGCCCCCGGAGTCGGGCTCGAATAGCCCCACTATGGCTGCTGCCACTATCCCGATTCCTTCGAAGCGCACCCGGAACGAGGTTTCAAAGAATAAGAAAGTCGCCGATTTGAAAGAGAGTAAAGGGAGTGAGTCAGAGCATGAGATACACATATATATGGACTGAGAGGGAGAGGAGAAAGAAGATGAGGAATATGTTCTCCAGTCTCCAAGCCCTGCTCCCCCAGCTCCCTACCAAGGTTATTTCTCATAATCAAGTTCATATTAGGGAGAGATAATAGGATATTTAGGAATGGTAGGATCTTTTTTCTTTAATGAAGATTTTGAACTGGCTATGTTAAATATCAGAAACATTAGGAAATGCTTTATCTACTTGCTTTACTTACCTCACAAGTGCAGATTTTAGTTCCATCATGATTTGATATAGTCCATTGATTACAATATACATCACTTTAGCATTGGGCTCATTGCTTCATCTTACCAGGCAGACAAATCCACCATAGTCGATGAAGCAGTGAACTACATCAAAACCCTACAACGCACCCTTCAAAAGCTGCAGAAGCAAAGGCTGGATATGCTCCGAGGTGGGGCCATAGGCTTCAATGCTTCGTTGATGATGGTCCCACACGCGGCCCCAGTTGAATCTCGAGAAGCCTTCCTGGCAGATGAGGGGGCTTCAAAGAACTAAACTCAGCCAAACAGGTGAGCAGCCTCATCCCCGTCCTCGGTTTCAGAAACAAAACCGACCTTGAACAAAGCGCTCCCGAACAGGCTATTAATCTTAGCCATAACATCAATGTTGGATCAGAATAAATAAATAAATCAAGGACTGAGATTTACACTTTAGGGCCATAGAGGGCTCGTATAGGTGTGGAAGTTTTTGGGATTGAAAATTACCTTTACCAAGTGGGGTTTACCAAATATGGGGGCCTTCCAATCTGTGGGTCCCATCCATTTAACCTGGTCTAATTTCAGCTGTTAAAAAATTTGTATTGAACTGTTGACTGCCATGAACAGGAAACCGTGTTTATCCCATGGAAAATCGTCTCGCCGATATATCGGTATCGGCCATAAACCGATACATCGATACCAATTAATATTGATTTTAAAAAAAATTCCAAATATCGGCGATATAAATCTCCGATATATCGGTTTCGGACCGATATATCGGTATTTTTTGAATTAAAAAATTATTTTTAAAAAAAAAATTTCAAAATTTTTTTTTTTTAAAAAAAAAAACCTTTCATGTTTGTTTTCTATCCTAATATGCATATTTTGAAATTTAATCTTTGTTTAAATTAATATAACTCATTTTAGAAGTTAGATTGTGAAAAAATACGGTAAAAACTAGTTTTTGACTACCGATATTTTTTTACACAATATCTCCGATATTTCGTCTCTTTGGCCGACCGATATTTTACCGATATCCGATACGACATTCCATGGTTTACCCTACCATCAAATCCTTGGTTTCACACCCTTCTTGATCTTAATGGCCTAAAATGTGGGCCCATTCAAACTCTAGCCTAGGAAGCTTTTCTCTGGGCTATATGTATTATGTATCTTCTTTACTGTTCGCTGACTTTGGTTTTTTCATTTTCGACCCTGGAAAAGCCATTAATATTTGCTAAACAAGTTTGTGCTATGAAGCAGTCCATAAAACCCTATTCTCTTTTCTCTCCATTTCCTACTAGCTGAATCATTTTTTAGTTGAAAGAACTTTCACATTTATGGAGTTTCAGATCTGGTGGAAGATGTTTATATTTCTTACCATTTTCGATGTGATATAAAACCACATTGAGTGCGCTCCTGAGTTTTACTAGTATGTTGTGAGTATATGTGGTATCCTGTTGTACTCTGCCGCGTGTAAACTGTATACCATGTTGACGTTAAGTTTTTAGGGTACAAAATTTGTTAGAAATCTTCACTCAGGACAGCTTTGCTTTAGATCTTGTGATGTTCCTCAATGAAAACGGCACGTATCTGGAAGACTTGAAGAGGTTAAGTCCATGTATGTTGGTATTCTACGAATTTCTTATCCCTTTGGTAACATTTTGCACTTGAAGCTTGTTTGTTTCTTGGATGCTTATATCACTATAGTAATTAGCTTTCATTCTCCATTGAGGATTTTTAGCACATGGTGCCTTTGTCAATTTAAAAAAAAAAGAATGTATAAAATGACAATACAAGCAAATGAGTAAGAAGTAGACTATATGGTATTTTTTCCATCGTTCACATAGTTGTGCTGGTTGATGCCGTCTGAAGGGAAAAAAAGAATAAAAGAAAATATATGCAAAATGAGTAAGACGCAAGGAAGCACATATACAGATATGGGACCGGGTACAATACAATACGGGTGCATGGCAAATTCCAAAAAATCAGATACAATACAAGGGAAATAGTTGTATCAGAATATCATTTTTACATATATTTAGATATACTTTAGGTTCTTGTAATAAAACCTTAATTACATTGAAAAATGTTACATTTGTTTAGCTTTTGTCTTAGTAAGGATTTGATGAAGTAATCTACGGTTGGTGTCTGCAAGGAATTCCATATTCAGTAAAATATCGGTCGACCAAAGAGACAAAATACGGAAATATTATGTAAAAAAATATCGGTGGTCTAAAACTAGTTTTTACCATATATTTTCATAATCTAACTTCTAAAATGAGTTATACTAATTTAGACAAAGCATAGATTTTAAAATATGCATAAAATGCACATTATGATGGGAAACAAATGGGAAAGTGGATTTTCCTTTTTTTAAAATGGCTATATATCGGTGATATTTAAAAAAATTTGAAAAAATAATATTGGTCTGTATCATTTTATCGGGTGGGGCCTGATATCGATATATCGCTGATACGAAATTCCTTGGGTGTATGATATATATAAAGGTAGAACACTCATGCAGCTGTATCCAATGGATACATGGGTATGATACGGATGTGGCTCCAGTTTTAGATTATCCATGCTTCCTAGTAGACTATATGGTGTTTTTTTTTTTCTGTTCACATGATTACTTTGGTGGATGTCTTCTGAAGATCAGTCATAGACTGAACCACTTACTGTGCAGTTTAGAGTGACTTGGGTGGTTGAGTTCTTATCAAGGAATTCCGTATCGGCGATATATCAATAACGGGCCCCATCCGATAAAACGATACGGACCAATATCGTTTTTTCAAATTTTTTAAAATATCGCCGATATATCGGTCTCGCCATTTAAAAAAATTGGAATTTATTTTAAAAAAGAAAAAAAACAACTTTCCCATTTGTTTTCCATCTTAATATGCATATTTTGAAATCTATGCTTTGTCTAAATTAGTATAACTCATTTTAGAAGTTAGATTGTGAAAATATATGGTAAAAATTAGTTTTCGACCACCGATATTTTTTTACACAATATCTCCGATCTTTTGTCTCTTTGGTCGACCAATATTTTACCGATATCCGATATGGAATTCTTTGGTTCTTCTTCATCACACTTTCAATGGGAAATTATTTTGATTTCTGAGTTATCTCCATATTGCCATGTGCAAAGTATAGAGAAGGGCCATCATGTATACCCAATGGTAAAAGGTCAAGAATTCAGGGATTGCTAGATGATAGGTACAAGGCAGATAGTAAATAGATTTGTGTGTGTGTTGTTGTTGTTGTCTGGGGGGGGACTCATGAATGCTCGTGGACCTTGAAAAGCTTTCTAGGATGTTGTGTGCTAATAAGTTTTTTACTTCAGCTGGCCAAACTTTTAGAAGAGGCTAACATTCGAGTGCCGTAACTTAAATAACTGTCACTCGATTTCTTTGCTTGAATTTTTGTGTGTATAAAAATATATGTATGCAATAGTTTTAACTTATAGCTATCACAACAGTTATCACAGTTAACTTCATCAAAATCATCATAGTCAAGCGACAATTATCACATAAATTGATACTTACCACAGACTACTGACACTTATCACATAAGGACTAATAGTTATCACGTTGAGCAATAAATGACAATTGTCACAAGTAGCTTACATTTATCACATATAGATGACATACTTTTAGGGGTATATACAAGGTTTTCAAAACCGAACCGGCCATCGAACCGGATTGATGGCCGGTCCGGTCAAACCGGGGTCTGACCGCGGTCAAACCGGGGTCAAACTGGTGTGACCTAGTTTAGGTGAGAGGAGTGGTAAATATATGATAAATATATAATTTGTATGTTATTAACATCAAAATAAGCATAGCCCAGTTGGTTAAGTCTTATCCGGTGGGGGGGGGGTCCCGGCCGGTTCCGGTTAACCGCGGTCGGACCGGCCGGTCCGGTGCGGTTTTGAAAACTATGGGTATATAGGATATTTCATTGGGTTCGATGACTAGTTCTGGTATTGAACATATACATTTTTTGTATTTTTGAAAAAGTTCACGAGTCAGTCAATTTCAAATCCTAAAAAATTGGAAAAAAAAGAAAATACAGGATTACAAGCATGGATCCTGTGTAAGGTAGAAGAAGTCCGTAAATGTGACTCTAAGAAATATGTCTCTCTCACAGGATTACAAGCATGGAAGCCCACTACGATTATCCACTCTGTGCCATCAAAGAAGTACAAGCCTCTTGCTGCCGGAAAATTATTGGCTACGCGCCGTGCAGGGGGAACAGTGTGCTCATCACCAATGGGTGATGGGCACCTCTCCCCTGTTTGTAATGATTGCCCCAAAGGGACCCACAAGCAGGGAGACGTGCTCATCACCCATTGGTGATGAGCACACTGTTACCATGCGCGGCGCGCAGGTAATAACTTCTCCTTGCTGCCTTAACCTTCACAGGCCACAGGCCAGATCAGGTAATGGATATGTCAGTGGAGACACCACGTACAAACTGATATTATTGCGAAAGTCTAATATGCGTTTCCAATGAATTGCACAAAGATGGACGCCATGTGGCCAAAGGCAGGTCTGTTGGCCTGCCCTGGGCCTTGCCTCTTTGTTTGCTACTTCGTCTCTGGCTAGTGGCTAATTGGCAATTGTATGGTTGTTTTCCCTCATTTTCTTCTCTGCTCTTCTTTTGTGGCATTGGAAAAGCAATTCTGCACATGCCTCTACTGCTCTAAAATTGTCAGGATCAGATTTCAGAAGTTGAAGATCTTACAAAGATGCAAGCACTAAGTTCTCTGCATCTAGGCCACCTTCAAATTATTGCCTCATTCATATATTTGTAGAGAGAACATATAAGAAAAGTTGTAGAAAACAAAAATTGAATTAAATGTCTTTTGGATTTTGTGGAGACAGGATGTGTGGAAAACCATGTGATATCTCATATATGGCTCTATCTGCTACTTTCTCTTTCTCTGTCAATGGGGGGAAAGAGCAACTCAATTTTTGCTTTCATCCTACAAGTTTTTTCTCTTCTCCATGGGCCGGAAGCAAATTTGTCTGCTATGAAAATGAGAGACAAGGTGTAGTCCCTGCCATGCATGTGAAGAGATGGGAGGATCCATGAGGGTTGTTTCTCTGTCTCCTAAGCCTTTGCAACAGTGGGCCTCCTCTCAGTCTCTCTCACTGGTCCAAAAGTGTGTTGGTGTGTTTTCTCTGCTTTAATGGTGCCCTTTTTGGTTTTTCTAAGCCTGGTCAAATGCTTTAGCTATATATGAACAAAGACCCTAGATTCTGAGTTCTTGTTCAAAGTTGATGTATATGTGAATGTTCATTGCTCCAACAAGAAACTTTCAACCTGTTGCAATAATGCCTTTGTCATCAAATAATATTTGATTATTCCCAGTGGTCCATATGACCATATCTGAAAACTTAACAGAATCTATTATTTAGATGACAAATAAACTATCCAAACCTTGATTACAATATTGCTTCCATTGACTAAGAGCCAGTTCTTTTCAATGTTAATGACCACCCATGAAGATTGGTGGAAGAGCAAAATAAATGAGATCATGATATGATCTGAAAATCAATTACTACATGGCTTCAACTGTACAACACACACCAGCACCAAGCACTCAACTACAATCTAATCTCCCTCTCCTCATTTTTTTTCCCAATTTGAGCTTCCTTTACCTTTCTGGCTCAAGAGAAAATCATGCAACATACTTTCACTCAGTAAAGAAAAAGAAGAAAATAAGAAAATCAAGTTTGATTTACTGGCTTCATGAGAGGCTGTGAAGTTTTCCCTGATTCTTCAGATGGGCTTTTCACTTCCATCAACAATGCCACCACTTCTTTCATGGTGGGTCTCTCTCCAGGAGACGAATTGACACAGAACATCGCAATGCCTAGTGTTTGAAGCATCTCCTGCACCATCTGGTCAGGAAAGCCCTGTAGTTTTGCATCCAACACATTAACCGCAGGCTGAAAGCTCCCCATCTTCTTCTTTACCCAATCTACTATGTGGAGACCATCTCCGACCTGTGGCTCAATAGCACTGCGGCCACTTAGAATCTCCAGTAGAACCACCCCATAGCTATAGACATCACTCTTCTCAGTTATGTTCAGTGTGTATCCATACTCTGCACACATGAATCGTAGCCTCATTACCATCAGTTGAAGGAATAACCATTTAATATTTCAAGACTAACAACAAAATCATGTATTATCCAAATCAAATTAAAAAAAAAATATGAAGGAAAGGAGAAAATTACTTGCCTGGTGCTATGTATCCATAGGAACCTGCAACTCTAGACATGGCATGATGGAAATTAGGTGAAGTCATCAGTTTTGCTAGGCCAAAATCAGCTAAATATGCCTCATACTTGGAGTCCAACAAAATGTTGTTGCACTTGACATCTCTATGAAGAATTGCTGGCACACAATCATGGTGGAG